>CM056051.1:366198216-366743161 GCA_029574335.1 Rana kukunoris | reverse complement strand
AAGCCCATGTTAAGTATGGGCCGTTGTTCCCGCGTCGAATATCAACGTTTTCCGACGTCTTTTTTTATTTTTTACGTAAGTCGTCCGGGAATAGGAATGTTCGGACACGACGCTACTCAAAAAAAAAAGACGTAACGACGTGATTTCGCGCAATGCACGGCGGGAAATTTCTGGACGGAGCATGCGCAGTTCGATCGCCGCGGGGACGCGCCTAATTTAAATGCTTCACTCCCCTTATCGCGTATTTCGATTACGCGGCGAGAAATAGACTACGCCGCCGTATCGTACGGGCAAAAATCTACCAGAATTCCATTTAGAGCCTTGTAAAATACGGCAGCATAGAGTATTTCGAATACGCTGCGCAAATATACGTGTACCTGAATCTACCCCTTTATTCTTAGTTTCTCCCGCATTTGCTAAAATGAACAAATTATTTGGGGAACCCACCCTGGAGCACGCTACATAAAGTTAAAGTTTAAAGAAAAACCCTTTCCCATAGAGTTGAATGGGACTTTAAGAGAAAAACCCCGATGTGGATTATTTTCACACTTTAAAATAATTCACAAACAAAAATGTTAATAAACTTGCAAGTCACAATTGAAATGTACTGTATCACATTTTTCAACATAAAATTGAAAAAGTTACTGAGGTAGCCCTCATAAAAAAGGTCAGAAATTAGAAGGGGTGTGGCTTGTGGGAGGGGTGTGGAGAGGGCATGGTTAGTGGCATGAGCATGGTTTGCAAGCCAGCCCACATACTGACCTGAAGATGCAGTGCAGAGCTTGTGGAGTAAGGTGTAGCTGAGCTGTGATAAAAAAAAACTGTGGTTAAAGGACCTGTGATGACATTAGTAGGTGTGGCTAAGCTGTGATGAAGAGATTGTGGTAAAAAGACCTGTGATGACATCAGTAGGTGTGGCTAAACTGTGATGAAGAGATTGTGGTAAAAGGACCTGTGATGAAATCGGTAGGTGTGTCTGAGCTGTGATGAAGAGATTGTGGTTGAAGGACCTATGATGACATCAGTAGCTGTGGCTGAGCTGTGATGAAGAGACCACAGTCCCATATACTTGCATGGGACTTGAAACAAAAACCGGCGTTTGGAAGTTATGAAGTAACATGTATTTCCCATAGAGTTGAATGGGACTTTAAAGAAAAAACCTTTCCCATAGAGTTGAATGGGACTTTAAAGAAAAACCCCGACCATGGCAAATGGGGGTGGGTAAGGGTTAAACCACCTATCCTATGTTTGTTGCTGACATATAAGTAACATGTGTGCCAAGTTTCATGTTAATATCTTTAGCCGTTTGGACGTGATGCTGGAACATACATACATACACACACACACACGTTGAGTTTTATATATATAGATAACAGTTCCAGAAAAGTAAAGTTGCCCCTTAGACAAAAACAAGCGTCAAAATAAATTGACAACCCCAATAGACTATATTGTCAAAACCGATAATTACCATACAAATAATAGAACCATCTCAATTTTATTTTTTAAATTGACCCTTATATGCAAATCATATTATTCTATCCATTTTAAAGCTAACTTGTAAAGAACACTAGCTGGAAGTATAATATTGTAAATAAAGAACATTACATGTTAGAAAAGGAAAAACAATTTAAGTGTTGCATAACTGTATAATGGAATCCAATGAAACACAGGTTACATCTCACTGGGGGCTATATATATTAAAATACTAGAGCATAAAATCTCCTATAGCTTACAGAGGTCCAGCAATCTACTCCTAATACATCCCTAAGGTTCCATAAAACTTTCAGTGCCCCCAAACACAAAACTTGCCTGCAGTGAGCCTTTGAACAAAACAATTGAATTTTGATTTTAGCTGGAAACTGTGTAGTGGGATATTGCGTTTCATAACTTTTCTTTGTTTTTAATAAATGGTGTAGATGATGTATATTCAGAATCAAAAAATGACATACAGGATCATATGTAATCTTACTTCATCCAATTTTACTCAAGAATAGAAATCAAGCTCTGTTGCTATAAAGTACATTATTTTGTTTCCTGACATCATTAGCACATTCTCAAAATACAGCAGCTCCTTATTCTGCCAGAAAACCATTGACTGTGATCTATGGTACAGTTTGTATAGTGTATAATAGCGATACTTTTATATTTCCACTTTAAAAAATATTTTTTTTAAGAGAAGGATAGCTTTTATTCAGTACAACTGCGCATCTAAAAAAAAAATGGATACGGTGCCCTGTAGAGTAGATGTGGTCCATGCCACTTCTGGCCCTGATAAGTAAAACCTATAAATTAGTGGTCATTCAAGTCTGTCGCTAAAGCTGATAGTAAAGCCAGTTATCAGTACCAGCTGGCCTGGTGCAAGAATGTTTGTCTACACGGGTGAAGGGGCATTTTAATTTTTGATGCCCTGACATTCCTTTGCAATTTGTGGTGTGAACTGGCCTTGAGTCCTGGAGTGATTGCCCGAGGTGCCCGGGATCCCAGACACCATGATTGTCCCCTCAATATCAGCCAGCTTCTCTTTTAAAGGGGGAGGGAGCAAGATGTTAAAGAAGGATACATGCAGTAATTTGGGGGGGGGACAAGAGGATGCTGCATGCACAAGGGGGCACTTTGGGAGCAGAGGGAACTTGTGCTAGAAGGGGGGATTGAATAATAAATATGACTCCCCCACAGCAAAAGTTCTCTCTGCTCCCAAAGTGCCCGTTTGCACATGCAGCATCCACTTATCCCCCCAAATCACTGCATCTATCCTTCTTTGACAACTTGCTTCCTTGTCTGACTTGACTTCCCTGTGTCACCTTCCCCTGCAACTGCCAAGCATTCAGAAGCGGTACAAACCTCATATTAGCATGTCCCATCCCGTTGGTGCTGTGTCCATTCTCCTCCCCCTCTTCCTCCTGTCTGTGACATCCGAGCTGAAGCAGAGTGGGGGGCGGTTTCAGTCCGTGTGTGAGGCTGGAGGGGAAAAAAGGGAAGATAGGAAGATATGCAACTGCCATACAGAGTAATTGCAGCGTGTGGGACCTGAAACTCCTCACACAAGCTGCGAGCCAGTCACTGGAGCCAAGTGCCGGCAGTCATTACCAGCGGTGTTAGGGCTAACCTTTTTGTGGCCGTTATATCAGGTGCTGGACCAAAAGTCTTTTGTGCTGTCTGGGGCCCTCTCACAGTGGTGGAACGCCAGGGCCCAGTTGCAAGTGCAACTGTTGCGACTCTGGTAGTTCCGCCACTGACCCATTCCATCCAATTCCTGTCTGAATTCAAAGTTCGCACTGCGAATTATTTTTTGTGGCCACCATTTTTCCGACACTGCAATAACTCTCTTGGACATGGAGTTCACCAAAGCTTCACAGGCTGCCACTGGAGTCCACTTCCACTCCTCCATGATGACATCATGGAGCTGGTGGATGTTAGAGACCTTGCACTCCTCCACCTTTCCATTTGAAGATGCCCCATAGATGCTTAATAGGGTTTAGCTCTCCAGTGCTGGAGACCAAGACCATGACACCAAGACCATGACACCCCCACCACCATGCTTGACTGTAGGCAAGGCACACTTATCTTTGAACTCCTCACCTGGTTGCCGCAACACACTCTTGACACCATCTGAACCAAATAAGTTTATCTTGGTCTCATCAGACCACATGACATGGTTCCAGTAATCCATGTCCTTAGTCTGCTTGTCTTCAGCAAACTGTTTGCGGGCTTTCTTGCACTATGACCCGCATGCTTCGCCAATCACAGCGCGCAAAAAACGGAGAGCCATAATTGGCCTAAGCCAGGGTGGCTTTGGTCAATTATGGCTCAGGGGGTTTAGTACACGCCCCACACTATAAAAGGCTGCCTGCAAGGCGGCCTCGTGTGGTGTGTTGCGGCGTTGTTAAAGAGATCAGTCCTGTAGAGAGAGTGAGAGAGAGACAGAGGGCCAGATTCAGAGAGCGATTACGCCTGTCTAACTGATGTTAGACAGGAGTAATTTCAAATTTTGCGCGCCGTATCACTAGTTTGAATCCTCAAACCGTGATACGGCGGCGTTGGGCTTCGTTCTGACAGGCTTATGTCTTCGTACGCCTTCGGATCTACGCTGCGATCTTTTGCGGCCGCTGGGTGGAGTTCGCGCCGTTTTCAGCGTCGGGGTATGCAAATGAGCTTTTTACGGCGATCCACGAAGTTACGAGCGTCGTTCGCAATCGCGTACGTCATTTTTTCGCTACGTAAAGTTAAACCAGCTATTAGCTGGTCTAACGTTACGCGGCCCATGTTAAGTATGGCCGTCGTTCCCGCGTCGACTTTCAATTTTTTTTTATTTTTTGCGTAAGTTGTCCGGGAATAGGAATGTCCGTAAACGACGCTACTCAAAAAAAAATTCTGAACGGAGCATGCGCAGTTCGATCGCCGTGGGGACGCGCTTAATTTAAATGCCTCACGCCCCCTATTCGCGTAGTTTGATTCCGCCGGGAGAAATACACTATGCCGCCGTACCTTACGGGCCAAAATCTCTCTGAATTCCTCCTAGAGCCAGGTAAAGTACGGCGGCGTAGATTATCTCTGATACTCTGCGGGAATCTAATTCTTTCTGAATCTGGCCCAGTGTCTTTATTACTAGATAGATATATAGAGCAAGCAGGCTAGTCAGTTTAGTTAAATTTACAGTGTGAAGAGGATATATATACATCCCAGGAGTTGTACATATATTTATACACTGTATAGCTTAGCTAGATCAGTTCTTCCTAATTTACTGGCAGGCAGGTGATTGTGCTATTTAAAGACGTTATCACAGGTATAGACACCCAGCAGGTAAAATATTTAAGGAATTTTTATTTTTATTTTTTTATTTAATCATCATTAAAATTACTGCTCCTGGAGCAGTGATTTTAATGATGCTTAAAGGAACACTAAAGGTTAGTTTTTTATTAGATCAATTGATTGCTGTAAGCTAGAGCATTTAAATATCACTTACCTCGTTTTTCCTTTTGACCTCCAAAATACAGTAATCCAGGTTTGAAAATGCCATTTCCTGTCTCTCCTCTACTTGCTTTCCACCAGCATCTGAGCTGTTTTGCATGGTGGAAAGCAGAATGTGCTCACCCCCTCCCTATGACTACAGCCCTGCGTGAAGATGCTCTCTTATCCCTCACAGGCATGGAGGCTAAGCCTAATGGGAACTGTAGTTCCCATTAGGCCGTGATGTAGCAAGAATGAATGTGCACCGCAAACCAGTAAGTCAGTGAGAATAACGATTCAGAAGTAACAGAGGTGAATAAAACAGCTCGATTTCAACAGGTATCAAACTAGTTATAATGCAAAACATTACTTTTTACTTTATCAGCTACTGTCAGACTTTAATTTAGGAGAAAAATATTTTTGTCTTTACAACCCCTTTAAATAAAAAAATTCCTTTAAATATTGTACCTGCTGGGTGTCTATAGTTTGCCTGTGAAAACGTCTTTGAGAACCCGGGTCTTGCCCGAGGGAACATGTATCAATAGGAAAAAAGTTTTAAAAACTGTAGTTTTTTCAGGAGTCCTGCTCCTGAAAAAAATACAGTTTTTAAAAAAAAAATTCCATTGATACATGTTCCCTGGGGCAAGACCCAGGTTCTCAAAGACGTTTTACGACAATAACTTGCATATTAGGCTTTAAAATTAGCACTTTTGAATTCGAACGTTCGAGTCCCATAGACTTCAATGGGGTTCTAAATGTTTGCGCGAACGTTCGGTCCGTTCGACGGTTCTGGAGCGAATTGGTTCCGTACCCCACCCCAGAGAGCCACCAGAGAGTGGGGGAGCATAGAGCCACCAAAACACAGCGAGTCCACGCGCGGCCTCCCCGGTGTTCCGGAAGGACAAACCCCGGCAATGCGTCACTTCTGCCGCCAAAACGGCATGGCGTCATGGCGTGCCGTGGACACCGCAATGTGCATGTGCGGCAGGCCATCAATGCCTGGAAAGATTTCGGAACGCTGCCGGCAGGTGCGGGCTCCCTAAAGTGGCCAAGGGAAAAAGGCCATTCGGGAGCAAATATAGGGGAAGGAGGAATAAATTCTCAAATTCCCCCCCACCTGCCGTGGAGCCTGGAGAGTATCTGTACATGTCATCCGCAGCTGCCCCCAACAAACGCAGGCCATGTGGCGCCACAAAACAAAGGACCCAGGAAGGGAAGAAAACATAACACACATTGTATAAATCATGTTATGAAATTATAGGGCAAAAATCAAATCACAATGATTATAAATTGGACACATATTAATAAATATGAACAACATGGCTGAAACTGCATGCAGCAAAAGACCGAAAAAGAACCCCATATTGATGAAAGTATTACAGATAAAGGACTGTGAGATTCCATGTCAAACTTAGTGTTTTGTAAAATACAAAATCTTATAAAAGGGAACAAAAGAAGTGAATTTGTGGTGGCCTGTATCGGCAAAAGCTTGTGCTCACACTATAAAGAATAATATTCCAAACGCCCGCCATCGCCGGAAAGTATAACCGGACGATGGCGACAAGAGGAAAATTAAACGTAAGATAATTGTAGAGTAATGGTACATTATGGGGTATCAGGTAAAATTGCTGAACATAGAAAAAATCTCACATGTTGTCCCACAAGTATCGCATGGGAACTGGGTATTTAACCACCCAAAACATTTTTAGCAAAGAAAAGCGATACTGACAGTGGGTTAGTGTGGGGCACACCCCTAATTGTTGTGAAAAAGGAAAAAATACCAGGTTACAGACCATGAACATTTTTCGGTTGAAAGTGAGAATTGCCTTACCCTATATATATGGCCATTCACCAGAGCTCTGATTCTTACTAGAATCTAATAGTATAATTTTCTTCTTTATTTTTCCCGGATCCTTATGGGTCCTAGGTACCAATACTCCAGGTAATTTTATTGTTTTCCATATGTTCTTTCCTGTTACGGCTTACACATTACACATCCATCCACATTTTTTCACACGTGCACCCTCTGGCACTTACCTTCCTTCCTCCTATTCACCACATATACACCTTGATACACACCACCTATATAAAATTTTTGTGTGTTTTTTACCACATTTTTTGCTTTTTGTTTTCCACACACATCATATTCATTCACCTCTCTTTCACATTCTTACCTCTGACCGACACCATATATAAACACATCTCATTACACAATTAAGTTACCAACACATGCATCTTCATTACAACAATTTATTTGTTTACTATCATATTTCTATGGGCTGCCTGGTTTGGCTTTGTGGTCTTGGTTTCTGCCCCTGCTCCCTTGGCCTCTCTCGCCTTGGCGTGTGTGGGGCAGTAGTGTGACCTCTTGTGGGCTTGGAATCTGTCTGCTCACCTGCAGCCATCTAATTTCCACACTGTCTGCCCCCCTCCATGTGGACCGTCTGCCGCAGCCCTGGGATCCATGATTGGTTTTTAAACTCCACACATATTTGAAAAATGTATTAAAGCGGAGGTTCGCCTAAATAACATGTATATACGATCATATTCTTTAGACTTCGAAAAAGAGAAGGGGTTTGGGACTTTAAATGAGATGCATTTTAATGCAAACAGTAAGTAAAATAATTGAATGCGTAATAACCATATACCTTTATGCGTTTTTTCCAATGCTCTTTACTACCATACCAATCCTAGATGGAGGCGGTGACACACACCCCTAGTCACCTGCCCTCCATCTACTCATTAGTATTTGTATCCCTTCATTGAGGAAACTATAAAAGTTTAGTTAGGACTACAGAAATGCAGAGAGCCTTGGCGAGGCCTGTAGCTTATCCATATATTTGCAAATGTGTGCAACCAATCCTCTGCTTTTAACATACAAAGTTAGACAGTTGATATTGGCCTGCTGTTTGGGTGGCAAGTTTGAGCCTGGTTATTACGCATTTAATTATTTTACTTACTGTTTGCATTAAAACGCATCTCAGTTAAAGTCCCAAACCCCTTCTCTTTTTCCATTATTAGGGATGGAGGCATGTGTTTTTCATATGCCTCATTCAAAGTCCAAACCCAAATTCTATTCATATTCTTTAGACTTCCAACTTGTACAGTATGCTGTTTTTTTTTTTGGCTGTACATACCGTATAATGGCTATTTTCCACCCGGCTTCCGGGCACTTACTCCCGCGGGAGTAGGCATTCCTATGCAGAGGCACAATGTCATCTGGGACTTCGCCCAGATGATTGACGTCCTTGAGAAAAACTTCCCCCGGCGGATAAGGCCCCCCCTATTGCGTAGGTGCGTTACGAGTTTCCGAAAGTAGCCGAACTGTGAGTCATCTCTATACGGCGCTCCTGCGCAGTCAGCTCTACACGGCTCCTAGTCGGTGCGCAGGCGCCGTATAGAGCTGACTCACAGTTAGTGTTGGGGGGAAGTTTTTCTCAAGGACATCAATCATCTGGGCCTCTGCATAGGAACGCCTACCCCCGCAGGAGCGAGTACCCAGGAAGCCGGGTGGAAAATAGCCATTATACGGTATGTACAGCCAAAAAAAAAACCAACATACTGTACATGTTGAAAGTCTAAAGAATATGATCGTATATACATGTTATTTGGGTGAACACCGCTTTAATACTAATATTGTACATTGTGGATGCTCCATTGTTAATATGGTTTCTGTTAGTTGTAACAACTTCACCTATACAGTGTTTTTTTTACTTTCAGAGCATATTTTCCTTTCCCCCTGAAGATGACCTCCCTGATAAGGTTCGAAACGCGTCTGAGATCAAATCATTATAGGATATTAATACTAAGTTATGTTACATGTACCAATTACAGCTGTATTTATATCAACCAATGTATATGTTTCACATTACCCATCTGGAGTTCTTGTTTGGTACCCAATACATGGTCTCTTTGTTGCAAAATCTTTTTCTAATAAATGTTACTTTTTTATATTATTACTGCATTACTTTTTGCTGCAACACAAAACCCCTGGGGTAACTTTCCCTTTTTCAAAAGAAAATAGGTTTGAAATTAAACTGCGTAGAGGGTTCTTTACTGTAAGGCCGCGTACACACGGTGAGATATGTCTGCTCAAACTTGTCCGACGGACAGTATAGACCGAACATGTCTCATCGGATTTTGGTCCGATGGTGTGTACACACCATCGCATCAAAATCCCCGCAGGCAGACAGCGTGGTGACGTGGCGGTGACGTTGACGCCGTCACGTCACCAAACCAGGAAGAAAAATACTTCCGCGCTTGCGTTGAATCCATTCGACGCATGTGCGGGCAGATATGTCCGCTGGTGAGTGTACTAACCAGCGGACATATCCGACAGACAGGTTTGTAGCGGACAAATTTCAAAACATGTTTGAAATTTGTCCGATGGACAAACCTGTCCGCTACACACGATCAGATTTGTCTGCTGAAACGGTCCATCGGACTGTTTTCAGCGGACAAATTCGATTGTGTGTACGCGGCCTAAGAGTGACAAGGATGTGGTATTTCCTTCCACAGGCGGTGGTTTTAGTCAGTGGGCATTGATAGCTTCAAAAAAACTATTAGATAAGCACTCAAAGACCGCAACATACGGGGATATACAATGTAATACTGTCAAGTAATCACACACATAGGTTGAACTTGATGGATCTGTGTCTTTATTCAACCTCACCTACTGTAACTATGTAACACGTAGAGTAGGGAGACAATACGTGTTAACCCACATTCAGTGCAGATTATTGATCTGAGTCAGACTTTAATATACATTTTATTACAACAGAATGTGTGGTTTTCTTAGTCAGATTTTCTAATATAAATGTATAAAGCATAACAATTCCAGCCTGTGCAGTACAAAGCAAAAACCACAAAGAAGTTTTTTGCAATTAAGAAATCGTCTTTAATATCTGATCAGTCTTTGCAGTTGCAGTGTTTAAGATCCTCTTGGTTCAGTATGGCCTGCTGTTAAAAAGAAAAGCAAAGGCAAAAAGTAAACCTCTTGCAATATGTTGCAAGTACTGGAATTAATTCGCAATGCCTGACCTACATTCTGTACCTCGGGCTTAGTTCAGCAGTTTACATTTTACTAATATTTCCAGTGAAGCTCTCTACTTTTCCTTTTCTGTTGCTTTTAAGTAATATTACATGTGCAGATTCCCCATGATTTGCCACATTTTAAAGAATTAGAACATCTTTAATTTAGATGTTTTATTTGGGCTTTACTGTCCTACGGTCTTGTTTTGTTTATAGACTTGTAGACATAAATCCAAAGCAGAGGTTGAGGATAGAAAATCAAAAGAAAGGATTTAGTAAACATATGTGCACAAAGAGAAGACATCTTTGATGGCAAATAATTCCTAGTTTAGTTAACATATCAAAAAAAAGCATTAAAAGGAGGTCTTAAGACTAAAAAAAAAACGAATAATAAATAAATAAATAAATATGTATATACAATATATACACACACACAGTCTCTCTCTCTCTCTCTCTCTCTCTCTCTCTTCTCTATATTATATATATATATATATATATATTATATATATATATAGATAGATAGATATATTATATTGATCATTCATTCATTTATATTGCCAGTCTTTTTTTTTAAAGGGGGAAATCAGTTACGGGAGTAACATGTCTGTAATTTGCAAACAAAAATAATGTCAAGCCATTCACTGCTAATGTGAGTGTCATTTTAAGAACATATTGCAGAACACATGCAAAGCCAAAGCTTGGAGGAAACTACTTTAACATGTTATGTGAACAGAGCCTCAAAGCAAATTGATAACAATGCAAATTGCTGTGCTTTATACATGTGTAGCTTTTTTTTTAAATAATAATATGTTCATTTTAAAGCCATGCTTCTGCTATATAAGTGGGCCCCAAATTGTGGTAAGGAGCTACAATAATAGAAAAGGCCCAAAGAACAAGAAAGTAATTTATCATAATAAGAGGCAGGGCAAACATCATGCTCTGTATTTCAAAAGCAATAACTAGCTTTGCAGCCTTATAAGACTGAATCATCAAAGACATTTTACTTTTTCTCATTATAAAGACAACGGTTTAATTGAAATTACGTACACTTTCTAAATTGCATCAACTCTGTTTATTAGTAGGTAAGCTTCTATTAGGCTACATGCACACTAGCATTTTTTAGGCTCCTAGAAGCTGCTATTAGCATTTTTCTTGCTCTTAGAATCTAAATAGTGTTTTGCCGTGTACACAAGGTCCATGTGTATGCCCAATCCGAATTTTTCTGTCAGAAATTCAGACCAACTTAGAAAGAGAACATGTTCTCTTTTTTACCGCCGGAAAAAATTGGAAATTCTATTCGTCTGTATGGAATTCCGACAGAGAAAAAAACATGCATGCTCGGAAACAATTTGATGCATGCTCGGAAGCAATGAACTTCATTATTCTAGGCTCGTCGTAGTATTGTACCGTACTGCATTTTCGATGGTTGGAATTTGGTGTGTCCGTGTGTATGCAAGAAAGCTTGAGCGGAATTCCGTCGGAAAAACCTGTCGGAGTTTATTCCGACGGGAAATCCGATCATGTGTATGAGGCATTATCCTGTGTCCATTTAGGCTATTGGTGTTTTTTGCACTTCAGCATCTAGGAGCAGAAAAAAAATGTTTTTGTAGAGTTTCTCGTAGCATTTTTCCAGTAGAAATATTCCTAAATGCTGCTAAACCCTCATAAACACTATGGGCCAGATTCACGTACATCGGTGCATTTTTTGACTGGCGTAGCGCACCTCCTTTACGTTAGACTGCCGCAATGTAGCGGCGCAATCACCGTATTCTCGTGCGCAGAAATTAGTGGCGGTGCAACGTAATTTCAGAGGCGTAAGGCGGAGTAATTCAAATTGGGAAGGACGTGGGCGTGTTACATTGAAATAAGCCGTGACCCCATGCAAATGAAGGGCCGGCCGGGTTGCGCATGCGCGCATGAAGCAGACCATGGTCAGCACCTCTCTGCGCATGCTCACAACTCGGGAACGGTGCAATCAGTGAAATTGGAAGTGGACCCGGGCAACTTTGTGAACTACGCAGACAGCATAAATAGACAGACACAAACGCACTAAACAGCAAGGTGCTTTTGTTCTGTTGTTTGTTGCGTTGTGACTTGTCTTTGTTATATTTGTTGACTGTTTGATCTAGTGTTTTGTAGAATATATTTGAAAGTGTTTTTTAGTGACTGCTTGTGGGACTTTTTGGTTGATAGATTTTGGTTTGTTTGTTTTGTTGCTTGATTTTTCCTGCTGTTTTTTGTGAGTGATTGTTGTTGATTGTTTGGGAGAGAGTTGTTGTATGAGTATGACTGAGAGGAAGAGGAAGTTGAATTTTACTTTGGGGGAGAAACAAATTCTTGCCCGGGCCATTACCCAATATGGGCGTTTCCTCCATGGCCCGGAGAGTGCTAACACCCCCCCGGCCAGGAGGCGGGAGATTTTGCTGCACATTACTGACCAGGTGAATTTAGCAGGGGGGGGAGACCGGAAACGCGAGGGGATCGAAAAGAAAATCAATGATCTCCGGCGTTTGTTTCGAAAGAAGCTGGCCAAAATGGCAGCCTATGCCAGGGGCACAGGAGGGGGCCCACCATGCCCTGTTAGGCTGACAGCGGAGGAGCGGGCGGTGGCCCAGACCTTTCATAGACAACAGGTGGAGGGCCTGCCTGGCTATGACTCCAGTCATGAAGCCGTGATGCCAGGTAAGATTTTATTTGCCCTATCAGGTGTGTAGCATGTGTGGGGGAGGGGGGGAAGAATATGTGGCAAGTGGGTGGATCCTCCAACCTGTGAATGTTTTGTGTCATCCACAGATGTGCAGGAGGGTGCTGGGCCATCTGGGCTGACCGCACCATCCCCAGGACAGCAGCCTAATGAGGACCCCCCGACAAGGCCGGAGTCCTCGGAGGAGGTTGAAGAGGAGGAGGTTGAGGAGGAGGAGTTTGAGGAGGAGGAGGATGTCATGTCAGCCAGTGGATTGTTGTTTTTGGAGGAGTCTTCCTCTCTGGCTGGCAGCAGCCAGCCCTCCATAAGGGCTAGCCCCTCCCACTCCTCCCCCAACAGGGCTCCCCTCCCAAGGGGCTCCCCTTCTCTCCGGCCATAAGCCTCAGCTGGAGACAGGAAGTCTTCCCAGAAGACCAGGGGGTGGCCGAGGTTCTGCCCGCCAATCTGAGAAGGGACCAGGCCCTTCAGACCATCTGGGACAGGTCAGCCAGACTCTGGTGCGGATGGAGGAGAGCCTGTCCTCCATGAAGGATACGCTTGGGGACCTGGACTGCCACTCCCGGGCTCTTACAAACTGCCTAAACGTACTGCAGACTACAACAGCAGACATTGGGCAGGATGTGAGGGCCCTCACCCAGGCTATCCAGGCCAACACGGCAACACTAAGTGCTGGCCTGAACAGAATTGGCGTGGCCTTGGAGGGCAGGCCGCCAGGTGGGCAGAGACCAGGGGCTGCTCCTCCTTCCCCAGATTACCCCCCCCCTCCCCATGAGTCTCCCCTGAGGAGCTGGGGCCGTGGCTCACACCAGCGGCATTAATTTGTTTTCCCCCTTTTTTTTTTGCAGGTTTTTTTTTTTGCCTTTTTTTTTTGCTGGAATTTTTTTTTTTTTTGCTGGACAATTTTTTTTTTTGTGTTGTGAATGTTTTTGGAATGTGGGGGTGATATTCCTGCCGGAAAAGGGGTGTCACCCTCAGTTTTGGTGGAGAAGGGTTCCCCAGGACCAGGGAGAAGTGATCCCCAGGTCTGTGTGAATGGTGTATGAATGTACAGTGACATAATTGGAGCTGTGGCGTGGCGTTGCTGCTCACAAGTCCAGCATGGTGGGCTTGTGCTAATCCAATTAGATGAGGATGTGATGTGCCTGTGCTAGGGACCACAGTGGTGTGCATGCATGCATTCTCATTGTGCCATGATTAATGTGTGTGTTTAACGTGCAAAGATGCCTAATGTGAGCTGTCTCCTGGCTGCTCTTCCCTCAGAAGACAGGGTAACCTCGGTTAGGGGGGGATTGTCTGGTTCAGGGGTCAGGTCATCACGTAGGTCAATCTGCAGGCCCTTTCTCACTGCGAAGTTGTGCAGCAGGCAACATGCACCGATGATCTGGCACACAAAGTTTGGGGAATACAACAGGGTACCCACAGACTTATCCAGGCATCGGAAATGTGACTTCAGGAGGCCAAAGGTGCGCTCCACCACTGCACATGTTTGGGCGTGGGCTTCATTGTATCTTTCCTCTCCTGGTGTTTGGGGGTTCCGGATAGGAGTCATGAGATGGGGTCCCAGTGGGGTCCCAGTGGGTTCCCTTACAGAGTCACCTGTAAGGGAAAAGACAGGAGGATGTTAGTAGTGCATGTGCCCCTTGTGATGTATGCATCATGGGGGGGGACAGTCATGCCTGCCACCCATGTCACTCACCTACCAGCCAGGTGTCCCCATACACATTCTGTTCGAATTCCATTTGGATGGGGCTCTGATTGTATATGTAGCTGTCATGGCTGGATCTGGGGTGATTGGCACGGACGTGCCATATGAGGCCTTGGGCATCGACTATCACCTGTCTGTTGATGGAATGCCAATGCTTCCGATTGCAGTATATGTGCTCTGTCTCATGGGGGGGCTGGAGTGCCACATGTGTGCAATCAATGGCCCCCACGGTGTGTGGGAATCTGGCAATTCTGTAGAAATCTGTCATTGCCTTCACCCGAAGGTTCTCAGTGGTGGGTTTGATGATTTGGTTGGCCATGCGTCTGAGGATTGCAGGGACAACCTGGTGCACACATCTGCTCATGGAGGATTGTGACATCCCAGCCACCACTCCACTTGTTCTTTGAAAAGAGCCACTGGCAAGGAAATGTAGTGTTGCCATGACCTTGACCAGTGGCTGCACTGCATGTGAGTGGTGTGTTGGGCTGGTGATGTCCTCCTGCAAGGTTGTGGTTAATTCCAGGATGGCATGAGGGGTGAATCTGAAGAAGCGATACACCTCAGAATCACTCATGCCAAAGAGGTCTATGCGGGTGCGGAATATCCTCTCCCGTGCCCTCCTCCTTGCCCTCCACCGTGCCCTCCTCCTTCTTTGCTCCTCTAAAGTCAGTAGTATAGCTATGAGCAAGGATGTCCCTGGCATGTTAGCATACAGATTGTTGTGCAACAAGTGTGACTGCTCAGCTCCTCACTAACAGTGTTGCTTTCTCTGACATGTAGACGGATTGTCTAATTTTATACCACCTTTTATATGGTCTAATTTTAGACAGGACGTGCAGCTGTTGCGCACAGCGCGTATCCTGCGCTGCAACAACGTTCTTTTGTGGATCCCCGTAACTCCCTCATTAGCATATTTGAATAGCAAATCAATGGTGTGTCTAGCGCAGTTTTGCGCGGACGGATGCGCCTGTCTATCGAAATTACGCCGGTCCAAAAAAAGTAGATTTCTTGCGTAACTCGTTTTGGGGATGCGGCGCATCGAAACGCATGCGCAAATTTAGACTTACGCCGCGCATCTCCTGTAACGCCGGCGTAATCGCTCTGTGAATGTGGCCCTATATTATTTTAGCTTTTTTTTTTTAAGGAACTGCAAAAACATGAATAAAACGCAATGCTCCTTAATGCTCCTAAACACTCCTACAATGCTACTACAAAAAGCTTTTTTTTTTACAGTGTTTTTCCCAGAATTCTTTTAACTTAAAAAAAACGCTTGTGTGCATGGAGCCATAGGCTGTTAGTTTCAGACATAACATTTTAAAACACATATTTTTCCATATAACACAAGTTTTTACTTCACAGGGGATACGTAAAGAACATTGGAAAATTTACATTGTTTTAGCTAGTCTTTGCCAGTCTTTCTTTTAGACATGGTACTGTGGATATTCACAAAGTGTTCAACAGATTAGATGTACTTTAGTTCAGTTTTTGGTATTCATCTTTAGTTTCCCAAAATCCCTATACTGCTATTTTTCTACATATTTTAGTCTAAAAATACATATTAAATTAAAAAAATTATGAATTAGGACATACGGTGTTTAATACATCTTATTACATTTTTTTCATAGCTATTTAAATAGGAGATGTTAATAAATTAATTTGTTTTCATGATTTTTAAAAATGCTTGCTTAAAAAGAAATGTGCATTAGTCCAGTAAGACCATGTGCTTGCTTCTGAGAAAAGGTAAGAATTAAAAATAATAGGAACATACTGTAAATATATATATTTATGTAAAAAGAACACTCCATGTGAAATAATTCACACATGCCACTAATGTTTGTTGAATTACAGACCTTTGTAAAATCCACAGCCCATTAGTGTATGTAATGATTATATTTTTCATGACTAGGAAAAATGTAGTGCTTCCTTCCCTGCTTTCTATACAATCTCTAAAAACAAGAATTTGACATCAGATGAGAAAAAAATAGTCAGACAAGCTTTTCACCTTTGTCATAGAATATTCTAGAATATCCTTTGGCACTTACCAAAATCAGCATATTTGTGTTGTCAAGCTAATGGGTGTCCTTATGGACTCTACATATACATTGCAGTAGATTTAGGAGATCTTTGGTACTATCTACACTCTTTAAAATGGTGGGGGTTAATGGAGACACCACATGGAGGCTTCCAAGCTCACGTTCATGTGGCAAATGGGGCACCAGCTTGGGTCAATTTGACACAGGCCACTAAACACGGTCCAGTTACATTTATGATTTTTTTTTTTCTTTATTAACCACTTGCTTACTGGGCACTTATACCCCCCTCCTGCCCAGGTGATATTTCAACTTCCGGCACTGCGTCGCTTTAACTGACAATTGCGCGGTCGTGCGACGTGGCTCCCAAACAAAATTGACGTCCTTTTTTCCCCACAAGTAGAGATTTCTTTTGGTGGTATTTGATCACCTCTGCGGTTT
Source organism: Rana kukunoris (assembly GCA_029574335.1). Classification (NCBI taxonomy): domain Eukaryota; kingdom Metazoa; phylum Chordata; class Amphibia; order Anura; family Ranidae; genus Rana; species Rana kukunoris. The sequence goes on along the minus strand of CM056051.1, from coordinate 366,726,303 downwards.
TTATTTTTTGCGCTATAAACAAAAAAGAGCGACAATTTTGAAAAAAATACAATATTTTTTAGTTGTTGCTATAATAAATATCCCAATTAAAAAAAAAAAACTATTTTTTTCTCAGTTTAGGGCGATGCGTATTCTTCTACATATTTTTGGTAAAAAAAAAATCGCAATAAGCGTCTGGTTTGCGCAAAATTTATAGTGCCTACAAAATAGGGGACAGAATTATTATTTTTTATTATTTTTTTTTTACTAGAAATGGCGGCGATCTGCGATTTTTATTGTGACTGCGACGTTATGGTGGACACATCGGACACTTTTGACACATTTTTGGCGTCATTCACATTTATACTGCGATTGGTGCTATAAATATGCACTAATTACAGTATAAATGTGACTGGCATTGAAGGGGTTAACACTAGGGGGTGAGGAAGGGGTATAATGTATTCCCAGCATAGTGTTCTAACTGTGGGGGGAGGGGGGGTGACTGGGGAGGTGACCGATCTGTGTCTCTATGTACAAGAGACACAGATCCGTCTCCTGCTCTCCAGAGACAGGACGCTGTCTCTATGTAAAACGGCAATGAGAGATGATCTATGAGATCATCTCTCATTGGCCGCACAGATCGCATCGCAAACGGCCACTCTGATTGGCCGTTCGCGGCGATCTGTGATTGGCTGTGTCCAAGGGACACGGGCAACACAGTGTTTCCCCGCAGCGCGCTCTGGAGCGCGCGCCGGGAAACAGCTAGTGACAAGCCGTCAATTGACGACTTGTTGACAATTTAGATCTGCGCTAGAGCCGTCATTAGGCTGTAGCGTGGATCTCAAGTAGTTAAAAAGAAGGTGATCATAATTCACTTGTGGGTCACAGGAGTGCAATTACTTTTCCTTTCCTTTGACCCTAAATCAGCTGAGAATGGGCCTGATGTAGCAGGGCTCTGGAAGGTGTCTGGAAGCTGCCCCTGCCTCTCTAGCTGTGCCTGCCCCCTCTCTAGAGAGAGAGAGCTAGCTGTGCCTGCCCCCTCTCTTGCTAAGCACTAAAGAAACACAGTCACTACTGTCCTCTCTTAGCAAACCAAAAACTGTGATCAGTAGTTATGTGATTGCTCAGTTCTTGGTTTTAAAGCTGATGTGGGACACTGATGCTGCAACATAGAGGTGAGTATGAATGTTTATTTTATTAACCACTTGTCGACCACCCGTCATTGTTTGACGGCGGCAGTATGGCTCCCCTGCATGAATCATTGTAGCTGTATGGCGGCCGCTTTAAGGGGACATCCACCGCGTCACTTGGGAGCCAATGCACTTATTTGGGAGCGTGATCGCTCCTGACAACCAGAACATGGACTGGTGTGTGTAAACACACAAATCCCCGCTCTGTCAGGGGAATAGAGACAGATTGTGTGTTCCTAGTGTAGTGATGTGATAATTTCTTTGCCCATTTACTAAGTGTATACTCTTGTTATGTAGTGTTTGTTTGCCCTTTTCCAATATGGTTGCTATGCTCTCTCTCTCTCTCACCAAGGATGAGGTCATCAAGAAGAGCAGAGGATGGCAAGGGGTTTTGTGGGTAAGTGGGTGGAGAGAGAGAGACACGTGGAGAAGAGAACAATGAATTCCCGCTAAGAGAACACAGGCTGTGTAAGTGCTGCTGATGCAGATTCATCTCACTGAGACATACATAGAGACTAGGGTTGTCCCGAAATCGATACCAGTATCGGTATCGGGACTGATACCGAGTATTTGCGGGAGTACTTGTACTCCCGAAAATACCCCCGATGCCTAAATAGAATACTTGCCGCCGCCGCCGCCGTATATCGCAAAGCCAACGCCGCTGCGTCGGGGAACATTAGAGTCAGCTTTCGTTTGAATAGCTGTTTTCCCCGCCGCGCATAGACACTCCCCCTTGCTCGGGATTGGACGGATCTGTCCAATCCCGAGCAAGGGGGAGTGTCTCTATACACAGCACGGCAGGGAAAACAGCTTATTCAAACAAAAGCTGACTGTAATGTTCCCCGTGCGGTGATTAACGCGGCGGCGGCATCATTTAGGTACGGGGGACATGGCTGCATGTGGGGGGACATGGCTGGATATGTGGGGGACATGGCTGCAATATGTTTGGGGACATGGCTGCGTATATGGGGGACATGGCTGCAATATGTTTGGGGACATGGCTGCATATGTTTGGGGACATGGCTGCAATATGTTTGGGGACATGGCTGCAATATGTTTGGGGACATGGCCGCATTTGTTTGGGGACATGGCTGAAATATGTTTGGGGACATGGCTGCAATATGTTTGGGGACATGGCTGCATATGTGGGGGGGACATGGCTGCATTTGTGGGGGGACATGGCTGCATATGTGGGGGAACATGGCTGCATATGTAGGGGGACATGGCTGCATTTGGGGACACATTTTAAAAAAAGTATCGGTATTTGGTATCGGCGAGTACATAAAAAAAAGTCCTAAAAAAGTGGTATCGGGACAACCCTAATAGAGACCGTTAATGATTTTATGTTCCTGTTTGGAAAATACTTTATGTTGGATGGTTCACTGAATGTTAATTCTTCAATACATGGACTTTCAAATACAATGCTGTGTGGATTATTGTAGAGATATATTTCTCAATTTTGATTCCACTTGCTATTCACAAGCCCCAATTGAGTGGAGGCACTGCGCTTGTTAGAGATCCTGTCCCGATCACAACGATTAATAAAGACTCTTCTCCTAAATACTATACAGGTGGTGTCATCACACCTCAGTTGCCGCAGAGAGAGAAAAGAATAGTGCTACATTTGGAGGCACTGCTGAGTCACAACCATGTCACTGTTATCAACAGAAGCTGTGAGGCAGTGGGCACTCGAAGAGGGACTTGCACCTAAAAGGACATTTGTGTGTACCTATCACTGTGAGCACCTATAGATTGCAGAAGGCGCTACAAGCAATGAAACCTTGCAGTCTGCCTCTCTTGTGGATAAAAGAGAGGAAGATGAGAGTTATGAACTGTATACTCATTACCTCTGTCTCAGTGAGGTGGATTTAAATCCAGTTAAAGGGCCCTTTTGCATATATCCAAAGGGGGCTGAAGTAATTGGTTGTGCTGTAGTATTTCCAGTAATCTCACCTCCAGTAAGGTGGAAGTTACCAGCTGTAACAGAACTATGTATTCTGCCTGTACATCTATAATATTCATGCAGTGGGACATACAAAGAACCGAAGGACGTGTTACAATAGGATGAATGATATCTGGGACTACCTGAGATATGGATTATCCACATTATATCCTGAGATATCTGGAGGGCTGTTTTGGGTTTGTTAGTTCTGAGTTTAGAAGGTTAATTGTAGAGTGACTCTTTCACTGCTGAATTCTAAATGTCTCTTCTCTCTTTTGTGTATTGTATTACCAATTAACAGTCTCCTGTCCGTGTATTGAATTAGCATGTCATTTGTGTTCAGAAGAACTTGTCAGGCTTTGCGGTGCCGAAATGCTTATCTACTGATGGGATTATCTGTGATTGAAGTCTATTGAGAAAGAAATGTGGTTTCTTTTGGCCTGGTGCCAGTGTGTCTAACTTGGGGCCCCCCTGTGGAGGGAGGGGGCGGAGACTTTCATTGTTCCTTGAGTACTCACCAGTTTGTAACTAAGATATAAACCAAGAAATGTACAATTAAAGCTGAGATACTTGACCCTTCCAAAAGTAGCACCGTCTCGTTCGTAGGAGGGCATGCGATGGGATATTTCTTCTGTTTCTTACAACTGGACCTGACTCTCCCTTTGGCTCTCATGGATGAGCTTATACTGGACTTACTTGCATAGCAACTTGCCAGGGAAAAGGACGTCTCCAACGGCTGATACCCTCTCCCTACTTGGGTAGCCGTTACACCAGCCCTGCCTGTAAAGTGTGAACCATTGAAGACAACGGCTTCATCAGGAGAAACTCTAATGTTCACTGCTACAGCCGGTAAGCAGGAACAAATATTGAGCACCTGCTGCTAAAAGTCACTGAAGTCAGTGCTCAGAATTTACATGCTGATTCTTATCACAAATTAAATACTTTTTCATGAGTGCTCCATGTCCCCTGGTGAAGAAAGCTTTGAGGTGTTGAAAATGTTTGCACAACAAGTGATAGAGAAATGGACTGGCTCAGAGGAAAAGAAAAAACTGTGCATCATGGAAAGTTTAAGACTACCAGCTACACTCAGTGGATGGGCCCCACCCCTCTCCACTGAACACACCGCACTGAGTTTGTTTTGCTCTGCCCTTGTCCCTCTTGGTGTCCCTCTTGGCCAGCGATGTAAGCTTTTATGTACAGGGGATAGTAACTTGTATAGGGGGTAACTATGCATATACAGGGGGTAACTATGTATGTACAGGGGGGTAACTATGTATGTACAGGGGGTAACTATGTACAGGGGGTAACTATGTATGTACGGGGGTAACCAAGTACATGGTAGCAACTATGTACAGGGGGGGGGGTTACTATGCATGTACGGGGGGTAACTATGTACAAGGGGGGTTACTATGTACAGGGGGGGTAACTTTGCATGTACGGGGGCTAACTAAGTACAGGGGGCTAACTATGTACAGGGGTAAATATGTATGTACAGGGGAGTAACTACTGTAAGTACAGGGTGCTAACTATGTACAGGGGTAACTATGTATGTACAGGGGGGTAACTATGTACAGGGGGGTTACTATGTACAGGGGGGTTACTATGTACAGGGGGTATGTACAGGGGGGTAACGATGGCTCTGCTTGGGACACTAATGTAAGGATGGACTCTGCTGGTGACACCTGATGTAAGGACAGACTCTGCCGGGGGCACCTGATGTAGGGACAGACTCTGCTGGGGGCACCTGATGTAAGGACGGACTCTGCTGGGGGCACCTGATGTAAGGACGGACTCTGCTGGGGGCATCTGATGGCATCTGGTGGCAGGTGACATACTTAGGGGTCCCACTGATTCAGCATTATGTGAGTTGAATGATTTCCTTCTATATTACAATGTAATAAAAACAACCAAGGTGCTGTGATGATTGAAGAGCCAACACCAAGGAGTTTGGAGTATCTTTATCTGCTGATTGTTAAACTCTGGAATATACATATTTATATTGTGGTGTAGGAACTGGGCCTGCTGTCCGTCCATCCCTCTTTCCTTCTCTCCCTCTTCCTCATTCATCTCAGACTCTAACCACACCCCTTCAGAGCCATGCCCATTTAAGCCACATCCACTATTTCACGTAGACTATGCCCATTATAGCAGCGGAACGCACCTTTTCCTTTTAGGCTATGCCACGACTACAAACGAATGCCCCACACCCTAATTATAGCAAGGCTCCACCTACTTGCAAAAAAGTGTCCCGAATAATTTTTTTGCAATGTTGGCAACTACGTACTCAGTACTTGGTTTGGGCCCCTTTTGCAACAATTACTGCCTCAATGCGGCGTGGCATGGAAGCTATCAGCCTATGGCACTGCTGAGATGTTATGGAAGACCAGGATGCTTCAATAGCGTTCTTCAGCGCTTCTGCATTGTTTGGTCTCATGTCTCTCATCTTTCTCTTGGCAATGCCCCATAGATTTTCTATGGGGTTCAAGTCAGGCGAGTTTGCAGTCCAATCAAGCACAGTAATCAGGTTTTGGTGCCTTTGGCAGTGTGGGCAGGTACCAAGTCCTGCTGGAAAATTAAGTCAGTCTCCCCATAGTCATCGTCTGTGGAAAGAAGCATGAAGTGCTCCAAAATCTCCTTGTAGATGGCTGCGGAGACCGAGGACTTAATGAAGCCCAGTGGACCAACATCAGCAGATGACATGGCTCCCCAAATCAACACAGACTGTGGAAACTTGACACTGGACTTTAAGCGTCTTGCAGTGTGTGCCTCTCCATACTTCCCTCTATACCAGGGATCCTCAAACTACGGCCCTCCAGCTGTTGCGGAACTACACATCCCATGAGGCATTGTAAAACTCTGACATTCACAGGCATGACTAGGCATGATGGGAATTCTAGTTCCTGAACAACTGGAGGGCCGTAGTTTGAAGACCCATGCTCTATACTCTGGGTCCTTGGTTTCCAAATGAGATGCAAAATTTGCTCTCATCAGAAAAGAGGACTTTGGACCACTGAGCAACAGACCAGGTGTGTTTTTCTTTAGCCCAGGTAAAATGTTTCTGACATTGTTTGTTGTTCATGAGTGGCTTGACAAGAGGAATATGACATTTGAACCCCATGTCCAGAATCCATTTGTGTGGTGGCTCTTGATGCACTGACTCCAGCCTCAGTCCACTCCTTATGAAACACTTTTGAGTGGCCTTTTCCTGACAATCCTCTCCAGGCTGTGGTCATCCCTGCTGCTTGTGCACCTTTTTCTTCCACACTTTTCTCTTCCACATAACTTTCTATAAGGCCGTGTACACACACGAGGAGATATGTCCGATGAAAACGGTCCGACGGACCATTTTTTCATCAGACATGTCTCCTGGGAGATTTTGGTCTGATGTGTGTACACACGATCAAACGAAAATCCCCGCGGACAGACAGCGTGGTAACGTGGCGGTGACGTTGACGCCGCAACGTCACCAAACCAGGAAGAAAAATACTTCCACGCATGCGTCGAATCCATTCGACGCATGCGGGGGATTTCGGTCCGCTGGTTAGGCGTACTAGACAGACAGACAGCTTTCCAGCAGACAAGTTCTGCTAGCCCGTACACACGATCGGATATGTCTGCTGAAACTGGTCTGCGGACCAGTTTCAGCAGATATGTTTGATCGTGTGTACGCGGCCTTAATGTGCTTTGATACAGCACTTTGGGAACATCCAACTTCTTTTGCAATTACCTTTTGAGGCATTTCGTCCTTATGGAGGGTGTCAATGATGGTTTTCTACACAACTGTCAGATCAGCAGTCTTCCCCATGATTGTGATTCCTATTGAACCAGACCGAGAGACCATTTAAAGGCTCAGGAACCCTTTGCAAGCATTATGGCTTAATTAGCTGATTAGAGTCTGACACTTTGTGCCTTGAATATTGCACCTTTTCACAATATTCTAATTTTCGGAGATTGTGGATGTGGGGTTTTCATGAGCTGCAAGACAAATTACGGCTTGAACTATCTTGCTTTACATGTAATGAGTCTATCTCATATATTAGTTTCACCTTTTAAGTTGCATTAGTGAAATAAATTAGTGTTGAGCGGAATACGCCATATTCGATTTCGCGATATTGCGCGAATATATAGAAGAATATTCGCGAATATTCGCTAATATCGAATATTCGTGATATTTTATCCAAAAAACTTTTTGCGAAATTTCGCTAATGCGAAAATGATTGCGAAATTCTCATAAACGGAGATCATTTCCTGTATTACTAAACTAATATGCACTAAACACAGGGGGCCAGATTCTCAGAGGCGTTACGATGGAGTATCTCAGATACCCCGTCGTATCGCCTTTTTTTTTGTCTCGTATCTATGCGTGTGATGCTGAGCATCACTTTTGCATAGATACGCTTCTACATCCGACAAGTGTAAAAGCATTACACTTTCGGATCGTAGGTGTAATGACAACTCCGGCCACTAGGTGGCCTTTACGTTGTTTTTTCATTTGCATATGCAAATGAAGTAGTACGCCGATTCTCGATCGCTTTTACGCCGCCCCGTCGTCGCGTACGTCGTTTTCGTTCGCGTAAGGTTACCCCAGCTTCTATGTGGAGTAACCTTACGAGGTCCCGTCGGATGCCGTCGTGTCCCGTCGGACGCCATGTTAAGTATGGCGTCGGGTCAGCGTCGGCTTTTTCCGTCGCTGACGTCGTTTTACTAACTCGTTCGCGAATAGGGACTTGCGTAAATGACGCTCACGTCGGTTTCAACGACGCTTCCCGACGTGAGCTGGAGCATGCGCACTGGGCTTTTTCCCCGGCCGGCGCATGCGCAGTTCGTTCGACGCGGGGGCGCGCTTAATTTAAATACAAGCCCGGGTTTACGCTTGGCGATTTACGAGATGCCAACGCAAACTACGGAGCAAGTGCTTTGAGAATAAAGCACTTGCTCTAGCACGCAGCGGTGGCGTAGTGTAAATGGCTTACGCTACGCCGCCGAAAATATATGAGAATCTGGCCCTAACTCTACACTAACTCTACTTAAAAGAAAGGAGAATAAGGGGGCAAAAGAAGGGCGGAGAAGATAATCGCGCAATATTCCCATTGTGCGATTATCTTCTCCGCCCTTCTTTTGCATCAGAGCCAATCAGAATAACTCGAATATTCGGCAAAAGGAATATCGCGCAATATGCAAATGATGCAAAAGAAGGGCCGAGTAGCTGATGCGATTTTTTTATATCTCACAGATCATCTCTCATTGCCGTTTTTACACAGAGACAGCGTCCTGTCTCTGGAGAGGAGGAGACCGATCTGTGTTCCTTGTACATAGGGACACAGATCGGTCACCCCCCCAGTCACCCCCCCTCCCCCACAGTTAGAACACACCTAGGATACATTTAACTCCTTCCTCACCCCCTAGTGTTAACCCCTTCAATGCCAGTCACATGTATACAGTAATTAGTGCATATTTATAGCACTGATCGCAGTATAAATGTGAATGGCGCCAAAAATGTGTCAAAAGTGTCCGTTGTGTCCGCCATAATGTCGCAGTACCAATAAAAATTACAGATCGCCGCCATTTCTAGTAAAAAAAAAAATAATAAAAAATAATAATTCTGTCCCCTATTTTGTAAGCGCTATAACTTTTGCGCAAACCAGTCGCTTATTGCGTTTTTTTTAACCAAAAATATGTAGAAGAATACGTATCGTCCTAAAGTGAGAAAAAAATGTTTTTGTTTTTTTTTGGGATATTTATTATAGCAACAAGTAAAAAATATTGTATTTTTCAAAATTGTCGCTCTTTTTTGTTTATAGCGCAAAAAATAAAAACCGCACAGGCGATCAAATACCACCAAAAGAAAGCTCTACTTGTGGAGAAAAAAGGACGTCAATTTTGTTTGGGAGCCACGTCGCACGACCGCGCAATTGTCAGTTAAAGCGACGCAGTGCCGGAAGCTGAAATTTCACCTGGGCAGGAGGGGGGTATATGTGCCCAGTAAGCAAGTGGTTAAGTATCTCAAACTTCAACTTTAAGTCACCGCATTGATGACTTTGCAGTATCTTCAGGCGAACATTTAAAACCCCATTGACGTCAATGGGACTCGAACGTTCGAATTCAAAAGTGCTAATTTTAAAGCCCCATATGCAAGTTATTGTTGGAAAACGTCTTGCCCCAGGGAACATGTATCAATGGAAAAAGTTTTAAAAACAGTAGTTTTTCTGGAGCAGTGATTTTAATGATGCAGCATCATTAAAATGACTGCTCCAGAAAAAACGAACATTTAAAAAAAAAAAAAAATATTCCATTGATACATGTTCCCTGGGGCAAGACCCGGGTTCTCAAAGACGTTTTCACAGGCATACTATAGATACCCAGCAGGTACAATATTTAAAATAATTTTTCATTTTTTTTTTCTATTTAAGCATCATGATGCTTAAATTAAAAAAATGTTTTCTAAATTCCTTTAAATATTTACCTGCTGGATGTATATAGTATGCCTGTGTAGCTTTATGGTGCACACTGCAGAGGACACAGGTAATACACCACGTGAGAATACTGCAGCTAGCAAAATCAACTACCTGCCAGTAAATTAGGAAGAACTGATCTAGCTAAACTATACAGTGTATAAATATATGTACAACACCTGGGATGCATATATATCCTCTACACACTGTAAATTTAACTGACTAGCCTGCCTGCTCTATCTAGCTAGAAAAAAAGACATTCTCTCTCTCTCTCTGTGACTGATATCTAACCTGCACCGCAACACACTACACGAAACCCCCCAGCAGGTGGCCTTTTATAGTGTGGGGCGTGTACTAAAGCCCTGAGCCATAATTGGCCAAAGCCACCCTGGCTTTGGCCAATTACGGCTCTCTGTACTGACGGCACTGTGATTGGCTAAGCATGTGGGTCATAGTGCATGCTTGGCCAATCATCAGCACGCAATGCCGCAGTGAATTATGGGCTGTGGTGCGTCACTCGAATTTGGCGCGAACGACCCGTTTTGTTTGTCTTTCGTCGGACGATCGAACATATGATGTTCGACTCGAACATGCGATGTTCGACTCGAACGAACATACGTTCGACTCGAACACGAAGCTCATCCCTACCCGAGATTAGTATTGTCTGTACCATTGTATACCATCAGTGTGTCTGATGTTAAAGCAGCTTATATTGAAATGAAGACAAAAGCACAGCACTATGAATTGCGACACACAATGAAAAAAAAATGACAGTTCTTTATAAACAAGAAGCTTGATAAGTAATTTTCCTCTTTTTATACCTGCAAGCCATGTCTAGTCTATTACATTTCACAAAAATGAATCGAATAAGTACTCTTGCTCATATTCTTTCTAGTTTTTGTACATAAAGCCATCATAATATGCTTACTTGAGGAAAAAAAACAATTTCAAGCTAGAGAACTTTTTTCCAGGATCAAATCAAATATCTTTAACAATGCTAACTAAAAATGGCAAAGAACAAGGAGGAATCACAGCTTCTTACATGATAAGGTATAAGAATGCCAAAGAAGCCTTCAAAGAGGCACTTAGCATGAGGTCATATATCAAGTCACTATAACTGTCTCTTATTTAAAGGGGGACAGTCCTCATTCTATTTGAATCTTTATAAAAAAAATGCTCTATTTAACCATCAAAAGTGTTATATCTTAGTAAAGACCTGTGTCAATGAGCTTTAATCTATAAATGCAGAGTGCTTTTGATATCAGTATGACTTTCGGTTAATTGCTTCAGCTGCTTTTTCATTTCTACAGACTGGGATATAAAGGAGTTCTGAAGTGAACAAAAGTCCATCATCACTGGCCCTAAACCTTTTTATCTTTCACATTTTTGCATCTGTTGTTTTGAAAAGCTAGTATAAAAGGAAAGTAGCTGTGGGAAAAAAAGCACTTGTGAGTTTATTTTATGTTTTTATTTTATTTTATTTTTATTAATTTTATGTGTATTAATTCTGACTAGGGGCATGGCAGGGGGCTGTCCAATGCCAACATAAAGTGTCCTTCGTTCGCATTTCAGAAAGTTGGAAAGGATGTGCCACAAGGCAGACTGGGTATGTGGCACAAAAGCCTTCAATAGGCAAACATTTTAAAAGGAGGTTTAGAATTTCCACTAATATGTGTCTTTCAAGCAGAATGCTCATTCATTTCTGACATTTAACCACTTAAGACCCGGACCATTGTGCAGGTTAAGGACATTGCCCCTTTTTGTGAGTCGGCACTGCGTCGCTTTAACTAACAATTGCTCGGTCATGCGACATGGCTCCCACAAATAGAGCTTTCTTTTGGTGGTATTTTATCACTGCGGTTTTATTTTTTGCGCTATAATCAAAAATCGCTTACAAAATAGGGGATAGTTTTATGACTTTTTTATTAATATTTTTTTTTACTACTAATGGTGGTGATCAGCGATTTTTTTCATGACTGCGACATTATGGCGTACACATCGGACAATTTTGACACATTTTTGGGACCATTGTCATTTTCACAGCGAAAAGTGCTATAAAAATGCACTGTTACTGTGAAAATGTGAAAATGACAATTACAGATTAGGAGTTAACCACTAGGGGGCACTGAAGGAGTTAAGTGTGACCTCATATGTGTTTCTAACTGTAGGGGAGCAGGGCTGGACGTGTGACGTCAGTGATCGTCTTTCCCTATATCAAGGAACAGACGATCACTGACATTGCCACAATGAAAAACGGGGAAGGTGTGTTTACACACACACCTCTCACCGTTCTTCAGCTCCTGTGACTGATCGCGGGACACCGGCGGCGATCGGGTCCCGTGGGCGTGGTCACGGAGCTTCGGACCAAGTCGTGAGTGCGCCGCCGCCCTTCTGCTGACTTATATCGGTGTGAAGGGGTCCTTAAGTGGTTAAAGTGTTAACTCTCATAAGCAAAAACAAAGAAAATATCTCCAAAAACCATATGTTTCAGCAGCTTACCATGAACACCTATTTTTATTTTCGAGTCAAGTTAATATTTAATGACTACTAGGAGTGCGTCATTTGGTTACTGCAAATTCAGAGTGTGGCCCGTGTAATGTTTTATTCCACTTGGAGCCGCAGAGCAGATGTAAGAAATACTATAAACACAGCTGTTGTAATTACTTCCAAGTCTAGGCATGAAAAGCTTGCACAATAGCACAATCTACACAGCATGTACAGTAGCAACAGTCCATATTTCAAAGGAAGTTTAACTGTTAGCCTCCTTTATAGCTTGCTGAGATAATTAAGTCATTGGATTTGGTTTTGTTGAACAAGCTCTTCAACAAGTAGACACTAGCTGGCAAAAAAAGACAAGGCACTTTTTTTCCCTGTAGAACGAGCCAAGGCTGGTTTTACCTGTGGGATACCACATTCCCATGTTTAGTGATAAAGTATAAATAGGTAAAAGTTAAATGTGTATTTGAAATTAATTTTTAATACACATTGCTAAAAAAAGTATATTTATTCCGATTATGTATAGTATGATCATCGGACAGTAGACATCCTATCTATAGACTATAAACACACCTGCAGAAAGTCAAAGTTTTAAATCGAAGCCTTTACGTTACAGTTTATAAGAAACTACAAACTACTGGTTTGATTAGCTTAATCCAGAGAGAGACAGTTAAAGTGTCACTAATCGACCATCATAAAAAACGTTCTCAAAATGCTGTATTACATGCTGTTCATACTCTCTCATTATAGGATTCGTTTACGGTATTCTGCAAAAAAAAAAAATGGTTGATCCTGCTGTTTTCTATCTTCCCTGTCTGTCCAAATCCATAATTTAGCTCAGTGGTAAATGACAGCCCACTCCCTCCATCCTGCTCCATGCCCAGTAACCAGCTAAACTCAATGGGGTGGGATCTTACATTCTGATCTTACCCCCATCTTATTTGACGACACAGGCTGAAGGGTCGTAACACAACCTGTGACTGGCAGAAATCTGCCCAATAAAGATTTTTTGCTAATGACATAATATTTATTTGTTTCACATTTTAAAACCGTTTATTTATATGAATTTTTTTTTCTCTGCGTTCAAAATGCTGTTTTTTTATTTTATTTTGAAGGTGTGACCAGCAGCAGAGAACTAGAAGCTCCTCCTGCTTATGTTTCACTGCATACTTACTAAGAAAAAGCTATATATCGATCAGGAAAAGGGTACCTCGATTTTTTTATTTGCGGCGGAACTATTTTTCTGTTAGGCTATGCCGCGCCTACAAGTGAATGCCCCAACCCCTAATTATAGCCAGGCTCCACCCACTTGCAAAAAAAGTGTCCTGAATTCTTTTTTTGCAATGTTGGCAACTATGTGCATATGTACTCAGTACTTGGTTTGGGCCCTTTTTGCAACAATTACTGCCTCAGGGTGGCATGGAAGCTATCAGCCTGTGGCACTGCTGAGGTGTTATGGAAGACCAGGATGCTTTAATAGCAGCCTTCTTCTGCATTGTTCGGTCTCATGTCTCTCATCTTTCTCATGGCACTGCCCCATAGATTTTCTATGGGGTTCAGGTCAGGCAAGTTTGCTGTCCAATCAAGCACAGTAATCCCACGGTCATTGAACCAGGTTTTGGTGCTTTTGGCAGTGTGGGGATGTGCCAAGCCCTGCTGGAAAATTAAGTCAGCATTCCCATAGAGCTCGTCTGCAGAAGGAAGCATGAAGTGCTCCAAAATCTTCTGGTAGACCCTGGATTTAATGGAAAAAGGGAGAGAGAGAGAGAGAGAGGCAGTGTGGATGGTTACCTGGATAAAAGCACTCACAGAGCCCAGCAGGAAAATGTCATTGATCTGGACATTAAGTGAATTTGATGGAGAACAGACATCCTGAGAGAACTGAGAGATAAGTTTGTTATGGGACTAAATTGTGAGTCTAGACAAAAGAGACTGTTAACAGAGAAAGACCTTACCCTTACAAAGGCAATTAAGATAGCTTCAGTGAGGGAAATGGCTGTAAAAGATACAGAGGAATTGAACCCCCAGAGCAGAAGGGAAGAGGTGAAACAGGAAGTTTTCAGAACAGTAGTCGAGCCAACTAACGCAAACTGCAAATACAGACCCCCACCAAGCCAGGAGTCAACTTGCTACCACTGTGGGAATACAGACCATGACCACAAAGTCTGCCTGTTTAAGGATCAGACCTGTCATAATTGTGGTAAGACAGACCATCTTAAACGTGCCGTAGAAAGAAGGTGCGTGATAAACAACCTCTGAAATCCAAGACAAAGACATATATGGTGGGAAGATATACATCATCATCTGAGTCAGAGGATGAGGAAGTGCTCCACAGATTAGACATACATCATATGCATTCCTTACCCTCCGCAATGACTGTAGAGGTAACTGTTGAGGGAAATAAACTCAAGATGGATGTAGACACAGGAGCAGCAGTTTCAGTTATCACCCAGAAACAATGGAGACAACTCTGACCCGAACAACTGTCCACCCAACACAAATCAAACTGCAGACATACTCAAAGCAGATAATCCACCCACTGGGTGAAGTACAGGTATTGTACAAGGGTCAGACAAAGAGACTGCCATTATATATCCTAGAAAATGGGGGACCCCCTCTCTTTGGGAGAGACTGGATGGCTCACTTTGGTATGCCAGACATTGCCATAAACCCCTGTAACACTGTTACCATTCCATTAGGAGATAATGAGTAGTGTTGCTCACGAATATTCGTATTGCGAATATTCGGCTCGAATATGGCATATTCGAGTATTCGCGATATATTCCGGATTTCGCGGTGAATATTCGCTATTTCGAATATTCCTATTTTTTCAATTTTTTTTTAGAACAGATCACATCCTAGAGATCCCCATCGACGTCTAAAAGCATTGCTGGTATGATTAGAGACCTTGGGCCGAGTAGCTGCAGCGATCATTTTATATTGCCGAAAAATCGCAATGCGATTATTCGGCAATAGCGATATCGCGCGATTATGTTCGAGAAATTCGCAATATTGTTTTTAGCTAAAATAACACATAAATTCGATTTCAGAGTGTTACTGTCGAAATTCCGCAATCAATTTCTCATTCGCATTTTTGCGAAATTACGATAAAATATCAAGAATATTCTGAGCCAATCAGAGTGCTCCATTCCGCATTTCTCGAAATTTCGCAATTATTTTGTATTATAAAATATCACGAATATTGTGATCCAATCAGAGTGCTCCTTCCGCATTTGCCGAATATTTGCAATTATTTTGTATTGTAATATATCACGAATATTCTGAGCCAATCAGAGTGCTCCTTCCGCATTTGCCGAATATTCGCAATTATTTTGTATTGTAATATATCACAAATATTCTGAGCCAATCAGAGTGCTCCTTCCGCATTTGCCGAATATTCGCAATTATTTTGTATTGTAATATATCACGAATATTCTGAGCCAATCAGAGTGCTCCTACCGCATTTGCCGAATATTCGCAATTATTTTGTATTGTAATATATCACGAATATTCTGAGCCAATCAGAGTGCTCCATTCCGCATTTCTCGAAATTTCGCAATTATTTGGTATTATAAAATATCACGAATATTCTGAGCCAATCAGAGTGCTCCTTCCGCATTTCTCGAAATTTCGCATTCGCATTCGCAATAGCGAAATTTCCCAACCATTTCATTTCCAAAAAATATCACGAATAATCGTATTTAGCGAATATATCTCGAATATTCGACTATATATTCGAGATATATCGCGAAATCGAATATGGCATATTCTGCTCAACACTAATAATGAGAGATGGGTGGTGTCCCTGAAGCAGCGGTTCCCAAAGATCTTTGAGAACCAGTTGGGGAAAATAAAGCATGACTGTGTGAGACTCAAGCTGAAACCCAACGCTCAGCCTAAGTTCTTCAAATCTTGGACAATACCTTTAGCACTCCAAGCAGGAGTGGAAGCTGAACTAAGTCGGCTGGAGAAACAAGGTGTCACGTCAAAAGTAGAGTACAACGAGTGGCATCACCAGTTGTACCAGTAAAGAAAGCGAATGGGGACTTCCGAACTGGCGATTTCCGCATGGCACTGAACTCCCAGTTGGAGATAGACCAGTATCACCTACCCAGAGTAGATTACATTTTTGCCTCTCTTGCAGGGGGCCAAAAGTTCACCAAGCTTGATCTCAAACAAGCATATTTACAGTTTGAGGTCCATCCTTCTTCCCGCAAGTTTCTAACCATCAACACCCACAAGGGACTGTATGAATACAATCGGATGGTGTTTGGTCTAGCCTCCGCCCCAGCCATTAGGCAATTAAACATGGATGTAATTTTGGCAGACAACTCTTTCACACAGTGCCAGCTAGATGACATGCTCATTGCGAGAAGGATGGACCAGGAACACAAGCGGAATGTAGAGCTTGTGTTGGCGAGTCTGTCCCAGCCAATGTCCAGCAGCTGCGATCATACCCTGGCTTGCTGAACTATTACCACAGATCCCTGCCAGATCTGGCACACACCTTGTTTCCATTGAAAAAGCTTTTGGAGAAACACTCCAGATGGGACTGGTCAGCTGCATGCCAACGTGCTTTCGAAGTTTCTAAGTGGAAGCTGCTGGCGTCACGCATGCTCGTGCACTATGACCTCCAGAAGCCTCTCACCTTGGCTTGTGATACCTCCTCCTATGGTCTGGGAGCTGTACTATCTCACATCTTGCCAGATGGGTCAGAAAAACCAGTGGCATTTGCCTCCAGTTCTTTGACAAAAGCAGAAAGCAATTACTCACACATTGACAAAGAGGCTCTTGCACTGATATGGGAAATTAAGAAGTTTCATCTTTACCTGTATTTTAAACCGCTATTTCAAAGTGGCTGCAAGTAAACAACATTCCCTGTCACCCCAGCATCTGCACTTCTTCCTTTCTGCTTACAGAAACACACCACATGCAACAACCGGGAAAACTCCTCCTGGATTAGCATGGACTGTTTTGGACATGCAAACTGTCCAGGAACATGTACTGCAGTCCCAGGCCCAGCCCAACAAAAGGTATGGGCCCAATCTTATGCGGCTTCCCACACTTGTTGGCTTCCTGCTATCATTGCAGAGACTTTGGGATTCAAGATGTACAAGGTCCGCCAGGAAGATGGTTCCATTTGCAGACAGCATGCACATTATCTGAATCCTCATTCTCAGCTGCTCGAATCCCTGACGCTGGCTGAACCACCAGTGTCTCAAGAGTCTGCGCCCAGTGGATCAGAATACACTGTGAATGATGATTGGGGGGACTCTGAACTTTTGAACTCTCCAGCCCAGGTATGAAGGTCTGTTCACCCTCTGAGCTAGTGGATCCCTTCTTGGCCCCGCCGGTGCCCATTACCAGGCTTTTGCACCTCAGTAAACTACAGACATTGGTATACAGATAATAGACAATACACCTTACCATGGGGTGAGTCAATTACCTCTTACCAAGTAAACTGTCCAACAGCTGCAGCCCACCACAGAAATACAGAAATCAACTCTAAGCCAGTAAACTTCCCAACCATCATACCTCCCAAAGTCACTCAATCTCAGCACACTAGCTATTGTAACTAAATGTGTTCCACATGCAGCTGTGTATCGAAAGTTTTAAAACACAGACATGTCACAGTTCGTTAAATACATGCTTTGCAAAACAATCAAAAAGCTCCATGTTTTGGCAATGTTACAGTTAATAGATAAAGCAGCTGACACCAATATTTGTCATACCAAAGTCAAAAAATACAAAACAGAAATGTGTAGCGCTAAACTCATAAAAAAAAAGATAAACAAATATTACATGATCTCATATCAACCTAATTAATTAAAAAATGAATTTTACTTAATATAGCAATGAAGTCAAATTATCCAAACACTATTCAATCAAACTCAATCCTCAATGAAGTATATATAAATCACAACAGTAAAATGCATTGTAGTGCCGTTTCCCATAACCAGTGGCATCAGAAGGGGGGCTGAGGGGGGCTGGAGCTCCGAGCGGCCCCCAAAAAGCCCCAGGTCATAACTCTATTATAAGCCCTGAGCCCGAGTAGCCACTCAGTGGCAGCCAGCGGAGACCGATCCAACTCGGAGCGTGGCTGAGGGACATAACAAGTCCCGCCTCCTGGAGCCTGCAGCACCTATGATGCAGGTCACACTGTTCCAATGCCAGGACCGCAGGATGTGTAATGTTCATCATAGGCGCTGTAGGCTCCAGGAGGCAGGAATTACAATGAGGCTGTGTCGAGCACTATAAGAACCCAGCTTGGTGCTCGCTCTGTGTAAATGGGTGGGTGGCTCTCCTGTTCTGGCTCTGGCTGGCTGCTGTCTCTGACTGGCGAAGAATAGGATGGGCGCGCTGCACACTACAGGTAAGGCTGAGCTGCAGGTGGGGGTCAGCTGAAGTCTGACGGGGAAAAGTAAGGTAGATGAGTGTAATAGTCAGTGTGGGTCAGTGTGTGTCAGCGTGGGTCAGGTAGGTTAGTGTGTGTCAGTGTGGGTCAGGTAGGACAGTGTGTGTCAGGTAGGTCGTGTAATAGTCAGATAGGTCAGTGTAATGGTCAATGTAGGTCAGTGTGGGTCATGTAGGTCAGTATAATGGTTAGTGTGGGTCAGATAGGACAGTATAATGGTTAGTGTGGGTCAGGTAGGTCAGTATAATGGTCAGTGTAGGTCAGTGTGGGTCAGGTAACTCAGTGTAATGGTCAGTGTGGGTCAGGTAACTCAGTGTAATGGTCAATGTGGGTCAGGTAGGTCAGTGTAATGGTCAGGTATATCGGTGTGGGTCAGGTAGGTCAGTGTAATGGTCAGTGTGTGTCAGGTAGGTCAGTGTGGGTCAGGTAGGGCAGTGTAATAGTCAGGTAGGTCAGTGTAATGGTCAGGTAGGTCAGTGTGTGTCAGGTAGGGCAGTGTAATAGTCAGGTAGGTCAGTGTGGGTCAGGTAGGTTAGTGTAATGGTCAGGTAGGTCAGTGTGTGTCAGGTAGGTCAGCGTAATGGTCAATGTATATGTCAGGCAGGTCAGTTTAGTGGTCAGCATTGATGGGCACTGGTGAGCCAGGAAACAACCAGCAAGTGAGCCTACCCCTCCTCCACACAACCCCACCATGTTGGGCTCGGACTTCGGGCTGAGGACCCTGTTTTTTTTTCTTTTTTCCACCTAGCAACGCCCCTGAAAAAACACCATGCATTTAAAACCTGTCTACTATTAAAGTGCAAATTAAAGAGCAAATTCATTGATTGATTCCCACTTACCTGGCCTCAGTCTAGTCCATACTGCAGTTTTCTCTGCATGTACAGATATCTATGGATAAGGACTCTGTGACAAATCCTGTGACAAAATATGCTTAGTTCATGTATACCCAAAGGGTCAACCTGAAAAGCTGTAGGACTGTATACAATTCTACTTTAGATGCTTTTTGACCTGTTAAACATATGTAGCACCCTCTAGGTAGGTAGGTGCTAAAGATAGGATTTTTTGTAAGATAGGCAAATTTAGGCAGGCCTGGCTGACAGTCAGGCCTGTTTGTTTGTTTTCATTCTGGGCTAGGAGTGGCTCAGGGAAGCAGCTGGTGACTCACAGGCAGCATCACTGAGACCTCCCTCTTCTTTCTAGAATATTCTAGAAAGAGAGGAGGAGAGGAGAGGTGAAGCTGCCTGGGGTGTTCTGAGGAACCCTGACCAATTCTTAACCTGGATTGGCAGGCCTCCTTCAATACCCAGGGTCAACCCAGGGGAAGAGTTGGAGTTGTTCAGAGCTTGGAGATGGAATTATAGGCTTTTGGGCCTTTGAGGGAGCTCCCAAGCCTGGGGATGGTGACCATTGGCCTGGGGTTGGGTGCAGACGGGGCTCTTCAAGAAATGGTGGAGGTGTTCTGGACAGAAAGCACAGGAAGAGCAAGAGAGGACAGCAGTAGAGAGCATTGCCAGGCAAGTCTCCAGGGAGAGGAACAACTGATTGCAGCCAGGAGGGCCAGTGAGTGACATGCACAGTCAGGAGGTCTGGGGAGGCACACCTGAGAGGACTGGGAGCGTGCAGTCTGGGATGAGTGCAGAACCAGCGGTGTGGACTGTGGTGTCATTGGCAGTGGAGATGAGCAGCTGCAGCCAGGAAGGGGGGCAGGGCCTGAATATGGGTAGCCGCATGTAGGACAGCTAGCACCAGAGACTTTTTATTTTCTTGCTACACTTTAGGGGCCCGCGGTCGCTGCCTGCAAAAAGCAATTGCTAAGGCCTGGCTGAGCCAGTTTCAGGCCTAACCACTTTGTGCTAGCTGTACCTAGAACATTAGAGGAAGAGATGTTCAGAAGGAGAGAGGAGTGAACAATAGTGAGAAAGTGATGTGCAGGAGAATAAATGGAGTGTATATACCGGCGTGTATATAGTTTGTCCCAGCAAGTTCTGCAAAATTCCATTGAGCATCCCATACCCAGGAATTACAATGAGGCCGTATGGAGCACTATAAGAACCCAGCTTGGTGCTCGCTCTGTGTAAATGGGTGGGTGGTTCTCCTGTTCTGGCTCTGGCTGGCTGCTGTCTCTGACTGGCCATGAATAGGATGGGCGCGCTGCACACTACAGGTAAGGCTGAGCTGCAGGTGGGGGTCAGCTGAAGTCTGACGGGGAAAAGTCAGGTAGATGAGTGTAATAGTCAGTGTGGGTCAGTGTGTGTCAGCGTGGGTCAGGTAGGTTAGTGTGTGTCAGTGTGGGTCAGGTAGGACAGTGTGTGTCAGGTAGGTCGTGTAATAGTCAGATAGGTCAGTGTAATGGTCAGTGTAGGTCAGTGTGGGTCATGTAGGTCAGTGTAATGGTTAGTGTGGGTCAGATAGGACAGTATAATGGTTAGTGTGGGTCAGGTAGGTCAGTATAATAGTCAGTGTGGGTCAGGTAACTCAGTATAATGGTCAGTGTGGGTCAGGTAGGTCAGTGTAATGGTCAATGTGGGTCAGGTAGGTCAGTGTAATGGTCAGGTATATCGATGTGGGTCAGGTAGGTCAGTGTAATGGTCAGTGTGTGTCAGGTAGGTCAGTGTGGGTCAGGTAGGGCAGTGTAATAGTCAGGTAGGTCAGTGTGGGTCAGGTAGGTCAGTGTAATGGTCAGGTAGGTCAGTGTGTGTCAGGTAGGGCAGTGTAATAGTCAGGTAGGTCAGTGTGGGTCAGGTAGGTCAGTGTAATAGTCAGTGTGTGTCAGGTAGGTCAGCGTAATGGTCAATGTATATGTCAGGCAGGTCAGTTTAGTGGTCAGCATTGATGGGCACTGGTGACCCAGGAAACAACCAGCAAGTGAGCCTACCCCTCCTCCACACAACCCCCCCATGTTGGGCTCGGACTTGGGACTTCGGAAGACCAGGCCCCTGCTGGTAAAAGAGCTGGAAAAAGACATCAGAGGTGGAGAAGGGAGAAAGAATGGGAGAGCAGGAGAAGAACCGGGGAGCGTGGAGTTGACACCGGATAGCAGAAGAAGAGAGCGGAAAAGTTGAAAGAATACCCCCGAAGTTGGAAGAAGACCCCCGGAGGTGACTAATAAATTACTTTAAAAACCTGTGCAATTTTTTTTTTTTACACTTTTCCTCCAGGTGAATGGTTAGGGGTACGATGTAGCCCATACTCATTCACCTAGGGTGGGGGCCAGTATCTGGGGGTCCCCTTATTAAAGGGGGCTCCCAGATTCCGATAAGCCCCCTGCCTGCAGCCCCCGACAACCAACGACCAGGGTTGTTGGGAAGAGGCCCTGTCTTCATCAATATGGGGACAGGGTGCTTTGGGGCAGGTGGGCGCCCTGGCTTTGGGGTAGGGAGGCCGCAGGGCGCCCCCCTGCTCCAAAGCACCCACCCCCCATGTTGAGGGAATGCGGCCTGGTACGGCTCAGGAGGGGGGGCGCTCACTTGTCCCCGCTCCTTTCCTGACCGGCCGGGCGGCATTCTCGGATAAGGGTCTGTATGGATTTTGGGGGAACCCCACACTGTTTTTTTGGCATAGGGGGCTACTCCTTACAATCCATAACAGACCCAAGGGCCTGGTATGCTCCTGGAGAAGAACCCATGTTGGTTTTTTATTTAAAATTTGGCGTGGAGTTCCCCCTCATGATTCATACCAAACACAGTGTCTGGAATTGGTGGGAATTCAAGTCGGATCTCCGTCACTTCTAAGTCGGGCGTATGTCGACTTTTTCCCTTCCCGGCGAGCCAGCTCGGCACTGGCTCCCGCGACGGGGCTCGTAGGTGGTCAGTCTCGCCGAGAAATGCAGCGAGATTGACACAATATCGTGGTCACATACTGTATGTCTGGAAACTCAAAAGAAGGCACCCTTGGTCTGGTAGGGACTAATTTTGCACAAGTTATGTTATCCTGCTGTCTGCTGGGAACTGTTGTGCTTTCTTTAAAGTATTTGTAAACCCAACAAAGATGATTCATTATATGTGTATAAGTGTCGGTCAGTTATGTGCAAACGTTGTCTGTATATTTTTTCGATCATCGATTTTTAGCAAAATACTTGGTAAGACTGCCAGTTTCCTGGGCAGAAAGAAAACTTTGCTTGTTTTCTTTCTGCACTGGGCATTTCACTCACAGAATGTTTTTTTTTTTTTGGACTTATACCACAGACTATTCATTATTCCACTCTTGTATTATACACTCTGTGGCGTTATCCTTATTTGTGTGTTTCCGTATCCACTTTTCACATGTTGTTTACACTTGTTCATTATTTACCTAGTTCCTAGGACGCTCACCCTGGTTTGTTCACTATTGTGGCACATACCCCTATGACAGCACGGACACCAATATTTTATCACTTATCACTTATTTTCTGGTCTAGGACAGACTACCAGGCATCTGCACGCAGTGCCCCCTAGCTGTATTCCCCGACAGCGCAGGAGCCCCTTTCACACATTGGTCTGCAGACCAGTTTCATCGGACCAGTTCGATGGTATGTACGGCCAATCAGACCATTGTCCGTTGGACCAAAGTTTTAAAACATGCTTTAAAACCTCTCTGATGGACACCTGACCGTCGGACAGGTTCGATGGTTAGTACACAAAAGCATCGGACCAAAAACCTGCGCATGTTTAGAATCAAGTCGACGCATGCTTGGAAGCATTGAACTTGATTTTTTCATCAGGTCGTTGTGTTCTACGTCACCGCGTTCTGGTCTAATCGGATTTTGGTCCGATGGTGTGTACGCACATCAGACCAACAGTCAAGTTCAGAGTTGTCTGATGAAAACGGTCCGTCGGACAAGTTTCATCAGACTGGTCTGATCGTGTGTATAGGGCCTTAGGAATAACTCACTTAAATCTGACCAAACAAGGAGTCTAATAGGCATCCCGGGTATGACATTTAAAAAAAAAAAATTATAAATTATAATATAATAAATAATTATAACAAATATTAATATAATTATAATAAAAATTATTCAATAATGTAATCAACTCAAAATCACTGAAATTTGCTCAGTTGCAGAATTGTCGCTGTCATTATTTTATTTTTTGTATGACGAATTTCCCCATAAATCGCTATCGCTCAATTCTGCAAGTGATTATAATTTATTATCGCTGTTTTATAGCTGCTCTAAAACCATTTTTGACATAAAGGGACACTTTTGGTTCCTATGGACAATCTACAGTTTGCAGGCAGAAAGAACCGTTTTTATTTTGTAAAAGAACATGTAGGACACTGGACAGACCACTAGGGACAAGGGGGGGTGTGTATTTTGTACATACAGTACTGTAATCTATAAGATAACAGTATACTGTATGTAATGTGTTTGTTTACTTTTTTGAATATGGCGCCGTTCTCCGCCCCTGTGCCTCGTAACGTCGCAGGGAACGGAGCTCGGCGGCACACAGAGGCACTGTGTGAATCGAGCGAGCACCCGCTTCCTCACACAGCACGGATGCATCGCTGGATCCAGGAACAAGGTAAGTAAACCCTGTCTGTGCACTCTGGTAGGCGAGCCCGAGTCTGACTCGGGGTTACCGATCGCAGCATAAAAATGTAACCCCGAGTCAGACTCGGGAATACCGCCAGGGGGGTTAAGGTAGGGTGACCAGACATCCCCGGTTTCAGGGGACAGTCCCCGGATTGAGGATACTGTCCCCAGACCAAGTCTGTCCCTGGTTTTGTCCCCGGATTGGATTTGAACAGGGGCTGGGGCAATTTCAAAGTCAGTTGGTGCAGAATAAAAAAAAAAATCTGAACTGCACACCCCCGCTCTGCCGCTCTCTGCAGTCTCTCTGACCCTCTCCTTGTCATGTTTGAAGTCTCTCTGACCCTCTCCTTGTCATGTCTGCAGTCTCTCTGGCCCTCTCCTTACCATGTCTGCAGTCTCTCTGACCCTCTCTTTACCATGTCTTCAATCTCTCTGACCCTCTCTTTACCATGTCTGCAGTCGCTCTGACCCTCTCTTTACCATGTCTTCAGTTTCTCAGAACCTCTCTTCACCTTGTCTGTAGTCTCTCTGACCCTCTCTTTACCATCTCTGCAGTCTCTCTAACCCTCTCCTTACTATCTCTGCAGTCTCTCTGACCCTCTCTTTACCATGTCTGCAGTCTCTCTGGTCCTCTCCATGCCATGTCAGCAATTTTTCTGACCCTCTCCTGTAGTGTTTCTAAAGGGGGTACGGAAATGTTTTCTCAGGTTCCATTTAACATTAGACGACCCTGCATACCATGTATGATCTGAATAAAATATGATTATTTACAAGGGGCGTGTTTAGGGGTGTGGTTGGGCGGGGCAACTGGTGGTGAGTAACACTTAGGCCTCGTACACACGATCGGACATATCCGATGAAAACGGTCCGCGGACCATTTCCATCGGATATGTCCGATCGGGAGTTTGATCCGATGGCGTGTACACACCATCGGATCAAATTCCCCGCCGCCGGACGGCGCGGTGATGCGGCGGTGACGCGGCGGTGACGTTGACGCCGCCACGTCACTGCCACGTCACCGCACCAGGAAGTTAAACACTTCCGCGCATGCGCCGAATCCATTCGGCGGCGGCGCGGCGGCGGTGGGGGACGACATGTCTGCTGGTAAGTGTACTAACCAGAAGACATGTCGGGCGGACAGATTCCACCGGATGGATTTCAAAGCATGCTTTGAAATCTGTCGGGTGGAGAAATTTGTCCGCTAGCCCATACACACGAGCGGAGATGTCTGCTGAAACGGTCCATCGGACCGTTTTCAGCGGACATATCCCCTCGTGTGTACGAGGCCTTAAGGCCTGGCTAGTAGCTCAGGACTTAAAAATTTTGAGCCCTGCTATAAGGGCTGTGGTTTGTTTCTCCCAAATCCAAGTATTATTCTTTTATTACAAGGTCAGAAGGACCTTTTAACTATTTCTACTAATTTAGAACTACATAAGGAAAGAAAATGTATGACCAGCTGTCTATTGGCATTTGCTCGAATTATTCAAATGGAATATGGCCAAACACACGTTAACAAAAAAAAACACAAAACTTCAACCAACCATAATTGGCTGACATTCTGGTTGGTATACAAAGGTATACAGTAAATCAGATGATAAAGTGTCACTGAAGAAATTGCAATATGTAGGATTTAGGAGAGCACACGATGTGTGCTCCGAAGCAGATTTACAAGCAACCTAATACAGCAATTAGCAATGATTGGCTTGCTTAATTGGATTTTTGTGTGATTGTCAACATCTCTAACATGACCGTGACAGACATTTAGTTGTAGAGAAGCATCCTGATCAAGCAGCAGATTGTTGTGGGAGACAGAAGGCAATGCTCCAAGCGCTCGCAGCCCAGGATTAATTAGAAGGCAATATATGTCTATCTGCCAGTTTAAAACATCAGACGGGCCATGCTAAAACAAATCACAGAATAAGTTAACTTTTAATTGAAATGTTCACTTTTTCATCTGACAAAGTGTCAGTGTTAAAATGAAAATGAATAACTTTCCAAGCAAAATATACTGTATATCACTCTACATTTTTAATAGGATTTCCATTTCAGACTATTTGTTTTCGGTAGGTACAGGACATGCTGTTTACAAATGACATAGTCTTACCTTTGCTATTCCTCTTTTAAAATTCATTAAAGGAGAAGTTTTTCCAGAGAGTTTTTACCCTGTCTGCCAATGCTGCTTCTGCCTGTCTGAGAAGCTGAGCATCAACATCAGTGGGCTGGCAGCAAGCAAGGACAGGCAGCCTATGGCAAATGTAACTGTCCACACCTATTGTTATAGAAAGGAGAAATAATATACAGTACAGTTTTAACATGTAGGCACTGCCGAGATATACAATAAGGTTAAAGTGTTTCCCTTGAATCTCATCTTTTTACTATTAACCACTTCAATATGCTGCTACTATGATCCATGATCCAAGACCCAACCATGTTGGTCGCATTGACTCACCTGTCTGTTTATCTATTCCCCTCTCTTTTCTAGCTAATTGCTATGCATCCCACTCCTGATGACTGGCTGTAAACGCCAAGAAACGCGCCAAGTCCATGCTCAGGGATGCCATGATAAAGTTTGCCCAATTATTATTTAGTTTTTTTATCTTCTTGTTCTTGTTTATTAACTCTTTTTGGATAATCATGCCTATGCTATCTATATGTCAATGTAATGTGATTGCTTTTAATGGTCATGTCCTGGATTTCTGAATATTTTATTATGTCAATGTTGATTATGACTACATGTATTATGCCTTTGTCTGCATGATCTTTGTATTATATATTATGATGCATATTATATTATTATTATTAAGTTCACATTTGACTCTTTGATTTTCTTTTTTCCGATTGATCACTAAGCAATTCCTTTTGACCACAGAGATTTCCCTGACGGGACTGTGATAGATCGTTTATTTGTGATATCCTCAAACAACTTTAGAAACCCGTCCTTGCCCCATTTAAAGTCCCATGGCCCATTTCTTATTGTTCTTGATTATTACAGGGAGGGCGGTCATTGCAACTTTTTATCTTGTGTGTTTTTTGTGCAATCATTTTTCAAACGCCTTTTTTTGTAACAAAAATGGTTTCGTGAATTAAAAAATAACAAAACAGTAAAGTTAGCCCAAATTTTTGGTAAAATATGAAAGATGAAGTTACGCCGAGTAAATAGATACCTAACATGTCATGCTTTAAAAATGCGCACACTCATGGAGTGGCGCCAAACTTTGTTACTTAAAAATCTCCATAGGCGACTATTTACATTTTTTACAGGTTACCACTTTAGAGTTACAGAGGAAGTCTAGTGCTAGAATTGTTGCACACGCTCTAACGCACGTGGCGACACCTCACATGTGTGGTTTTAACAATGTTTACATACATGGGTGGGACTTACGTGTGCATTCGCTTCTGAGTGCGAGCTACCAGGGACAAGGGCGTTTTAATTTTTTTTATTTATTCATTTATTTTTTTACCTATTTATTTATTTTTTACACTATTCCAAGGAATTTAAACATCCCTTGTTATAGGAATAGTGTGTGACAGGTCCTCTTTAAGGAGAGATGCGGGGTCAATAAGAGCCCACATCTCTCCTCCAGGCTGGAAAGAATGAGATCATGAAAAAAAATTCACAGATCTCATTCAAACTAGCCGCAAATGCGGTTTGTTTACTTACGGGTACCCGGGCGTGACGTTATCACATCGTGCCCGGGCCCGGACCATCTAGTCACCAGTCATCTCTATGCTGCACATCCGGCGGACGGCAATCATCTCTCCGGGCCCCCGATGGGACGGGAGAGCCCGGAGAAGCACCGGATGGCGGCAAGAGGGGGGGTGTCCCTATCCCTATGATCATTCTTACGGTGCGCAGGATCGCCGCCGGGAAAAAATTATATCTGAATGATGCCACTAGGTGCAGGCATCATTCAGATATCCCCGCACAAAAACAGGACGCCATATGACGTCCACCCGGGATAACAGATCCCCTTTTTGAATGTCATTTGACGGCGTGCGGGTGTAAAGTGGTTAATGTAGTAAACCGTAAAAGGTCTGGGATAAAGCAGTTAGCCAGAAACAGTTATAACTTGTGAAAGAAAAAGGGGTAGTATTTGATAAAATCAAATAAGTTCCTTCAGTTTCCATAACTCTGAAAGACTCTTGATTAGACAAGTTTACAATGGAAGAAAAGCCTAACTATAATTATTCCTAACCCCACCACTACCACCTATCCTGCTTAAAGCGGTAGTAAACCTGTGCAGTTAGTTTTGCACAGTGTGGCCTCGAACCTCATCTTCTGGGGTCCCCCGGCGACACTCGTGGCTCTTCCTTGCATCGGTAAACCCCCTGGGAGAAGCGCTCTCCCTGGGGGTTAACTTGTGGGTGTGCTCCTGAGTCCAGCATTTGTGTGCATTGACACAGAATGCCAGACTCAACCTTGCCACCCGGCACCTGCATCATTGGATTTGATTGACAGCAGTGGGAGCCAATGGCTCACAATTACAATACAGTTCAATACAGAAGGGACAGGACGTCCCTGCTCATGGAGCTTACATTATAAAGGGAGGGGGGAGGCGGTACAATATGTAATAGCTGCGGGGGATGATTTGATAGGGGTGGCTTGGGTACAGCTCTTAGGCTGCATTCACACCTAGACGTAGACAATAGCGGCGTTTTTTCGGCGTTTTTTCCGGCGTTTTTTTTGGCGTTTTGTCGCGCGTATATGCGCGTTTGCGCGCGTTTGCGCGCGTTTGCATACCGCGTCTTCCGACGTTTTGGTACATGGTCCTTTTTCACATAATCCAATAGGAAAAATTATCATTCCTGACATCACTTGTTGCTATCCTAGGAAATTTTTTTTCCCCTTCCTGTGTGAATATACCTCTTCCGGGTCATCATTGTGCTTTCGACTCCACACTGAAAATGAGCAATGATGAGATGGCATGTATGCTGGCAGCAGCCACTGCCACCACATATATGCTATACCAGGGACAGAGGAGAAGGAAGAGGGCACGGAGATATTGGATCCACCCTGTTATTGCCGGTCGGGAAGAGACAGGCCAGTTTTGGGTCCTTTTTAAAGATCTCCGAGAGCATGAGGATAAATTTCTGGACTACACTAGGATGTCAATGAAAAGGTTAGTAAAAAGTAACTGTATTCATTGTTTTTGACATTGTACCTTTCTTTGTCCACTAAAAACCCCATTTATTTTTATTACAACAGCTTCGATGAGTTGCTTGAACTGCTCAGCGTTCGATTACAGAAGATGGACACCTTTTTCCGCAATAGCATACCACCTGTGGAGCGACTTATCATCACACTGAGGTAAGTTAAAAAATCTTTGCCAAATTTGTGCTGATATACGTTTTTTTTTTTTTTTCCAAAATGATGCTCTAGTGCCCATAAAATAAATCTAAATTAAAATTGTAGAAAACACAAAAGAAAGCTACCGTATTTGCAGTGGTATAAGACCACTGTGTGCAAGACGACCCCCTATTTTTACATCCAAAAAGTTTGTTTTGTGATATACTCACCATATAAAAGACTACCCCCTTCCTACTATTCATGACACGCCTCACGGTGCCACCATTACATGACAGACTGTGCCCCATTACATGACAGACTGTGCCCCATTACATGACAGACTGTGCCCCATTACATGACAGACTGTGCCCCATCACATGCCATACCTGCTCCATTACATGTCCTGACCTGCCCCATTACATGATCATACCGTGCCCTTACCTTTGAGAATTTTGGCCGTACGTTTCTTCAAAAGCCGTGCCTCCTACATCTTCTGTTCCATGATAGGCGTAACATTCAGCATCCTATGTGTTCAGTGTTCGTCCATCACGGAGGCCCCCTCGTCCGAGGATGAGAGGGCCTCCGTGATAGGCGGAAACCTAACACACCAAACACTATTGCATACACTACCCAATAATAATATATTTGTATATGCATGTAATATTAAAAAACACACGTTTTCGAAGGTCCACATTTTTTTATTTTTTTAGAAAGAATATCATAAACTTTATTCAACAAATAATATAACTTTTTTTTTATTTTTTTCAACAAAATTAACTGAAGCAAACGTTGCTCATAGAAAAGAACAGTTTAAATATTCTGAAAACTTCTAGGGGATTCCCCTGTGTCATCCACTGACATGCCAGAATGTATGGCTTGGCCAAAACCTGACCAATCGGAAGTGGATTGAGTAGAATACTGCCAACGGGAAGGTGGTGTTGCTGGTGGTGGTGGTGGTGTTGGTGGTGTTGGTGTAGGTTGGTGATTGTAAGGTGGGAGTGTAGGCTGGTGTGGGAAATCAGAATACGTCAATGTCGTCCGAGAAGGGTAATAAGGAGGTTGTGTCGGCAGATGAAGTGTTTGGGAAGTCGGAGGATGGTAGGCAGAAGGTGTCGTCTGTGGGTGTGTGTAAGTTGAAAGTTTCGAAGTTTGCGTATGCAGGTGCGTGACAGCAGGAAGTGTTGTGGAAGTGTATGCAGAAGGTGGTGTTGGTAGATGAGGGTGGGTAGAAACTGTTGTCGTCTGAGTCGGGTTAGGTGGTGTTGGTTTAGGTAGGTGGCTGGGAAAAGGTGGTGCTGTGAAATGAGGAAGTGGTGGTGCTGATAGATGTTGCGGGGTGTGTCTAGCATAGGGACCATAGGCTGGTGGTTCTGGGGTTTGGAAGGGTTCTTCTGGTGGAATAAAGGTGGCAATGTAACGTATTGTCCCTGCCAACATTTCAGCCTGTAGGCTTTTCGGAACCCTGTCGATTAGTTCCGCTAGACATTGGGTAGACTTGTGTCCATATGAAAGTTGATTACTACCCATTTTGTCTTTCATTTCTGCCATTATCTCCAGCATTAGTTTTAAATTTGGGTCTGGATCCGGAGCCTTTCTTTTGGTCCCCCTCGCAGCTACACGCGGTAACGGCCTTGGTCTTGACTCCTCCTCTCCCAGAGGTGTTGGCGTCGTCGATTGCGAACAACTGGCCAACTGGCTTTCCGGCTCCAGACCCTCCAGTGCCTGATCGCTGGAGTTTCTGCTGCCTGTATCCATCCCGACAGGGGCGGTTGGAGCTACTTCCTCCCAGCTATTTTCAGTCCTGAAAATATAAATGAGTTATTATATACCCATATTATATATTATATACGTATACCCATTTCGTTTACTGTCCTTAGTACAGATAATAGTTTACCTCGCCAAAGTCATTGAAGCTCGAAGGAATTCCAATTCCTTTGCATGTATGTACTCCTTCGTGGCACATGCCGCCGATCCACTCCTGGTATTCTTTTTTATCTGTCTCAGGTAGCGTATGTAGGCGTCACGTATATGCTTCCATTTTTCCTTTATCTGTTTAACTGTCAAAAACAAAATAAAATAATATATATTATTTTCTTTGTAGGTATTTATCGACTGGACAGTCTCTAGGAAGTCTACATTATGCCTTCCGTATAGGCAAGTCTACAGCGAGTTACATCATACGTGACACCTGCTCTGCTATATGGGAGGTTCTCCAGGAGGTAGTTTTCAAGAAGCCTAATGCACAGGAATGGGCAGAGATTGCGGAGGTATTCTGGCAACGCTGCAACTTTCCCAATTGTGTCGGAGCAATAGATGGGAAGCACATCAGGATTGTGAAGCCCATGAAAAGTGGAAGCGAATTCTTTAACTATAAGAAATATTTCTCATTTGTATTGATGGCTGTGTCTGATGCAAACTATTGTTTTACATATATAGACATTGCGTCATATGGCAGCAGCGCGGACTCAACTATCTTTGGGAACTCTTCTTTTGGTCAAATGCTGCGAACAAATGATCTTGACCTACCAGAATGCAGTCCACTCCCAGGCACAAATGGCCCTCCCCTACCCAGTGTATTTGTGGGTGATGAGGCCTTTTCTTTGGGGACAAATCTCCTACGGCCTTATTCGGGTCATAGTTTAACAGAGGAGAGGAGCGTGTTCAACTACCGCCTAACCAGAGCACGGCGAGTAGTTGAATGCGCTTTTGGTATACTTGCCAATAAGTGGCGGCTCCTGCACACTCCGATAGTGCTAAACATGCAGAATGCCGTCACTGCTGTCAAAGCTGCGTGTGCCTTGCACAACTTTGTGAGGCAGCACGATGGCTTTGATTTTGAAGAGCCTGTTTCTGAGACTATGGAAAGAGCTCAGTGGACTGGTGTCCGTGGGAACAGGCAGGGTTCATATGTCCGCGATCAGTATGCCGCATATTTCATGTCTCCTGCAGGACAGGTACCATGGCAGCTGGATAGTATTTAATTATTAACATTATATTTTTTTGGGGAAACTATAATGCTTGCTGTACTTTTTTTGAACAATAAATCATATGCTGTTGTGATACAATAAAAATATTTCATTGATGTATTAAGAAGTCTCATGTTTATTTTATTTTGAGATTTTTTTTACTTTTGGTGCATTATCCCTATGCTATCAAATCGGGGTCAGAGTGTCAGGATGGGAAGAACAACTCACGGGTCCTGCCTCAGTCCTGCCTACTAGGTCCTGCCTTATTCCTGCCTACTAGGTCCCGGGTCCTGCCTACTAGGAAGGGGAGTATCCCCTCAATGGGGCCCTGTACTGTATTATTCACTGATAACAATGATGGTATACTAATCCTCCTAGGTGGAATAGTATACCATTATTGTTATCAGTGAATACTACAGTACAGTGCCCCATTGTTGTTGTCAAGGTGGGGGATAGTGTGTCATGAACTGTGGAAGGTGTTGTGTCTAGGGCCGGATAAAAGGCTAGCAAACGGCCAAATCTGTGCTCGTGCAGCAGCATAGGTGCTTTCAAACGGTGGTGGCAATAGATATTTTATTTAACCACTTCAAGACGGCCGTCAGCACATATACGGCCACAGGGTGTTTCTACTTCTGTTGTGGTCCGTATTTGTAAAAGGCTGAACCTTCACGCGCTCCAGAGCGCCCAGTGGGGAACTTCTGTGCTGGCCATGGACATTGGACACATCAAATGACAGAACACTGTGAAAGACACATTTCAGTGACCGTTTGATAGAAAATCTGTGCGGCCAATTAGAGATGATCTCATATGTACACAGATGAGATCATTTCTCATTGGCGGCTAATAAAATGACAGCATCATGTGAGGGAGAGAGGAGACCGATCTGTGTCTCTTGCAAATAGTGACACAGTTCTGTCACCTCCCCCAGTCTACACCCTTCCGCCACTGTTAAAAACACTATATTGATTACACATTCCCTTCCTCAAACCCCCTAGCATTTCCCTGCTAGTCACATTAGTGCAAAAAATGCGAAAGGCGTTAAAATTTGTGTCAAAAGTGTACGATGTGTTCACCATATGTCACAGTCTTGAGAATATACCAACAAAATAGTCTTCTGTAGATAAAAGTAAAAAACCATGGGTTTACAATCATTGAATTTTTTAACTGTTTGCAGGAGTTTACCTTTTTTATCCTTTTCTGTGATGTCACTCCAGTTAAGAAAAATCTGAGAGGCAATTTGGTTCCATGCCCTCTTTCGAACTGTACGCAGACTGTATGCTGGATCTTTAATGTCATACAGGCAGGGGTGCTCCTTGACCATACTAATAAATTTTTCTGGGTCTAGGAGGGAGAGGGTTTCACTCATCTCTGCATCCATGTCTGAATCCATGCTGCTGTGTGAAAATACTGCTATGGAAAATGGTGGTTTTTGGACTTCCTGTTTGAGATATGTATATTTTATTTCACATTTCCTGTATAATTTGAGCAACAGTGGCGTCAAAACGCTTGTTCAAACGCTTGTTGTCGCGCAATACACGCGTATCGGGCGATTTACATGTATTTCAATGGGAAAAAAAAACGCTCAAATACGCGCAAATCGCGCGATTTGCGCGACAAAAAAGGGTCCGGAACTTTTTTTGACTACAGGCGACGGGTGATATGCGCGACAGCGTTCAGATGTGAACCATCCCCATTGCCTTTGATGTATTTTCATCCCTCTGGCGTTTGTAAGCGTCGCGCTACAGGCGACAAAACGCCAAGGTGTGAATGGGCCCTTAGGTGGGTGTGGGATTGGTTTCCCTTAATAGATGAGTTAGGGTAGGGGCTGCTCGGACATACGGGGCCAGGGAGTTCCAGAGGATGGGACAGACTCTACTGAATTCCTTTAGGCAAGCGTGGGAGGAGGTAACAAGGGAGCTAGAGAGCAGGAGGTCCTGGGTGGAGTGGAGGAGACGATTTGGGCAATATCTGCAGATGAGGTTGGTAAGGCAGCTGGGGGCAATGTGGGTGGCCTTGTATGTTGTGGTTAGTATTTTGAATTTTATACGGTGGGATAGTGGAAGCCAGTGAAGAGATTGGCAGAGAAGGTCATCAGTCACAGATATGTTAGTGAGGTGTATGAGTCTAGCAGAAGCATTCATAATAGACTGAAGGGGGGATAGCCTGTGTAAGGTTAGGCCGTTAAGGAGAGAGTTACAGTTCCTGCCGTTCCAGCTCCTCTGTGTCAGTGAGAAGCTGCTGCAGGGGAGAGGACGGGTCATCGACAATGGCTGTGCCATGGAGGCCTATGGGTAATGCCATAGCTCTGGGAATTCACAGCAATGGTCAAGTGCTTCCTGAACCAGAGAAGCAGGATCACATGAACAGACCAGAGTGGATTAAAAATAGGTAAGTGTATAGATCTTTTTCTATAAGTTAGACAAAATAGGTAGGAAGAGGGGGAATGGAACATTTTTAAGAATACTAATAGTTAGGCTTTTCTTCCACTATACTGAGGAAAATATCAAGGTTTTGCTCAGCTGATATTTCTGTCTTCTATAAATTTTAAGCAAAAAAATAAAATAGATTAGAAAGTAAGGATTTTTTCTGGGCGTATGCCTCAGTATATTGAAGCCAATAGATCAGCATGACAGCCTAGCAACTATCAGTTTTAAAAAGACAGTATGGGTTTCTTGTTTGGAGACACTTGTATTAGAGAAGACTTCAATAGGGAAGCAATATTCACTTTTTACTTAGTACTAGAACTTTGTAATCGGGTATTTTCATTCAGAACCACACAATTTAAAGTGGTTCTAAAGCCAAAAGGTTTTTTTTTTTGTTTTACCCTATTGTAATACCTAAGATAAATATTTTGGCCCAGTACAGACATCAATTTTGCTAAAAAATTCAGGCAGCGGTGCATCAATCAGAAGAAGCAGGGTCAATCGTAAGCCAAGGTCAGTGGTAGGAGAGGTACGGGTGGCCAGACATCCCGGGTCGGAATGATAACAGGTAATCAGGTTCAGGCTCAGGTTATAACTCATAAGCTGCAGATCAGACAGCAATGTGCTGGAGAGGCGAGTGGACTTTTAAAGGAGATTCGGCGCCAAGCCGAATTAATGTGCACGCGCGCTCCTGACGCGCGCACACTCGCGCACACTCGCCGTGCACGTTTACGATTACAGGAGATCGCTGCTGTCTCACCTGACTGGTGGCAGACCGGGATTGAGAGGTAAGTCCCTGACAGGAAGCAATACAAAGATAACATGATACATTTTCATATAAGTACATAGGGTAACAAACACTTTAAGGTCTCAGAAACTCATATTTTATTTACAAACTTAGAATGCTAAAACTGGGGTAAAAATAGAGGTCTGTTTAAAAATATAAAAAAATACACTGGCAGTTTTAGTCCCAGGATCTGGTTTTCAGCTTGTTCAGATGGCAGGGAAACGGTAGTTATAGCCTCCTAAAAGCACCTCCAAACACAAGATGCAACTGCTTCAGGATTGGTTGCTTGGACAGCAGGCAATATGTTTCAGGAAAAAAAAAACTTTCTCGTGCCTTTCTAGCAGCTAGACCTTTTTTACACAGACAATCCGATCAGGTTTTTCAGGAGGACCTGGTCAGATGATCCATGTATCCCTATCATGTATCCCAATGGAACTATGGGTGTAAACAGATTTGTTTACACCTGCCTACCTCCAATACAATCTGCTAAAGAAAAGAATGGAGGGGATATGTCCCCCCTCTATCTAGGTGAATCATAGGGAAGTTGGGTGTAAATGGACAGCCAGTCTGTTTACATCCACCAGTCCATAGAGCAGAGTGAACTGTGTCCTTTATGTATAAACTGAGTGGTCATGGACTTGTGATCCATCCACTCTGTTCTGCTTAGCAGGGGATCATCAAACAGATCCCCTGCTTAGCAAAAGGAAGTCTAACGCTGTGTGAAAGGGGCCTTTTTGTATATATAGCGTACTGCTGTGGTATATGCAAATTAGTAGGAGGAATAATATAAAATATGTTAAAAATGCCAACAAAGTGCCTAAGAATCAATTACAATGAAGACATTATGTATACAGATATGAGGCATAAATGCTGATGACATTAATTAATTCATACTTATCTACTGAGCAGAAGAAAAATACTATGTTTTAACACTCAATTGAGACATAAGTTGTAAATATGTACAAAACTGTTGCGCTGATACAGACAAATAAACATAGATAAATCAAAAAAATTGAAAACTCTGCCCTACATGTTTCGGATGCATGGACGGCATCTTGCATAACTGGTCGATACTAAGAATTGTACAGAGCAGGATTCTTATTTGCGCTCCGTATGGTTAGCTAATCAAGAAGAGTACAGAAGGTTTACAATAAAACTAGCGGAGAACAAGAGAATATTAAAGAAGCAGCTCCAATTTGGCGAGGGCGAGAAGGTAGGGCGCATGTTAGCCCTTTTGACTCGAACCAACTCCCCCCCGTCAAATGTCCCCGCAATACGGACAAATACTGGTGCAGTTTCGACAGATGGCCAGACCATACTAAAAACATTCTGTTCATACTATAAAGAACTCTACAAGACTAAGGGGGGGTCGGAGATAGGAGCTATGGAAATATTCTTCCAGAAGATAGCAGTTCCTACACTGTTAGACAAAGACAGACAGGAGCTAGAAGCACCAATTACTCTAAGGCCTCGTACACATGAGGCAATAGATTTGTTCAAATCTGTCCGTCCGACAGATTTGAACAAATCTGTCTGCTGGGATTTTGGTTTGCTCGCGTGTACACACGAGCAAACCAAAATCCCCGCCAGCAGAGAGCGCGCTGACGTGTCGGTGACGTGGCGGTGACGTTGACGCCGCCACGTCACCGCACCAGGAAGTAAAACACTTCAGCGCATGCGCCGAATCCATTCGGCGGCGGTGCGGGACGACATGTCTGCTGGTAAGTGTACTAACCAGCAGACATGTCGGGCGGGCGGATTCCCACCCGATAGATTTCAAAGCATGCTTTAAGGCCTCGTACACACGATCAAATCTGTCCACTGGAAACGGTCTGCTGGACCGTTTCAGCAGACAGATTCGATCGTGTGTACGGGCGAGCCGACGGATTTGGCCACCCGACAGATTTCAAAGCATGCTTTGAAATCTATCGGGTGGGAATCCGCCCGCCCGACATGTCTGCTGGTTAGTACACTTACCAGCAGACATGTCGTCCCGCACCGCCGCCGAATGGATTCGGCGCATGCGCGGAAGTGTTTTACTTCCTGGTGCGGTGACGTGGCGGCGTCAACGTCACCGCCACGTCACCGACACGTCAGCGCGCTCTCTGCTGGCGGGGGATTTTGGTTTGCTCGTGTGTACACGCGAGCAAACCAAAATCCCAGCAGACATATTTGTTCAAATCTGTCGGACGGACAGATTTGAACAAATCTATTGCCTCGTGTGTACGAGGCCTGAAATCTGTCGGGTGGCCAAATCCGTCGGCTCGGCCGTACACACGATCGAATCTGTCTGCTGAAACGGTCCAGCGGACCGTTTCTAGCGGACAGATTTGATCATGTGTACGAGGCCTCAAAGAAATACAGCAAGCGGTATCAGACATGCCAACCCAGAAATCCCCGGGCCCGGACGGTCTTCCCATTGAGGTGTATAAAAAGTTTGGCGAGATTTTGCTCCCAGAGTTGTTGAAATCTTTGGAGTGGGCTGCAAGTGTGGGGACATTACCCGCTCAATGACCGAAGCAACGATTATAGTAATACACAAGGAGGGGAAGGACCAGCTGGAACCCTCATCTTATCGCCCAATCTCCCTCTTAACCTCGGACGTAAAGATCTTGGCCAAAATTCTTGCGTTACGCTTAAATAAATTTATTAGCTACCTTATACATCCAGACCAGTCCGGCTTCATACCAGGCAGGGCAACAAGCAATAACATCAGGAGAGCCTTCTTAAACATACATACACCAACGGACAATGCAGGTTCCAGAGCAGTGTTGTCGCTCGACGCTGCCAAGGCTTTCGATAGCCTTGAGTGGGCATATCTGTGGAGGGTACTTGATAGTTTTGGTTTTGGCCCCCTCTATACCAATTGGATTAAATTACTGTACGATGAACCAAGAGCTAAGGTCAGAATTAACAACGAGACCTCCGAGACTTTCCAGCTAGAGAGAGGGACGAGACAGGGGTGTCCTCTATCCCCCCTTCTGTTCGCCCTCGCAATGGAACCCCTGGCAATTATGACCAGGGCGAGGTCGGACATAACAGGGTTTAGAAGACACCATGGTGAAGACAAGATAGCTCTCTTTGCAGACGATGTCTTGTTTTTCCTGGGGGACGTTGAAAGTACACTTGACAAAGCGATCCAACTGGTGGAGGAATTTGGCCGGTTTTCAGGCCTTACCATCAATTGGACAAAGTCAGCTTTGCTACCGCTAGATCGGGTGGAGCTTCAACGGTCGACAGGTGCCTCCCAAATAATTGTAAGTACTGAACTCAAGTATCTAGGGATCTGGATCTCAAAGGATCCTACCCAATATATCAATTTAAACCTTGCTCCATTACTAGTGAAGTGGAAAAATAAAAGTGAAATCTGGAAAAGACTCCCATTGTCTGTCGCAGGCCGCTGCAACTTAATTAAAATGATCTGGCAGCCGCAGCTACTATACATATTACACAACTCCCCGGTATGGATAGGACACAAGTGGTATAAAAAGATAGACTCTCTATTTAGAGGACTTATATGGAGGGGTGGCCAAGCCAGAATAAGCCCTCAAACTCTACAACTCCCCGTAAAAGAGGGGGGAATGGCGGTTCCACATCCAAGGTTATATTTCTTAGCAGCACAACTGCAACACCTGGCAGGATGTGGAACCACTGAGGGAGACGGTTCAAACACTCGACTTCTGCTGACAGATAACCCCCACACACAACTAGTGGAAGCCTTAGAGGCAAACTTTTTTTGCCATAACCACTCGATTCACACAATTAGTGACTCCTAAAACATGGCACATAGTAAAATAAAGTATTGGGATACGCAGGCCCGACAGAATTCTCCCCTCTTTGGGAACAACAATAACCTACAGGAGACATTAAGCATTGATATTGACCGAATGGATGAGCAAAGGCATATGTCGCCTTAAACATCTGTTTGAAGGAAACACCATGAAATCATTTCAAGAACTAGTAAAAGAATTCAGAATCTCTAACAAAAACCTTATTTAAATGCCTACAGATCCCCATGCTATACAGGCCAATTCGGCTCTCAGACAGTTGAGGGCTAAGATTCCGGCATTGCTTGCTGTAATTGGGCAACAGCAGCTAAAGGCTTAATATCGGGGAAAGTTGTCTGGGCGCCCAGGGCATTAAGCAAAGCAGGTCCGTGCAAGAGTAGAGAGGCATGGGAGAATGACCTGGGAACAATATCTTCACAACAGTGGGATAGGATCTCTAACAGGGCTCCCTGGTTTTCCATAGCCCCCCCAAAGACTCGTCCCACCTATTTCTCTTTTTATAGGGTCAACCATACCCCCCACAAAATGTTCAAGCTAGGGTGGAGACAAGACAATGAATGTCCCCGATGCAATAACAAAGGAAATCTACTACATATGGTCTGGAAGTGTCCCAAATTATATGGCTATTGGGCGGGAGTTATAAAAACGATTAACGAGATATATGGATCTCTACTTGACCCAACAGCCAGGATATGCCTCTTGGGATGCATAGACGACAGCCGGGTGCCGCAGGGCCCCCTTGAGGCTATACTAAGAAGCCTATTCCAGGCTCGCAAGGTCATTGCCCAAAAATGGCAGGCACACGCCCCCCGTCCATAGATCACTGGATAGCGGCTATAGAACAAACAATTTCAAATGAAAAAGTCCACTTTACTAAGCAGGGGAAATTGGCTAAATTTGTCAAATTATGGGGTCCATGGCAGTAGGGGGCCGAGTACTCTCAGCTAGCGAAATATGAGGCCACATTTGCCAGGCTCATTGAGTTTCCGATCAGCAAGGACAACTCCCGTTGAGACCTCGGCGGTGACTCCGTCACTGGCTGGTGCTACTTGGCTGGATCCTACTGGCTCCCCGACAATAAATTGTATGACTTGTGACCTAGCTGTGCTAGTTAACACTGAGTCTGTATGCTCTCAAACAGTAGGGGGAAGGGTGGGAGGGAGAGGAGGGGGGAGGGTGATACACATAGCCACCACACATCTAACAAGACCTAGTGGTTTTTTAACTTGCTAAACGAGACACTAACCGTGATCTGAAATATTTTGTCTTTCTTGTTTTTCACACTGTACACGAAATGATTGTATATTTGATTGATGGAGTGTAACATGGCAAAATTAAAACACTTTACCACTTAAGGACCCCCGCACGCACATATACGGCCACAGAATGGCTCGTACAGGCACAAGGGCGTAAATTTACGTCCCCGCCTAAGTGCGGTTCGGGGGTCCCATCGGGACCCCCTCCGCGGCGTGGGGGGTCCCCCCTGGCTCCGGGAGCGATCCCGGGATCAGCGGGCGGATGCCGGCGAATCCCCCCCCCCCGCGATCGCTCCCAGCCAATGGGAGCGCGCTCCCATCCTGTCAGTTCCTCCTCCTGTGTTTACACAGGAAGGAGGAAATGATGTAATCTCTCATCGCAGCGCTGTTTCCCAGCGCTGCTGATGAGAGAAGACATCACAAGTAAATGTGCACCAACACAACACTGACACACACTCACATAGGCATATTAACCCCCTTGTGATCGCCCCCCCCCCCACCCCCCCTGTCACAGTGTCACTGAATGCAGTGATCTAATCACTGCATTTAGTGTCAGTGTGACAGGCAGTGTAAAAAACAGTTAGTGTTAGGTTCAGGATAGCCCCCCCACCCCCCCTAATAAAGTTTTAACCCCCTGATCACCGCCCTAGTTAACCCTTTCACTCCCTATTGCCAGCATCACTAAGCGATCATTTTTCTGATCGCTGTATTAGTGTCGCTGTTCCCGCTAGGTAGCTATTTTTTTTTATTGCGATTTTTTTTTTTACTAAAGACATGTGGCTAAATAAATTTTGGCCTAAATGTTTGACTAAAATTTAGTTTATTTGATTTTTTTTAACAAAAAGTAAAAAATAGTGGTTTTTTTTTCAAAAATGTCGCTCTATTTTTGTATATAGCGCCAAAAAATAAAAATCGCAGAGGTGATCAAATACCACCAAAAGAAAGCTCTATTTGTGGGAAGAAAAGGACGCAAATTTTGTTTGGGAGCCACGTCGCACGACCGCGCAATTGTCTGTTAAAGCGACGCAGTGCCGAATCGCAAAAACACCTTGGGTCATTTACCAGCGTATTGGTCCGGGTCTTAAGTGGTTATAAAAAAGTAAAGAGAAAAAAAAAATTCTAATCATGATCTACCTGCAGTTGCTTATTTTGTCACCTTCTTTCTGCCTGCCACATCTTGGTCCTCTTGCACTCCAGAATTACATCTTGCACCCCCTGGTAAGCAGATATGATCTCCCAACAAAGTCCTATGAGCACCCATTAACCGCTTAAGGACTGCCTCCTGCACCTCCTCTTACGTTGGAAGAAATGGCACGGTTAAGCACATGCACGTACAGGTACGTCCTCTGCTAGTGCCCAGCTCCATGACGGGGACCGCGGGACCCGCAGACGCGATCGCCTCTGGAGCCCCGGGATCGGTCCCCGGAGCTGAAGAACGGGGAGAGCTGTGTGTAAACACAGCTTCCCCGTTCTTCACTGTGGCGCCATTAACGATCGTGTGATCCCTTTTATAGGGATACACAATCGATGACATCACACCTACACCCACACCCCCCTACAGTTGTAAACACATATTAGGTCACACATAACCCCTTCAGCGCCCCCTTGTGGTTAACTCCCAAACTGCAATTGTAATTTTCACAGTAAACAATGCATTTTAAATGCATTTTTTGCTGTGAAAATGACAATGTACCCAAAAATATGTCAAAATTGTCCGAAGTGTCCGCCATAATGTTGCAGTCACGAAAAAAAATAGCTGATCGCCGCCATTAGTAGTAAAAAAATAATAATTAATAAATGCAATAAAACTATCCCCTATTTTGTAAACGCTATAAATTTTGCGCAAACCAGCCGAAAAACGCTTATTTCGATTTTTTTTACCAAGAATATGTATCGGCCTAAATTGAGGAATTTTTTTTTTTTATATATATATCTTTTTTGGGGATATTTAGTATAGCAAAAAGTAAAAAATATTGCATTTTATTTTAAATTGTCGCTCTATTTTTGTTTATAGCGCAAAAAAAATAAAAACCGCAGAGGTGATCAAAATCATACCAAAAAAAAGACCTATTTGTGGGGAAAAAAGGACGCCAATTTTGTTTAGGAGCCACGTCGCACGAATGCGCAATTGTCTGTTAAAGCAACGCAGTGCCGAATCGCAAAACCTGGCCGGGTCCTTTAGCTGTCTAAAGGTCCGGGTCTTAAGTGGTTAAAAGGGCCATGGGCATAACCAAAAAAAGATTTTAGCTAAAGGAAAATAGTGCTGAAACTGTGATCAGAGATCCTGAGTTAGTATCTACAGTATACATTCATGCTGAAGCTTAATCTGATTTAATAGCTTTCCTGGTTACTCCCTT
The DNA here is from genome assembly GCA_029574335.1 of Rana kukunoris. NCBI lineage: Eukaryota > Metazoa > Chordata > Amphibia > Anura > Ranidae > Rana > Rana kukunoris. The sequence goes on along the minus strand of CM056051.1, from coordinate 366,683,456 downwards.
TTCCCCCTCCATCAACATGCTAATTACATTTTTACATAAACGCTTTCTGTTTTTATTGCATACTTTATTTTAGACCTAGTGATGTCTTCAATAGGTCTCTTTTTTTCTCTCTGATGCTGTAAGCTGTGCACACATTTCAGTGGCATTAGCCAAATAATAGGGCTAAATTCTGCATTTTCAATTTTCTAGCCTATATTGCAAAGATCCATGGAAGTCTGGCTGTTAATGGCTCCAGATATAACCAGGGTTCTCTGTTCTATGTTACAATGGCACAAGGAAGGAGTGAACTAGAGTATATTGACTGGGACACGTGTTAGTATGCCTTGAGTCAATGAAAGTCAAAGTTATAATACATAGTACTACAAAGACTACATCAGAACTACAAAGGTATGCACCAATAACATTAAGTCATTATTAATGTGCTATATGCAACATAATGTCATGGTTTAGACTGAATATCTGCTACACTAGAAGCCCTGTCATGCTCCTAATACCAGCCTTACTTGTAAAATAAACAACAGCTTTTAGGGAACATTATCTGCATCATCTGCAAAGCTAATCTCCCCTGCCAGTCTTCAGTCAGGATAAGGTGATAAAGGGCAAAGTATCCATCATAAATGCTGCTGCAAGGCTCATCAACCTTATCAATCCCTCCACTGGCTTTCATTCAGCCAACTAATTAAATTCAAAATACTAACAATAACTTACAAAGCCACCCAAAACTCAGCCCCCCCCCCCCCAGCTACATCACTAACCTAGTCTCAAAATACCAACCCAATCGTTCTTTTTGTCATCTTGCTCTCTAGCTCCATTGTCACATCCTCCCATGCTCTCCTTCAGGTCTTCTCCTGAGCCTCTCCTATCCTATGGAACTCCCCACCCCAATCGGTCTGACTATATCTGTTTGCTTTTAGACGATCTTTGAAAAATCCTCCTCCTCAGAGAAGCCTATTCTGCCCCTACCCAACAACCGTACTCTTATTTTCTCGTATTTTCTCCATCAGCTCATCCTCTACAGCTTTAGTGTCACTTTAGTGTCACTTGTCCCTTTTAGATTGTAAGCTCTAACTAGCAGGCCCCTCTGATTCCACCTGTATTTAATTGTATTGTAACTGTACTGTCTGCCCTTATGTTTTAAAGCACTGTGGAAACTGTTGGCGCTATATAAATCCTGTATAGAAATAATAAAGTAGTTTATAGTACATTAGCCAATTATCTCTGGGCTAAATCATTGCAAATCGGTACTGGTTAATAAGTACATTTTGTATTCAGAGAGCGGGGGCTACTTTAAATGTTACTCTGATCTGGTTAGAATCGAAAACAGATCTTACAAAAAACATGCTTATTTTTTTTTTTATTTTAACACCTCTGTTACAATTCATTTTTTATGTGTCCTGTAGCTTTCATTTCTATACAACTAAAATGTAATTAATGTCTCTGTTTAGAAATCACAGGAATATATTGTTACAAAAGAACATAATTACCAACTTTTCAGACTCATTGGATGCTTAGAGTTTACAAGCTACATTGACAGAAATGTGCTTACTGCTAAAGAGGCATTGAAAGTTCCCTACAGACTTTTGTAATACAGTGACATTTACCCTCAGCAAGGACCTGATAGAGTTCCTTGTTCAGTTACTATAACGATCGATGATCTCTCTAATGATTATACATTGCTTGTAGGGAATGCAACCAAATGGAATAACAACATTTGCCATCACAACAATTATATAGAGCAAAATGTACAAATCCCCAAGTCTACCAAAGACCTTGGTGAACCCTGTTCTGATGTCTGGTCCCCATAATGACTGTATCAGTGTCACGTCCTGTAAATGTTAATACTTGTCACATAGTTGGGCAAATAGGTGCAGTTCTCTTCTCTTTTGGTGTGTTAGGGTAGCCTGAAATGTGCTGGACCATGAACATTGGGAAATGGAAAATAAATTACTTGTTGCCCAACAATAAACAGAAGAACTCAATGAGCACACCACCTTTGTTCAATGATTCTTTACCAGTGATCCGGTTTCCTCCAGACATGACACTTACAATTCAGGCCAAAGAGTTCAATATTTGTTTTATTAGACCAGAGAATTTGATTTCTCATGGTCTGGGAGTCTTTCAGGTGCCTTTTCGCAAGCTCCAGGTGGGCTGTCATGTGCCTTTTACTGAGAAGTGGCTTCCATCTGGCCACTCTACCATGCAGGCCTGATTGGTGGAGTGCTGCAGAGATGGTTGTTCTTCTGGAAGGTTCTCCTCTCTCCACAGAGAAATGTTGGAGCTCTGTCAGAGTGACCATCAGGGTCTTGATCACCTCCCTGATTAAGGCCCTTCTCCACTGATTGTTCAGTTTGGCTGGGCGGCCCACTCTAAGAAGAGTCTTGGTGGTTCCAAAGTTCTTCCATTTACAGATGATGGAGGCCACTGCGCTCATTGGGATCCTAAAGTGGAGTTCCACCCTCTTTTTCAACTTCTCTTCATCCCCTGCTGATCAGTCCCCTTTAATGTATTTGGCATATATATATATATATATATATATATATTTTAAAACTCACAGTTTATTCATTATTTTCTTCTCCTCCGGCCGCGGCCTGGGGCCTGAGCGTGTCATCCCCCCGTCCGCATCATCAATCCCAGAAGGCCACAGTTAGGCCGCAGTACGATCTACACACCCCGCAGATTGCGCTAAGCCATGCTCTCCCGTTCCCTTATTGGGCAGGCAAGTCAAGGAATTCCTCCCTGTTACCATGGTGCAGGACGCTCCTCGCTTACAGAAGCAATTGTACAGTCAACACCATATTTCGGCACCGCTCCCTCCGCGGCGATCAGTTGACCCCCCCTTGGCAATCAGCAGAACCCCCCCCCACGGCGATCAGCGCCAACTTATATCCCCCTGCTTCTAATGTTGAAATGGTCAATTATCATTCTGCGATCGACGGCAACCACAACCCCCCGCTACTCAGCGATCAGCGGCACCCGCACCCCCTCGGCGATCCCCCCCCCCCCTCGGCGATCAGCGACACCCCCCCTCGGCGATCAGCGGCAACTTACGTCCCCCTGCTTCTAATGTTGAAATTGTCAATTATCATTCTGCAATCAGCGGCAACTACACCCCCCAGCTACTCGGCGATCAGCGGCACCCGCACCCCCCTTGGCGATCAGCGGCACCTTACATCCCCCTACTTCTAATGTTGAAATGATCAATTAACATTCTGCGATCGGCAGCAACCATAAATCCCCCCCCCTGCTACTCGGCGATCAGCGGCACCCGTACCCCCCCTCGGCGATCAGCGGCAACTTACCTCCCCCAGCTTCTAATGTTAAAATGGTCAATTATTCTGGGATCAGCGGCAACCCCCCCTCGCGATCAGTGGCAACTTACCTCCCCCTGCTTCTAAATGTTCTGCGATCGCGGCAAAAACCACACCCCCCCCGGTTCTCGGCAATCAGCGGCATCAACCCCTCCCCCCTTCTAATGTGGTAATGGGCAATTTTATTTTGGAGATCGGCAGCAACCCCCACCCCCGCTTCTAAGTTATAAAGGACAATTATCATTTGGCGATCGGCGGCAGCCACAAATCCCCAACCCCCCTTGAAATGTTGTAATGGACAATTATTATTTGGCAATCGGCGGCAACCACAACCCCCCACCCCCTGCTTCTAATGTTGAAATGGGCAATTTTATTTCGTGGCAACTCCCCCCCGCTTCTAATAGTATAATGGACAATTATTATTTGACGATCGGCGGCAACCACAAACCCCCAACCCCCCTTCAAATGTTGTAATGGACAATTATTATTTGGCAATCGGCGGCAACCACAACCCCCCGCTTCTGTAGCGCTACCCCATTCAGAAGCCGCTGAGTATAAGTGGGATTGGTGTGTTGTGTTACCTGGCAGGTGTCTAGGGGTGATACTTGTGAGTTGAGGAAGAGAGCGAATGTCCAGTCTTTAGTTGGGTTTTCTTCAATGCTTTATTCCAAGGCCCAACATGGCCTTAATCAACACTGTACAGGACAGGAAAGGTTGATGAGCAGAGAGAGAGCTTGAGTATCAGGCCTTCGATATGAAGAAGAAGGGAGCAGTCTTGCTCTCAGCAATGATGAACATCGCCACTCCAGTCGGAATGGGTAAAGTGCCCCCAGACAGACCCCTGCCACAGGCCTGGCAGCCGAAACGTCACTTGCAATTGTTGGGAAGACCAGGCCTCTGCCACAGGCCTAGTACTTGAGTGAGCGTGAAATTTAAATGAGCGAGTCCTCCCAATAGATTTAGTTAGAGTCACTGAATCCCCGATGGTTCGTTCAAGCCCTATTGAATCACCTGCCTCCGGGTTCTCCTCAAGCCGATCCCCCACCGTACAGCTCCCAGCCTGGGATCCTTTCAGAAAAGGTTTGGGACCCAGCAGCTACTGGGATCCCTCTCCATGTGAGGCGGCGTACACACGACCGAGGTTCTCGCTGGAAACCAGCGAGAACCTCGCTGGAAGCTGCATTCCAGCGAGGACCTCGGCCGTGTGTACACTCTCGGCGAGCTTCCCATCGGGAAGCCCGTTGAGCAGAAATAGAGAGCACGCTCTCTATTTGCTCGACGGCCCGCCTGGAAGAATGGCTGGTTGCCATTCCCGACGGGCGGGTCGCCGATTTCTGCCCGTCGAGGTTCTCTGCCGTGTGTACACGGCCTCAGGGTAGAGCTCCGCATGGTGCGCAACTCCGGCCAGGTAGGCCACGACTGCGGGGTCCATGGATGCACGCACCCTGAAGGTGGGTGTCGCACCTGGAACTCGGACCCCGCAGAAAGCAAAAACAGCCCTCAGGCCAAGGCGGCTGCCCCATATATAGCCTCCCTCAGCATGCCTTAGCGAGGGAACCAACCCCTCTGATTGGCTGCTGAGGAAAGCGCGTCTGCCAGAACCCCTCTAGCGCCAGCTGCTGCCCAGAGGTGGAAACACACCCCTGGAGCGCAGACCGACCCACAGGACAGTTCTGGGAATAACAGTAGCCTAAATTTGACAAATTGTGAATGGTAGCCACATAACTCTCCCATTCCCCACTAACTTTAGCGTAACGCCCCTACAGAAAGTAAGGGGGCGCTACACTTCTAATGTTGTAATGGGCAATTTTTATTTGGCGATCGGCGGCAACCAAAAAGTCAACACCCCATTTCTGCACTGATCGGCACCCCCCCCCGCTTCTAATGTTGTAATGGGCAATTTTTATTTGATGATCGGCGGCAACCACAAACACCACCCCCTTCTAATGCTGTAATGAGCAATTTTTATTCGGCGATCAGCGGCAAACAAATTAGTCAACACCCCATTTCTGCACTGATCGGCACCCCCCCTTCTAATGTTGTAATGGTGAATTTTTATTTGGCGATCGGCGGCAACCAACCCCCCTGCTTATCAACTTATAATGTCACCTACCTTTAACGTTAATCAGCAACCCCCCCAACAACTTTTAATGGGCAATGTCATTCATATTCGGCGATTGGCGGCAACCATCGTCAACCCCCCCCTTATCAAATTTTAATGGCATTTACTTTCAGCGAGCATCAGCAACCAATTCCCCCGATTATCAACTGCTAATGGGCAATGTCTGTTATTTATACAGTGATCGGCGGCAACCACATTCCCCTCACCCCCTCCGCTTATCCACTTTTAATGACCATTGTCATTTATATTTGGCGATCGGCGGTTGATTGCCATTCCTTTTCATTTACTTTCAGCGATCGGCAACCCCCCCCCCGGGTTATCAACTTCTAATGTCTAATTGTCAATTATATTCAGCGATCGGCGCCCCCCCCCGCTTATCAACATTTCAACTGGGCGATGTCATTGTCTTTTATTATCAACTTTTAATGACTTTCAGCGATTGGCAATCCCTATCCCTAATGGGTTATTTCAGGAGAGGATGGCATAAGGGGCCGCACGGCTTCACTGCCTGTTTCCCTGACTGTGGATGGCGGTGCCGGAATCGAGGATCGGTTTTGGCGGGGGACGTCAGCGCGGGCGCCTAGGACAGGTAAGTGTCCTTATTCAAACTCAGCAGCTACACTGTTAGTAGCTGCCGACTTTGAAAAAAAATAAATGCGGGTGGAGCTCCGCTTTAAATCTATTACACTGCTTGTGCAGCACTGAGCATGTGCGAGATCTGCAAAGCTAAAATCCAGGAATTAATACCGTCTGGCTTCATATGCCCACAGTTAAGATGGCCACCGTCTAATGCTAGTTTATAAAGTTACAAAATGCTGTAATAAAGTAACAAAACGGACCTCAGCTTACAGACTAACTTTACTAGAATACATTAAGCTTGTGTATTATAGAGGTATTTTTATTTAAAAAGTGTAATTTCAGCCGGAGCTCCACTTTAAATGCTGCAGAAAATGTTCTGTACCCTTCCCCAGATCTGTGCCTGAGGTCTACAGGCAATTCCTTGGACTTCATGGCTTGTGCTCTGACATGCACTGTTAACTGTGGGAACTTATATAAACAGGTGTGTGGCCTTCCAAATCCAAGTCTAATGAACTGAATTTACTACAGGTGGACTCCGAGTTCAATTGTGAGTGTCATGGCAAAGACTGTGAATACTTATGTAATTTTTTTTATTTTTTATAAATTTGCAAAGATTTAAAACAAACCTCCTTTACATTGTCATTATGGGGTATTGTTTGTAGAATTTTTAAGAAAATACTGAATGTATTCCATTTTGAAATAAGGCTGTAAAATAACAAAATGTGGAAAAAGTGAAGCGCTGTGAATACGTTCGGGATGCACTGTAAGTCTTAGAAACATAACAGTTGTAAATTATACTCTAAAGATTACTAAATGAATGTACACTAATGTAGAACACATGGCTAAGCTATATGTGTAATATCTTGTACTGTAGATACAGCACGTTCAGAGCTATTTATATACAAACAGTAAACTTACATAAAGTACTATTTCTTGACCCCTTCCCTGCACCAGAAATAAACGTTTAAATATCAAAACCATAAATCATGAATTATTGTGAATATATGAAACAGGGGCGCAAACAAATGAAAAAAAAAAACACAATTGCAGCCTCACTGTGCCCATCAAAGTCAGCCACTGTGCCATGCCATCAATTGTCACCACTGTGCCATGCCAAACGCAGCCACTGTGCCAGGCCATCAATTGTTACAACTATGCCCACATCAATTGTTGCCACTGTGCCCACATCAATTGCCACTGTGCCCACATCAATTGCCACTGTGCCCACATCAATTGTTGCCACTGTGCCCACATCCATTGTCCCTACTGTGCCCACATTAATTGTCAAGACAAGTAAAAATGCGCAAGATAACACAATGCCTAGGGTATCAAAAATGCATATACATCTGTGGGGACAGGGCAAAGTCAATGACTGGTAGTTTAGCATAAGCTAACAATAAGTCTGATTGCTTGTATGTGGGTATATACATCCAGGGCTGCCATCAGAGGGAAACAGAGACCATGTTCCAATTCTAAAAAAAAAGGCAAGGAGAGAGGCGCCTCTGGGTGTAGTAGATTAAAAGCAATTTAATTAAAACATAAGTATCTCACTCACATTTGGGTAGTAACAGGTAAGCATGTAAAGGTAGTTGTTTCCTTGGAGTGGTGAGCTGTCATCGATTTAGGCTTTCTTCTGCAGTCTGCAGTCTGAAAAGGTGCTTGAAAAAGGAGTGCAGCAGCCAGTCCATTCGCTGCTGGAAACTCGGAAACGCGTCGCATTTTGGTGACATCATCGTCCTGCGTCTGCTCTTCATCCTACCATCTAAGCACCAGGTAGAGGACCGCACATCACAGCCGACTTCCATCGCCCTATGATGAGGCAGTGTCCTCCCTGCACAGCGCTTCCACAGACTACAGAAGAAAGCCCAAATCGATGACTACCTTTACATGCTTACCTGTTACTACTCAAATGTGAGTGAGATACTTATGTTTTAATTAAATTGCTTTTAATCTACTACACCCAGAGGCGCCTCTCTTCTTGCCTTTTTTTCCACATTAATTGTCCCCCACTGGTGCCCACATCAATTGTCCCTACATCAATTGTCCCCACATCAATTGTCTACACTGTTCCCTGTAAAATGCTGCCAGTCAGATTGCTCCCCCCGCCTGGCACTTACCTTTCTGGGGTTCGCCATCCTCCTTCCACTGTCCCTCGATGTCTTCTGCCGCCCTCGATGACGCTCCAGCCAATCAGGTTACGAATAAACAGAATAACTGAAACCTGATTGGCTGAGACGGCGTCAGTCTTATTCAAGGGACGTAGCCCACTACGTTCCGAGATAAGACATCCGGGAGCTGAAGGACTGTACTGGGAAAGCCTATCAGAGCCACTAGTTCTGACAGGCACTTCCCCACAGCCAACCAGCTGTCCTTAGTAAGATAATCGGCGCCCTATGTCCGGTTATCTGACTAGGCTGGCCACAATAACATACACTCAGGCAATGCGTGAGTGTATGTTATTTGCGCGGCGCTGCAAAACAAATGTTTAAAAGCCTTAAAGGGCCCGCTTTTTTTTTTTTTCTTTTTTTTAAGACTACAGGAGGGGGGGCGGCGCCCGGGCGCCCCTATGGACGGGCCGCCACTGATATGAAATGATGACGATAGTTTTAACAAGCAACTTGGCCTTCTACAGTAGCTGTAAGTAAAATTTTCTCTGTAAAAGTGATGCCATGTGAAACAGCGAGAAGGCATGCATTAGACTGCAATGTGTTTGAGGCAGATTACTGCAGATTGTGTAATTTTATTTCCACAGTAGACACCACATGATATTAAACTTATTGGCACTAACACTGACGATATTTATTATACACTGTATTGTAGAATGTTGATTCTACACTTGTTACTGGCATAGATTGCTAAGTACCCAGACACCTCTGCGCCATAGCATCCTACCATGTCCAAATCTTGAAAGGTTGCTGCATCCCACTAGATATGAAACAGACTACCTGCACGTCCATGCATGGAACACCTTTGCATCCCATTTGGGCAAAGACAGCCCTTTGCACAGATGTAGGCATAGTGACACTGGTGTGAATGAAGCCTAATGTCGCATACACACGGTTGGAATGTCCGACAACAAATGTTCGATGTGAGCTTGTTGTCGGAAAATCTGACCGTGTGTATGCTCTATCAGACATTTTCGATCGGAATTTCTGACAACAAAAATTTGAGAGCTGGTTCTCAAATTTTCCGACAACAAAAGTTGATGTCGGAAATTCCGACCATGTGTACACAATTCAACACACAAAAATTCTACGCATGCTCGGAATCAATTGGACGCATGCTCGGAATCATTAAACTTAATTCTTCTCAGCTCGTCGTAGTGTTGTATGGCATCGCGTTCTTGATGTTTGCAATTTCCGTCAACATTTATGTGACCGTGTGTATGCAAGACAAGTTTGAGCGAATATCCATTGAAAAAAAATGCACGGTTTTGATGTCGGAATGTCCGATCGTCTGTACGCGGCATAAGGCTGCCCATACATGAGTCATTTTTTTTCCGTCTAACTAGAGGGCTAAAGCCAGCAGTGCTGATCAGTTGATACTGACGATGGGGAAGTCTCTCTGCTGTCAGAATACAATAGGTGAGCAGGAAGGGTGTGGATGGGGGAATTCCTTCTGCTAAGCTATTGTATTCCAAAAGCAGGGAGACTTCCTTGCTGTCAGAATACACTGAACAGCACTGCTGGCTATACCCGGCAGCACTGAAAGTTTCCCAACAGGCTGGTTGTACACAAGTCAATCGATAGATCAATTTATGTACAACCAGCCTTCCTATACATGGATCGAAATTCATCTGGTCCTACTGAACTACCCAAATTTCAATCCATTTATTGGCGGCTTAACAAAAAAGTACAGCCAAAGCTCATGTTTTGTTCATTCTGGACACCTGTGACCCGTTTGCAGCAGACAGCTGGCTAAAGTCCGCTGTCGGCTGATGTCACAGAGCAGGTCCTGACTCAAGAAAGTCTCTCAGTGTAATCGGCGCTCATCGCCCGGCGCTGCGTGCGTTCCAGCGTGGAATGCGGAAGTGCGAGTCGAATCAGTGTTTTATGCACTACACATGCCTCCCTCCTATAAACAGGACAGCGTGGATAGTACACGCTGTGCTATTATTGTCGGCCGTAGCCGAACCACGCTACATACAAGCTACTGGCATATCCCCTCAACTGAATAGCAGCACAACCTGGATCCATGATACCTCTTAGTTATCCACTGCCTCCTTTCACGCTGCCGATCTTACGGCTGTGGCTGGGGACACCCTAAGGTATCCTGCACCAGGAGACCCTCCATGATGGAATCCCATTGCTGCTACAATACTCTGCGTACTCTCATCCTCTACAAACAGATAAGTACCATTACTACTATGCTGCTTGGCATTACTTGTTGTGCTTTCAAGTAAGAGTTCTGGAATATCTTAAAGGCACATACACTCTCAGATCATTTAAGCTAAAGTTACTTCTCTCAAGTAATTGCTAATTGCATACAGTATTTTCATATGCTGCGTGCTTGACATTTGTTGCCAATTGCATACAGTATTTTCATATGCTACGTGCTTGACATTTGTTGTTAATTGTTTTGCGATACGGCACTTCATCGATTTAACTGACAATTGCGCATTCGTGCGACATTGCACCCAAACAAAATTTACGTTATTGTTTTCCCACAATTTCAGCTTTCTTTTGGTGGTATTTGATCATCTCTGCGGTTTTTATTTTGTGCGCTATAAAAAGAAGAGCGCCAATTTTTGTTATAATAAACATCCCAAAAAAAATATATATATATATATATATATATATATATATATATATATATATATATACAGTATATATATAATGTTTTCCTCAGTTTAGGCCAATATTTATTCTTCTACATATTTTGGTTAAAAAAATCACAATAAGCGCAAATTTATTGGTTTGCTCAAAGGTTATAGTGTCTATAAAATAAGTAATAGATTTATGCCATTTTTATTATTATTTTTTTTTATTAGTAATGGCAGCGATCTGCGATTTTTATCGTGACTGCGACATTGGGGCGGACACATCGGACACTTTTGACACTAATTTGGGACCATTGTCATTTATACAGTGATCAGTGCTATAAAAATGCACTGATTACTGTGTAAATGACACTGGCAGGGAAGGGGGTTAAACACTAGGGGGCGATCAAGGGGTTAAGTGTGTCCTAGGGAGTGATTCTAACTGTAAGTGGGAAGGCTTACAACAACATGACAGGAATCACTGCTCCAGATGACAGGGAGCCATGGATCCCTGTCATGTTGCTAGGCAGAACAGGGAAATGCCTTTTACATAGGTATCTCCTCGTTCTGCCTCTCCGTGCCACGATCGCAGGACACCGGTGGACATTGTGTCCGCGGGACCCACGCGCAAGGTCACGCAGTACGCGGCGGCTCGCGCACACCCACTAGCCCACAAATTAAAGGGGACATACAGGTATGTCCATTTGTCCACCACTGCTATTCTGCCGATGTATATTGTTTCATTATTCATATTTTTTTAATTTACATAAATATTGTAATGTTTTACAATTTTGTTTAAATGTGTGCTTCCTATTCTTCGGTACTTTAGAGATTTTGCTTTATGGTAAGTATGTTAAGCAGTGTTGCTGAATCCTCTCAGGCTCTGCTTTATTCCTCTTATAAAGAACACACAAGTATGCGGCAAAAACTCTACTCTATTTTCTAGGCTAGATGCGTTTTACGTAGTAGAATTTTTTTTTATCAAATTAATTGAAAATCATTCTTATACTTCCCCTATGACCAGGGCTCCCCAAGCACATAACAAGCTTGTCTGTTTGCCTTGCAACATCTAAATTAAAAGATTAAATAGGAATTTTGCATCATCTACAGTGATGGAAGGTTCTGGTGAATACGACAAGTGTACTGCAATTACAAGCTTTGGCTTGTATATTTATAATAGACAGTGCTTGAAAAATACTACAAGAGTAGTGTCAGAATGAAAACATTAAAGGGGTGTTCCAGCCGCGATTTTTTTTTTTTTTTTAAGTCAGCAGCTACTAACAGTGTAGCTGCTGACTTTAAATAAGGACACTTACCTTGTCCTACTTGCCCGCGCTGATGGCCCCCCCGATGCCGGTCCCACGATCGCTCCGGGTCCCGCGCCGCCATTCACACTATGGGAAACAGGCAGTGAAGCCGTACGGCTTCACTGCCCATTTCCTACTGCGCCTGCGTGAGTCTCACGCTGGCTTGTGAATGGGCGCGCTGCTCTCTGAGAACACACACAGTTCCCAGAAAGCAGCGCGCCCCATTCACAAGCAGAAGAAAGGACACCGCGGTGTGGAAGAGGCAGATTATGGACTTCCGCATAGCAACAGGTATTTCGGGTGAGTATTTTTTTTTTTCAGGTTTTTTTTTATTACATTTTTTTAAACAAAATGGGCAAATGTTGTTTTCCTGGGTGGAACTCTGCTTTAATGATAGCACTTTGAAATATGCTATTAAGAACTGAAAGTGCCCAGGGAAATTGCTGGAACACTGTTAACGAGTATCGTTAGCTGGAGAATGTAAATTATTCACCAGACGGTAAAGACAATTTTATTTTTTATTTTTTTACGTAAAGAGAATATGCTCCATACGTAATTTGAAATCAAACAAAGTATAGGTTATTAACTGGATTATCCTGCAGCACAGCTCTTTCAGTGCACCGTGAAGAGAAAAGTTTATTTAATCTATTTAGACTTAATGAAACTATTTGTGTAGAGTTTCAAAATGACAGAAATTAGCAAGTTATTATTAAAATCATGTTAATATGGCACAAACTAGAAAAGCACAAGCATAGAAATCAGCTTTTGTGCTGTAGAATCCTAATGCAAAGCTTGTTAATATTCTTTGAAATTAGAAGGCGGTGCATCAAAAAGGTCATACTGAGGCCTATTTTAAAACAGACTCCCTGGAATACATGAGAAGTGTCTAAACCTGGTCATACACTAGTAGAATTGGATTTTTTTTATTAGGAACATTTGTTTGATAATTTAATAGTTAGTGAGGTCAAATCAGCATTCATTTTTGACTGCAGTGAAGAGAAAATTCGTAGGAGTTAGATGGGAAGATTTTTCAGAGAATGTGGTTTTTATTTGGAGAAGACCAGTCACTTTAACCTCTCTGGCGGTATGATTCTTTCAGATTTTAGGTGCTGAAAGCGGTACCATTATTTGCAAGGAAATTTGGCGTTTTATACTGTAGGCCTGTAATTCTTAGGAATAACTCACTTAAATCTGTCCAAACAAGAGTCTAATAGGCATCCCGGGTATGACATTTTTTTAACCACTTCAGCCCCGGAAGGATTTACCCCCTTCCTGACCAGAGCACTTTTTGTGATTCGGCACTGCGTCGCTTTAACTGACAATTGCGCGGTCGTGCGATGTGGCTCCCAAACAAAATTGGCGTCCTTTTTTTCCCACAAATAGACTTTTCTCTTGGTGGTATTTGATCATCTCTGCGGTTTTTATTTTTTGCGCTATAAACAAAAATAGAGCCACTATTTTGAAAAAAATACAATATTTTTTACATTTTGCTATAATAAATATCCCCAAAAAATATCTAAAAAAAAAAATTTTTTTACTCAGTTTAGGCCGATACGTATTCTTCTACATATTTTTCGTAAAAAAAAATCGCAATTAGCGTTTATTGATTGGTTTGCGCAAAATTTATAGCATTTACAAAAAAGGGGGTCGTTTTATGGCATTTTTATTAATATTTTTTTTTTTACTAGTAATGGCGGCGATCAGCGTTTTTTTCAGCACCGAGACATTATGGCGGACACATCGGACAATTTTGACACATTTTTGGGACCATTGGCATTTTTATAGCGATCAATGCTATAAAAATGCATTGGATTACTATAAAAATGCCATTGGCAGTGAAGGGGTTAACACTAGGGGGCAGGGAAGGGGTTAAGTGTGTTCCTGGTGTGTTCTGACTGTATGGGTGGGTAGCCTCACTAGGGGGAATCACTGATCTTCTGTCCATACATTGTATGAACAGGAGATCAGTGTTTCCCCGCTGACAGGACTGAGAGCTTTGTGTTTACACACAAAGCTCCCGGTCCCCGCTCTGTAACGAACGAGTGTGTGTGCCCGGCGGCGATCACGCCTGCCGGGTGCGTGCGCGGGACTCGGGGGGCGCGCGCGGGCCGCCGGCGCCGCGCGCGCCCCCTAGCGGTCGCAAAAGATAGGACGTAGAGCTTAATCTATTTAGACTTAATGAAACTATTTGTGTAGAGTTTCAAAATGACAGAAATTAGCAAGTTATTATTAAAATCATGTTAATATGGCACAAACTAGAAAAGCACAAGCATAGAAATCAGCTTTTGTGCTGTAGAATCCTAATGCAAAGCTTGTTAATATTCTTTGAAATTAGAAGGCGTGGAATCAAAAAGGTCATACTGAGGCCTATTTTAAAACAGACTCCCTGGAATACATGAGAAGTGTCTAAACCTGGTCATACACTAGTAGAATTGGATTTTTTTTATTAGGAACATTTGTTTGATAATTTAATAGTTAGTGAGGTCAAATCAGCATTCATTTTTGACTGCAGTGAAGAGAAAATTCATAGGAGTTAGATGGGAAGATTTTTCAGAGAATGTGGTTTTTATTTGGAGAAGACCAGTCACTTTAACCTCTCTGGCGGTATGATTCTTTCAGATTTTAGGTGCTGAAAGCGGTACCATTATTTGCAAGGAAATTTGGCGTTTTATACTGTAGGCCTGTAATTCTTAGGAATAACTCACTTAAATCTGACCAAACAAGAGTCTAATAGGCATCCCGGGTATGACATTTTTTTAACCACTTCAGCCCCGGAAGGATTTACCCCCTTCCTGACCAGAGCACTTTTTGTGATTCGGCACTGCGTCGCTTTAACTGACAATTGCGCGGTCGTGCGATGTGGCTCCCAAACAAAATTGGCGTCCTTTTTTTCCCACAAATAGAGCTTTCTCTTGGTGGTATTTGATCATCTCTGCGGTTTTTATTTTTTGCGCTATAAACAAAAATAGAGCCACTATTTTGAAAAAAATACAATATTTTTTACATTTTGCTATAATAAATATCCCCAAAAAATATATAAAAAAAAAATTTTTTTACTCAGTTTAGGCCGATACGTATTCTTCTACATATTTTTCGTAAAAAAAAATCGCAATTAGCGTTTATTGATTGGTTTGCGCAAAATTTATAGCATTTACAAAAAAGGGGGTCGTTTTATGGCATTTTTATTAATATTTTTTTTTTACTAGTAATGGCGGCGATCAGCGTTTTTTTCAGCACCGAGACATTATGGCGGACACATCGGACAATTTTGACACATTTTTGGGACCATTGGCATTTTTATAGCGATCAATGCTATAAAAATGCATTGGATTACTATAAAAATGCCATCGGCAGTGAAGGGGTTAACACTAGGGGGCAGGGAAGGGGTTAAGTGTGTTCCTGGTGTGTTCTAACTGTATGGGTGGGTAGCCTCACTAGGGGGAATCACTGATCTTCTGTCCATACATTGTATGAACAGGAGATCAGTGTTTCCCCGCTGACAGGACTGAGAGCTTTGTGTTTACACACAAAGCTCCCGGTCCCCGCTCTGTAACGAACGAGTGCGTGTGCCCGGCGGCGATCGCGCCTGCCGGTGTGCGCGCGCGCGGGACTCGGGGGGCGCGCGCGGGCCGCCGGCGCCGCGCGCGCCCCCTAGCGGCCGCAAAAGATAGGACGTAGAGCTACGTGCTCTCGCCTAGCAGTGCCACCGTCCCGCCGTATAACTGCGGTGGGCGGTCGGCAAGCAGTTAAAAACAAAATTATAAATTATAATATAATAAATAATAATTAATAATTCTAACAAATAATAATATAATTATAATAAAAATTATTCAATAATGTAATCAAAACAAAAACACTGAAATTTGCTCAGTTGCAGAATTGTTGCTGTCATTATTATTATTTTTTTTATGACGAATTCCCCCACAAATCACTATCGTTCAATTCTGCAAGTGATTATAATTTATTATCGCTGTTTTCTAGCTGATCTAAAACCATTTTTGACATAAAGGGACACTTTTGGTTGCTATGGACAATCTACAGTTTGCAGGGAGAAAGAACCGTTTTTATTATATAAAAGTACATGTAGGACACTGGGCAGACCACTAGGGACAAGGGGGGTGTGTATTTTTTACATACAGTACTGTAATCTATAAGATTACAGTATACTGTATGTAATGTGTTTTTTACTTTTTTGAATATGGTGCCGTTCTCCGCCCCTGTGCGTCGTAACGTCGCAGGGAACGGAGCTCGGTGGCACACGGGGACACTGTGTGAATCGAGCGAACACCCGCTCGCTCACACAGCGCGGATGCATCGCTGGATCTACGGACAAGGTAAGTAAACCTTGCCTGTGAAAGCTGCGAGGCGAGCACGAGTCTGACTCGGGGTTACCGATCGCAGCATGAAAATCTAACCCCGAGTCAGACTCGGAAATACCGCCAGGGGGGTTAAAATTGATTGTTAAAGTGGGGGTTCACCCTAAAAAAAAAAAATCTAACATTACATTGAGCAGACTCCTGAGAGTAAGGCCTCGTACACACGAGGGGATATGTCCGCTGAAAACGGTCCGATGGACCGTTTCAGCAGACATCTCCGCTCGTGTGTATGGGCTAGTGGACAGATTTCTCCACCCGACAGATTTCAAAGCAAGCTTTGAAATCTATCCGGTGGGAATCTGTCCGCCCGACATGTCTGCTGGTTAGTACACTTACCAGTAGACATGTCGTCCCCCACCGCCGCCGCGCCGCTGCCGAATGGATTCGGCGCATGTGCGGAAGTGTTTTACTTCCTGGTGCGGTGACGTGGCGGTGACGCGGCGGCATCAACGTCACCGCCGCCTCACCGCCACGACACCGCGCCGTCCCGCGGCGGGGAATTTGATCCGATGGTGTGTACACGCCATCGGATCAAACTCCCGATCGGACATATCCGATGGAAATGGTCCGCGGACCGTTTTCATCGGATATGTCCGATCATGTGTATGGGGCCTAAGAGTATGCTGCTCTTTTTTTTTTTCCGTACATACCATTTTAGTGATATTTTCACCCCCGGCTTCCAGGTAGTGAATCCCGCAGGAATGGCCGTTCCTATTAACAGCCTAAGTGATTGACGTGCTTTCGACCGGCGCATACAGCGCGTCACGACTTGCCGTAAGAAGCCGAACGCCAAGTCGGCTCTATACGGCGCTATACGGCGCCTGCGCACCGATGTATGGCTTCTTTCGGCAAGTCGTGACGCGCTGTATGCGCTGGTCGGAAGCAAGTCAATCACTAAGGGTGTTAATAGGAACGCCCACTCCCGCGGGATTCACTACCTGGAAGCCGGGGGTTAAAATATCGCTAAAATGGTATGTACGAAAAAAAAAAAAGAGCAGCATACTCTCACTCTCAGGAGTCTGCTTAATGTAATGTTAGATTTGTTTTTCTAGGGTGAACCCCTGCTTTAAAAGCAAAAGTTTTTTAACAACATTTATTACATTATAAAATGTACTTATGGATCTCTTATAATCCACTATTATTTCTTTAGTTTTTGCAGGATTGAGTATTAAATAATTTTCTCGACCTAGCAGGGAGCAAGACGTGGATGCCCTTAACTCCGTCCAAATCTCTGGAATTGCAGGCTTTGCAACGCGGAACCACAGCCTGAGAGAACCCCCTATGGACCCTCTCCCGATCCGCCTCCACAGCAATTTGGCTGGACGAGGCCTAAATGGAGCTGCGATTCTCCGCACGGCGTCGGCC
The DNA here is from genome assembly GCA_029574335.1 of Rana kukunoris. Lineage (NCBI taxonomy): Eukaryota > Metazoa > Chordata > Amphibia > Anura > Ranidae > Rana > Rana kukunoris. The sequence goes on along the minus strand of CM056051.1, from coordinate 366,665,640 downwards.
GTTAAGAAAGTCCGCGGCTTCGGCCTACTCGTGGAGCGGTGGCCATCTTTGTCCTCCCAGCCCAGGTTCTCTGTTACAAAATGATCCGGGCCTTCTTGACTCTCGGCTAGCTTCTCACACAGCCCCAATAGCCGACCAGCCTACTCACCACTCCTCACAACCCTTACAGAGCCATAAATGAGCAGCTGCCTGTGGGAGACTCCTGAATCCTCCAAGTAAGTGGCGGTCATCTTGAAACACCCCGACAGGCGCCCTTGATATCCCAGCCTTGCCCCTGCTCGATGTGGGCCCCACTTGGTCACCACAACATCCTGGCCTGCCAGAACACTATCCCCATCTAAATTAACGGAGGTTTGGGAAGTAAATACGATATGACAGCGTGAAACTGCACTGCCAGAGCTCCACACCACATGCCTGCAAGGAAGAGTATTTCACTCGCTCTTGCCTGAGATGTAAATGTCCAGAAAGGGCCCTAAACACGGAGACCTCCGCGGAATGCATCCTGCTGACATCCAGCACTACTTCACCCCAGAAACACAGAGAACTAGGTCGGCCTCCCGGGACAAAATGGCACCAGAATCCATCAAGAGGGACAATGTGGCACCTCCCGCAGCTATTTAACAGGTAGGAAGTTTTCCTCCGCTTCCCCCTGCTACTACCAAAGGACCCTCTGGTCCGAGCTCCAGCCTCTCTGGCATACCTGTGCTGTTGAGAGAGGATCTACCTACCAGCCCTAATCAGCCTAGCATGTCTGCTGATTTCACAGATCACGGTGCTCTGTCTGCCCCCACCTCTCATGCTGTATTATCTCCTGCAGAGATGTCAGCTATCCTCTTGTCCCTACCCACACGACAAGACATGGAAACTATTGCGACCAGGATGGTACTATCCCTGCGTCAAGACATCACTAACATATCTCAGAATGTGCAGAAGCTTGAAAACTCTGTTGAAATTCAATCTACTGACTAGGTATGAGCTTCGTGTTTGAGTCGAGCCCATGTTTGACCCGAACATCGGCTGTTAGACCATTCGTCGAAATTCAAACAAAATGGGTTGTTCGCGCCAAATTCCAGTGACGCGCCACGGTCCATAATCCACCCCGGCATTGGCGAAGCATGCACTATGACTCGCATGCTTGGCCAATCACAGGGTGCAAAAAACGGAGAGCCATAATTGGCCAAAGCCAGGGTGGCTTTGGCCAATTATGGCTCAGGGCTTTAGCACACGCCCCACACTATAAAAGGCCACCTGCAGCGCGGCCTCGTGTAGTGTGTTCCGGGCTTGTTCCAGATCAGACAGAGAGAGAGAGAGAGATTGTCTTTTTTTCAAGCTAGATAGAGCAGGCAGGCTAGTCAGTTAAATTTACAGTGTGTAGAGGATATATATAAATCCCGGGAGTTGTACATATATTTATACACTGTATAGTTTAGTTAGATTAGTTTTTCCTAATCTGTCAGGCAGTTGATTGTGCTAGCTGCAGTGTTCTCAAGTGTTGTATTGCCTGTGTGCTCAGTGCACCGAAACCAACGCGCTGTATACTGCAAGTTTGCTCTTTACTTTGCAACTAAACCCACTTGGTGCATAGTGCAAGTGTGCTCCTAACTTTGCACCTAAACACACTTGGTGCATAGTGCAAGTGTGCTCATTACTTACTTTACAAGTAAACCCACTTGGTGCATAGTGCAAGTGTGCTCATTACTTTGCAACTAAACCCACTTGGTTCATAGTGCAAGTGTGCTCATTACTTTACAACTAAACACACTTGGTTCATAGAGCAAGTGTGCTCATTACTTTACAACTAAACCCACTTGGTGCATAGTGCAAGTGTGCTCATAACATTGCACCTAAACACACTTGGTGCATAGTGCAAGTGTGCTCATTACTTTACAACTAAACCCACTTTGTGCATAGTGCAAGTGTGCTCATTACTTTACAACTAAAACCCACTTGGTGCTTGCATAGTGCAAGTGTGCTCATTACTTTACAACTAAACCCACTTGGTGCAAGTGTGCTCCTAACTTTGCACCTAAACACACTTGGTGCATTGTGAAAGTGTGCTCATTACTTTGCAACTAAACCCACTTGGTGCATAGTGCAAGTGTGCTCATAGCAACTAAACCCACTTGGTCAAAGTGCAAGTGTGCTCCTAACTTTGCACCTAAACACACTTGGTGCATAGTGCAAGTGTACTCATTACTTTGCAACTAAACCCACTTGGTGCATAGTGCAAGTGTGCTCATAGCAACTAAACCCACTTGGTGCATAGTGCACGCGTGCTCATTACTTACTTTATAAGTAAACCCACTTGGTGCATAGTGCAAGTTTGCTTATTACTTTGCAACTAAACCCACTTGGTGCATAGTGCAAGTGTGCTCATAACTTTGCACTTAAACACACTTGGTGCATAGTGCAAGTGTGCTTATTACTTTGCAACTAAACCCACTTGGTGCATAGTGCAAGTGTGCTCATAGCAACTAAACCCACTTGGTGCATAGTGCAAGTGTGCTCATAGCAACTAAACCCACTTGGTGCATAGTGCAAGTGTGCTCATAGCAACTAAACCCACTTGATGCATAGTGCAAGTGTGCTCATAGCAACTAAACACACTTGGTGCATAGTGCATGTGTGCTCATTACTTTACAACTAAACCCACTTGGTGCATAGTACAAGTGTGCTCCTAACTTTGCACCTAAACACACTTGGTGCATAGTGCAAGTGTGCTCATAACATTGCGCCTAAACACACTTGGTGCATAGTGCAAGTGTGCTCATTACTTTACAACTAAACCCACTTGGTGCATAGTGCAAGTGTGCTCATAACTTTGCACCTAAACACACTTGGTGAATTGTGCAAGTGCGCTCATTACTTTACAACTAAACCCACTTGGTGCATAGTGCAAGTGTGCTCATTACTTTGCAACTAAACCCACTTGGTGCATAGTGCAAGTGTGCTCATTACTTTGCAACTAAACCCACTTGGTTCATAGTGCAAGTGTGCTCATTACTTTACAACTAAACACACTTGGTTCATAGAGCAAGTGTGCTCATTACTTTACAACTAAACCCACTTGGTGCATAGTGCAAGTGTGCTCATAACATTGCACCTAAACACACTTGGTGCATAGTGCAAGTGTGCTCATTACTTTACAACTAAACCCACTTTGTGCATAGTGCAAGTGTGCTCATTACTTTACAACTAAAACCCACTTGGTGCTTGCATAGTGCAAGTGTGCTCATTACTTTACAACTAAACCCACTTGGTGCAAGTGTGCTCCTAACTTTGCACCTAAACACACTTGGTGCATTGTGAAAGTGTGCTCATTACTTTGCCCAAATGTGCTCATAGCAACTAAACCCACTTGGTGCATAGTGCAAGTGTGCTCCTAACTTTGCACCTAAACATGCTTGGTGCATAGTGCAAGTGTACTCATTACTTTGCAACTAAACCCACTTGGTGCATAGTGCAAGTGTGCTCATAGCAACTAAACCCAGTTGGTGCATAGTGCACGCGTGCTCATTACTTACTTTACAAGTAAACCCACGTGGTGCATAGTGCAAGTTTGCTTGTTACTTTGCAACTAAACCCACTTGGTGCATAGTGCAAGTGTGCTCATAACTTTTCACCTAAACACACTTGGTGCATAGTGCAAGTGTGCTCATTACTTTGCAACTAAACCCACTTGGTGCATAGTGCAAGTGTGCTCCTAACTTTGCACCTAAACACACTTGGGGCATAGTGCAAGTGTGCTCATTACTTTACAACTAAACCCACTTGGTGCATAGTGCAAGTGTGCTCATAACTTTGCACCTAAACACACTTGGTGAATTGTGCAAGTGCGCTCATTACTTTACAACTAAACCCACTTGGTGCATAGTGCAAGTGTGCTCATAGCAACTAAACCCACTTGGTGCATAGTGCAAGTGTGCTCCTAACTTAGCACCTAAACACACTTGGTGCATATTGCAAGTGTGCTCATTACTTTAAGAATAAACCCACTTGGTGCATAGTGCAAGTGTGCTCATTACTTTGCAACTAAACCCACTTGGTGCATAGTGCAAGTGTGCTCATAACTTTGCACCTAAACCCACTTGGTGCATAGTGCAAGTGTGCTCATTACTTTACAAGTAAACCCACTTGGTGCATAGTGCAAGTGTGCTCATTACTTTGCAACTAAACCCACTTGGTGCATAGTGCAAGTGTGCTCCTAACTTTGCACCTAAAAACCCACTCGGTGCATAGTGCAAGTGTGCTCATTGCTTTACAAGTAAACCCACTTGGTGCATAGTGCAATTGTGCTCTTTACTTTGCACATAAAGCTAATTGGTGTGTACTGCATGTGTCCTCTGCAGTTTGAACCAAAAGCTACGAGGTGTGTGTACTGCCTTTGTCCTCTGCAGGCCATTATAATGTCTGGAAGGGCAACAAGGAGAGGCAGAGAGTCACAAGGGCAAGCAGACTCTGCGTCTACAGGCAACAGTGCTGGTTGTGGAAACGGTGCATCCTCATCAGCACGTGGCCATGTGACACGCTCGTCCTTGTTTTCGGCAGCTGGCCGTGTTGAGCCGCAACATGCTGAAGACTTGATAGAGTGGATGACAAAGCCATCCTCATCCTCCTCATTCTCTCTCACCCAGGCTCAGGGTACTTTGTCTGGCAAAGTAGCTGCCAAGGCGTCCTCTTCCCTCTGCTCAATGGCATCACTTACTCCTTCCCTAGTCCCACCATGTCCTTCTGAGGAGTCCCACAAACTGTTTGAACACAGTGTTGGGTACATGCTGCATGAAGATGCACATGGTTTTGAAGGTTCTGATGGAACACAGATAGAGGAAGGCAGTAATGTGAGCCCAGAAAGAGGGGGTGCCCAAGAAGGACAGCAATCTGGCAGTCATCTTCCCTCAGTTGCAGCATACTGCCAGGTTTTTGACAGTGATGAGGAGGGAGGGGATGATGAGGTCACTGACTCTACTTGGGTGCCTGATAGGAGAGAGGAGGAGGAGGAGGCACAGACACATCTCCAAAGAGGCAGGATGCCCTCCAGGGGACAGCTTAACCACTTAAGACCCGGACCAAAATGCAGGTAAAGGACCTTGCCCCTTTTTGTGATTCGGCACTGCATCCTTTTAACTGACAATTGCGCGGTCGTGCGACGTGGCTCCCAAACAAAATTGGCGTCCTTTTTTCCCCACAAATAGAGCTTTCTTTTGGTGGTATTTGATCACCTCTGCGTTTTTTATTTTTTGCGCTATAAACAAAAATAGAGCGACAATTTTTAAAAAAATGCAATATTTTTTACTTTTTGCTATAATAAATATCCCCCAAAAATATATAAAAAAAACATTTTTTTTCCTCAGTTTAGGCCGATACGTATTCTTCTACGTATTTTTGTTAAAAAAAATCGCAATAAGCGTTTATCGGTTGGTTTTCGCAAAATTTATAGCGTTTACAAAATAAGGGATAGTTTTATTGCATTTTTATTAATTTTTTTTTTTTTTACTACTAATAGCGGCGATCAGCGATTTTTTTCGTGACTGCGACAATATGGCGGACACTTCGGACAATTTTGACACAATTTTGGGACAATTGTAATTTTCACAGCAAAAAATGCATTTAAATTGCATTGTTTACTGTGGAAATGACAGTTGCAGTTTTGGAGTTAACCACAGGTGGCGCTGTAGGGGATGTGTGACCTATGTGTTGTGTTTACAACTGTAGGGGGGTGTGGCTGTAGGTGTGACGTCATCGATCGCGTCCCCCTATTACAGGGATGACGCGATCGATGCTACGGCCACAGAGAAGCACGGGGAAGCCGTGTGTACACACGGCTCTCCCCGTTCTTCCGCTCCAGGGACGGATCGCCGCACTGCTTGTTCCGCCACCACGCCTCCAAAACACTACTACTGGTTGTGACACACCTCTCTCCTCCACCCCCTCCTCTTCTTCCTCTGTGGCCTCTTCCTGTGCTGATGTGTCCTCGGAACCAGCCGTGCTCCGTAGGTGTACGAGGGGCTACGCAGGAATGCAGGCAAAGAGATGCCATGCGGTGCTAGAGCTGGTGTGCTTGGGAGCCAGGAGCCACACTGGGCAGAGGTTCTGTCAGCTCTTCAGGGGCAGGCTCAGAGGTGGTTGACACCACGCCAGCTTAAGCCAGGAATGGTGGTTAGCGACAATGGCACCAACCTCCTCTCTGCCCTGCGACAGGGACAACTGACCCATGTGCCCTGTTTTGCTCATGTTCTGAATTTGGTGGTGCAGCGGTTCTTGGGCAGGTACCCGGGCTTACAGGATGTCCTGAAGCAGGCCAGGAAAGTCTGTGTGCATTTCAGAAGGTCATATAATGCCACTGCTCGGCTGACAGACCTCCAAAGGGAATACAACCTGCCCAAGAACGGCCTAATCTGTGACATGCTTACCAGATGGAACTCTACATTGGCCATGCTGCAGCGGCTGCACACGCAGCAGAGGGCCATCAATGAGTACCTGTGCCAATATGGCAGCCGAACTGGGTCAGGGGAGCATGTTTTTTTTCCCCACACCAGTGGGCCTTGATCAGGGATGCATGCACTGTCCTGTCACCTTTTGAGGAAGCCACGAGGATGGTGAGCAGTGACAGTGCATGCATCAGTGAGACTGTGCCTCTTATTCACATGTTGGAGCACACGCTACGTGGAATAATGGACAGGGCCCTTGAGGCAGAACAGAGGGAGGAAGAGGAGGACTTCCTTACCTCTCAAGGCCCCCTTTATCCAGACAGTGGTCCTACTTACCCGCTTAGCACACAGGAAGAGGACGAGGAGGAGGAGGAGTAGGATTGTATCAGCAGCATGGAGGTGGAGCTTTTTACTCAGCATCAGCAGCAGTCTTCAAGGGATCATTTACAGTCCCAAGGAACCCATGGACTTTTACGTGCCTGGGATGAGGTGGCTGCGGATCCTGTCCTCCTCATTGACCCATAGGACTCTGCCCCGAATGCCTCAGCAAACCTATGCCATATGGCCTCCCTGATCCTGCAAACCTGCGTAAGGATCCTCGTATTCGTGCTATCAAGGAGAGGGATCATTACTGGCTGGCAACTCTCCTTAAACCACGTTACAAGGGTAAGGTTGCGGACCTTATCTTGCTGTTGCAGAGGGAGCAGAAGATGAAACATCTTCGGGAGGCCTTGCAGAAAAGTCTGTGCAACGCGTTCCCAGAGACTGGGGGGTTACCAAATCCTGGTCCTGGACAACGTGTTGCTGAGGCTTTGGTGAGTCACAGAAAGAGCAGTGGAGAAGGTGGCCATCTGACTGATGCGTTCAGTTAATTTTTTAGTCCGCAGCCCCAAGCTATGACCGGTTCCAGCAACCATCGCCAGCGTCTTTTTTACATGGTGCGGGAATACCTAGGGGCAAGGGCAGACTTGGACACCTTTCCCACCGAAAATCCTCTGGCTTACTGGGTCTTGAGGATGGATCACTGGCCAGAGCTTGCACAGTACTCAATTGAGCTACTGGCTTGTCCTGCATCCAGCATTCTTTCAGAACGCACATTCAGTGCTGCTGGAGGCTTTGTGAGCGATCACAGGGTGCGCCTCTCCACCGACTCCATCGATCGACTGACCTTCATAAAAATGTAATCAGGCTTGGATCACCACCAGCTACCAAGCACCTGATGCTGATGTAACTGAATCATATTTTTGAAATGTCAGATCCCTTGGAGACTGCCTATGCTGAGTGACTATCCTGTTATGCTGACTGAATATCCTTCTTCTTCTCAATGATCTTGCTGATAGCTTGTAAGAACATTGTTGGTTCTAGGCACCACCACCAGTGGCTAAGGCTCAATTTTTTTGCCCCTTCCGAAGGAACGCAGCCCCCCACCATTCCTCCGGCCACTTCTCCGCACACCACTTCCCGCCAACGACGACCCAAATCAAAATTGCTAACCGGGCCCCCCATCCACACTGAACGGCCGTTAAAGAAGTCCGAGAAGACCTGCCAAACGCGTAGGTCTTCACGGTGCTCCCGCTTGAGCGTAGCGAAATGCAGAGGGGACGTGACTCCCGCCGTAGCAGCAGACAGGCGGCGGCAAAACACCCGCCCCATCGGAATGATCCGACAAGCAAAATTCAGCTTCCCCAACAGGGACTTCAGCTGCCGCAACTAAATTTTGCGCATGCCGACCACCGCACGGATTTCGGACTGAAGAGCAAGCGACACTCCATCGCCTGAGAGTCAATCACTATGCCCAAAAAACTATATTCTGCCACAGGACCCGCAGTCTTGTCCAGTGCCAAAGGAATTCCAAAACGATCTGCGATATGCTGCAACATTGCCAACAAAACACTGCACAAACCTGACAACGAATGACCAACGCACACAAGAATCGTCCAAATAATGGATGACCGAGTTGATGTCTGACACATCCCTCACCACCAATTCCACGAATGAACTGAAGGTCTCAAACAGAGAGCATGAGATCTAACAACCCATTGGCAAACATTGGTCGACGTAAAACACCTCCTGCCACTGGCAAACCAACAGGTGGAAACTATCCGGATGCACAGGCAGCAAACGAAAGGCCACCTCCACATCTGTCTTTGCCATCAGTGCTCCCTGCCCGAAACGCCGGACACAATACACCGCCGCATCGAAGGACGTATAAGACACCTATCCTTGTGATCCCAGCATATAGATGGGTGAACGGCCTTCCGCTGACAAAACTGTTCATCATACCGAAGCTAAGCCTGCACCCCATAAACCCGGTGTGCCTCCCCAATGGCATCCTGGTAGCAAAACAGGGCCGAGCAGCACTTGGGCTGTTTTTCACCAATCAGACTCGCCAAAATAGAGAAGGCCTGCAACCAGTTGACAAAGGATCGAGGAATAGGACGCTGGGGGCCCCGGCCTGGCTCCTCCCCCGGAACGGAGCGACCGAACATCAACCGAAATGAGGTGGGTGGGCCGGCGGCCGTTATGGACACGTGGCCGGCGCCCGAAAATGACCTCTCCTGCGCGGGGCCACCTACCTGGTCGGAACATCACCAGGAAGAGTGACCACGGTGTCCTTTCTCCCATGCCAAGCTGGCGGAACCGGGGAACAGGCCGCACCTCGGTTACCACCAGACGAGCTCCGCCTGTGTCGGGGATTCCTCCCAGCGCTTGCACCAGCCGCCGGAGGGGGAGGCAAAGCTGGCGTGGCTGGAGGGGCCACCGGAGGTAGGCTCCCAAAATGCCACTGGGGAGGATGGAGGGGAGTAGTGCTCTGACGGCCGTGAACGGCGAGCATGCCGGCCCCCAGACTGATCCTCCTCCTAAACAAATGCAACAATATGTTGCTGCATCCAAACAGCACCCTGTGATGACGTTGCTGCCTGTAGCTGGGCAAGGAAATCCTCCATACCCACCATGCTTGCCTGGGATACACGCTGCTGGACAAGACACAGCCTAGCTTCCTCTTCCTACGCTGAGGGCTCACTGAATACAGCTGTCCCCCAGCCCCTCCTACCCCGGGAAAAACTAGAGCTAATTACACTCCCCCTGTCCTACCAAGTGCACTCCCCCAAATTTAACCCTGTAAGTGCAGAGACTGGCTGCCTAGTCATGCCAGCCCTGCGCTTAATATTGCATGTTTGCTACAGGCTTCTCTGTAATCATTGAAACATGAAAAAAATTATTAGGTGGAGAGAGCGGAAAAATATAGAATTAGCTCATTAGCTGCTCCTTCCATTTAACTGTCCAGTCACAGGCTGTGGGAGGCAAACAAGCTGTAAATGATACCTAACTAGAAGAGAAGAATTTAGACCTGATTCACACCTATTCAGGTTCCATTATGCATATTTCAGGTGAAATTTGTGTTTTTTTTAATACACGTTTTTGATCCATTGAAGTCTATAGAACCAAAAACCCAAAAAAGTCCCAGGCCCTTTCCATAGAATGCATAGATGTGAACATGACCTATAGGAAACCATGTTAAATTGCCTGTAGTGTGTTTTTGCAAAACTGAAAACGCACAAAAAAAATGCATAGGAGGGAGGGTGGCGTGACCCCGGAGGGGGGGTGGGTTTCCAAAAAGCGGAGGTTCCATTTTTGTGTGGACCTCTGCTTTAAGGTTTTTTGGTTGGGGGTGGCATAAATGTGCAGTAGAGACATTTTTTTTGCCCACCAACCGCGCTCCCTTAAGCTGCAAAATTCAGCAGACAGGGATGTTTACATGCCGTGGGCATGAAGCAAAACATCCCTGCTGCTGCATTTTGCAGCTTAATGGGGGGAAGTTGACAGGTGCCAAAAAAGCGGCTCTACTGCAGAAAGTTTACATGACATATAGCGATTGGCGGGTGGGAAGCCAAATGCTACACATTCAAGTACATAAGGAAGCACCAAAAATGCCCTGCAACCACGTGTCAGCAAAAAAGGGGTTAAAACATGCAGTAAAGAGGCATTGCATCTCTTCCTTATCTCTTTTTCAGCAACCTAGGGCTTCAAAGGGAAGGGAGATTTGAACGCATGTAACTCTTAACCTCCATGGCGGTATTCCCGAGTCTGGCTCAGGGTGTAAATCCAGTACCATTAGCGGTATACCCGAGCCAGACTCTGGATTGCATCGCAGTATCCAGGCGGAGTTTACTTACCTTGTCCCTTGGATCCTGCGATGTCTCCCCGCTGCGTGAGCGAGCTGTCTCCTCGCTCGATTCACACAGTGCCTGAGTGCCGCGGAGCTCCATTCCCTGTAACGTTACAACTCACGGGGCGGAGATCGGCACCAAATAGGAAAAAAAAAAAAAACACAGTACACATACAGTATACTTTAATCTTACAGATTACAGTACTGTATAAAATAAATACACACCACCTTTGTCCCTAGTGGTCTGTCCAGTGACCTGCATGCACTTTTATATAATAAAGACTTTTTGCCTGGAAACTGGAGATTTTCCATAACAACCAAAAAGTGTCCCTTTATGTCAAAAATGGTTTTAGCTAGAAAATAGCAATAATACATTAGAATCACATGCAGAATTGAGCGATAGTGATTTGCGGGGAAATTCGTCATCAAACACGGAAAGTAATCATTTTTATTATTATCATATTATTATTTGTTATAATTATTTATAGTTATTTATTATATTATAATTTATGATTTTGTGTTTCAAACTTTATCATACCCGGGATGTCTACTAGACTCTTGTTTGGACAGATTTAAGTTGAGTTATTTCTAAGAATTGCAGGTCTACAAAATAAAACACCAAATTTCCATGCAAAACAATTGTACTGCTTTTAGCACCAAAAATCTGAAAGAATCATGCCGCCAGGGAGGTTAAGGTTACTAGTACCACAGAGGCCACAAAAGTCAGTTATAAACAAGTTATCAACAATCATATATGATAATAGAAAAAGCTCCCCCTTTGGGGTTTTTAGGCAGCAAAAAATTAAAGGGTAGGTAAAGACGACAACTAAAGTAAAAAGTAGAAAATATTTATTGGTACATTGGAAATCGTAAAAATGAGCTTTGGTACTACATACAGTGTCAATATAACATACAGAAAAGTAAGCACCAAAAGAATGACATAAAAGAACATGAATGGTATACAAATATGTCAGACCAGGGCTTGACGCGTTTCAACCCGTTAGGAGGGTCTTCTTCAGAGGAACTATAAGGTGCTACTGTAACAAAGATAAAAAAGTCAACATATGTGGTTGCTACAATGTGTTGCAGAACAGATTTCTATTAACATGATTGTTACATATATAACTACCTACTTACTGTATGTAAATGTAGTTGTATTTAAACCAGAGATTGCTTAAAAGCAAGAAAATCCAAGAAAAGACCCCAAGATGATCTTCCACCCAGAAGGCAAATCACTGAAACAATCATATATGTTTGTAGGTACATTTACTCCTCAGCCTTTCCCCTACTATGACTCATCCTTGACTAGTGTTGCTCACGAATATTCGCATTGCGAATATTCGCTACGAATATTGCATATTCGAGTATTCGCGAATAACTCGAATATTGCGGCGAATATTTGCTATGGCGAATATTCGTATTTTTTCAAATTTATTTGTAAAACAGATCACATCCTAGTGATCTCCATCGACGTCTAAAAGCATTGCTGGTATGATTAGAGAGAGACCCTGGGCCGAGTAGCTGATGCGATTCTTTTATGTTGCCGAAAATTCGCATTGCGAATTTTCAGCAACATAAAAGAATCGCATCAGCTACTCGGCCCTTCTTTTGCATCAGAGCCAATCAGAATAACTTGAATATTCGGCAAAAGGAATATTGCGCGATATTCCTTTTGCCGAATATTTAAGTTATTCTGATTGGCTCTGATGCAAAAGAAGGGCGGAGAAGATAATCGCGCAATAGGAATATTGCGCGATTATCTTCTCCGCCCTTCTTTTGCCCCCTTATTCTCCTTTCTTTTAAGTAGAGTTAGTGTAGAGTTAGGCCTCGTACACACGAGGCAATCTATTTGTTCAAATCGGTCGGACCGACCGATTTGAACAAATCTGTCTGATCGGATTTTGGTTTGCTCGCGTGTACACACGAGCAAACCAAAATCCCCGCCAGCAGACGGCGCGCTGACGTGCCGGTGACGTGGCGGTGACGTTGATGCAGCCACGTCACCGCACCAGGAAGTAAAACACTTCCGCGCATGCGCCGAATCCATTCGGCGGCGGTGCGGGACTACATGTCTGCTGGTAAGTGTACTAACCAGCAGACATGTCGGGCGGACGGATTCCCACCCGATAGATTTCAAAGCATGCTTTGAAATCTGTCGGGTGGCCAAATCCGTCGGCTCGGCCGTACACACGATCGAATCTGTCTGCTGGGACGGTCTAGCAGACCGTTTCCAGCAGACAGATTTGATCGTGTGTACGAGGCTTTAGTGTTTAGTGCATATTAGTTTAGTAATACAGGAAATGATCTCCGTTTATGAGAATTTCGCAATCATTTTCGCATTAGCGAAATTTCGCAAAATTTTTTTTGGATAAAATATCACGAATATTCGATATTAGCGAATATTCTTCTATATATTCGCGCAATATCGCGAAATCGAATATGGCGTATTCCGCTCAACACTATCCTCGACCCATTGTATATTCAAACTCTACATCTGTTCAGTATATCCGTTTTGCTCAGTCTTCAGACTATGCCCATACTGCTTGTTTTTTCTTTTGCCTTTCTCAAAATAATAGACCTCCTACCATGCTATTGGTAAAAATGATTCACATTAGTATTACTGTCAGTATTACTACCGTGCCAAATGGACAGCAAGGTGTGGTCGTGCCCCGGGTGGCTCTGGGTGGAATTGAACCCAGGACCTCTCCGTTGCTGCTCCGGGTCTTTTCCTCTGAGCCACTTCTCAGTTGCTATTCTGCTTGCTGTCCATTGAAGCCTGGTCCTGAAATATGTGCTGATTGCCTTCTCCTTGCAATCTGCACCTGCCTATCCTGGTCCAGCTGAGGCAGGTTACCCAATTAACCAGGGTATAAACACTGCCTCACTCTGAGAGCCTTGTCAGTTCATTGTTATCTGATCGTCCTGTCTGTGCCAACGGTTCCTGTAGTGATCTTCAGCTGCAAGACTGACCCCGGCTTCTGACCTTTGGATTATGTACCTTGGATTGCTGCTGTCTCCTGTCCTTTGACCCCGGCCTGTACCTTCGGACTTCCTCTGCCGTCTCCAGCCCTTGACCCACGGCTTGTGTCCCGGAATTGTCTTTGGTTCCTGTTGGCGAACCCTGAACTTTCTGTTGGTATTTACCTGACCCTCTGCTGTCATCAGTGTACCACGTCTGCTCAGCTACAAGACTAGCCCCCGTGCACGGACTCACAGCCCAGGTAGTGTCTACCTTATTACTGTGGGCTGTGTGTACCTGCAAGGGTGAGCTTACAATCTGCAGAATGGACTCCACTCAAGGTAAGCCCTCACAATTACCCTGCTATCAATAACAATACTCCATTTTGCAAGAACAGAATATTGCATTTTCAGTCAAAACAGGCGATCAGCTTGTTTCATCCTTTTATTCTCTAGAATGTAGCACATATTTAAACAGTTGCTCATTTTGACACCAAAAAAACTGCATGAAATGTTTTGTGAATGAAGGCTGCGATGCTCTCACCCGAGAAACACAGTGGTTGAATACACAGGCCGCAGCAAATACAAAAAGCACAGCCCCATTACTGGGAAATGTCCAAAGGCTTGCTCTCTCCAGTGCTTAGCTCCCCATGTCTGATCGGTTGTTACTTCTGCTTTAAGTTTCCATTTATGAAAGGTCAGATGTCAAGAATGAGACTTCGCCTGTTCTCCAGGTGTATAAACACTGTTAAAATGTTAATGGTATTCATGGATTGTAAAGCTCAGAGGTTCCTCCTTAAAGTAGACGCTAATGGAATGGAAATTCATCCGTGTCTTCTTCCAGCTTCCCAGGCTGACTGAGTCACTGAGGCAAAAAGAGCTCAGTTAACATCAGCTCCTGGCAAGTGTTGTGCAAACTAAAGAAGAAGAAGGGGAGGAAATGGAATAAAAAATGCATTGAAAGCTCTTGTAGAATGAAAAGATATACCTTTCAACTCAAAGCTGCTAAAGGTTTTCCAGTCATTTTAACAAAATTTACCCTATAATGCATCCCGGCTGTCTTGCCTTTATATCGATGCTATCACTGTTTATATAAAACTGATAAATGTGAACAGACACCTTTCCTAGCATGTTAAATTTGTTCATTTCAGAGACATTTTTGGAAAGAATGTTTTGGCATGACAAATCTATTTTTGCAGTTGATTTACATCACTGGAGCCTGTAGGTACACAACCTTTGGCACACAATGCACCACCTCTGCTGGACTCTTACACAGAATATTTTGTTACTGAACATATCTTGGTTTAGAATATTGTAGCAATGTGTAAATAATTTTATATAAGATGACTGTAGATCTATTGATGATTAGTGTTGCTCACGAATATTCGCATTGCGAATATTCGCTACGAATATTGCATATTCGAGTATTCGCGAATAACTCGAATATTGCGGCGAATATTCGCTATGGCGAATATTCGTATTTTTTCAAATTTATTTTTAAAACAGATCACATCCTAGTGATCTCCATCGACGTCTAATAGCATTGCTGGTATGATTAGAGAGAGACCCTGGGCCGAGTAGCTGATGCGATTCTTTTATGTTGCCGAAAATTCGCATTGCGAATTTTCGGCAACATAAAAGAATCGCATCAGCTACTCAGCCCTTCATTTGCATCAGAGCCAATCAGAATAACTCGAATATTCGACAAACGGAATATTGCGCGATTATCTTCTCCGCCCTTTTGCATCAGAGCCAATCAGAATATTGCGCGATATTCCTTTTGCCGAATATTCGAGTTATTCTGATTGGCTCTGATGCAAAAGAAGGGCGGAGAAGATAATCGCGCAATATTCCTTTTGCCGAATATTCAAGTTATTCTGATTGGCTCTGATGCGCCCTTCTTTTGCATCAGATTCAATCAGAATAACTCGAATATTCGGCAAACGGAAAATTGCACGATTATCTTCTCCGCCCTTCTTTTGCATCAGAGCCAATCAGAATAACTCAAATATTCGGCAAAAGGAATATTGCGCGATATTCCTTTTGCCGAATATTCGAGTTATTCTGATTGATTCTGATGCAAAAGAAGGGCGGAGAAGATAATCGCGCAATAGGAATATTGCGCGATTATCTTCTCCGCCCTTCTTTTGCCCCTTTATTCTCCTTTCTTTTAAGTAGAGTTAGTGTAGAGTTAGTGTTTAGTGCATATTAGTTTAGTAATACAGGAAATGATCTCCGTTTACGAGAATTTCGCAATCATTTTCGCATTAGCGAAATTTCGCATTAGCGAAATTTCGCAAAAATTTTTTTGGATAAAATATCACTAATATTCGATATTAGCGAATATTCGCGAATATTCTTCTATATATTCGCGCAATATCGCGAAATCGAATATGGCGTATTCCGCTCAACACTATTGATGATGAGAAAAATTGATGAGCCAATAACTGTACAGGGAAAAACCTTTACAGGTACAGGGTGTACCTTTGCCTTTGCTGCCAATAAGCACTGGACCATCCCATGCCTAATGGTCAAATGTTGAATCACACAACTGTGTAATTTAGAAGTCAGGGGTGCTCTGCATATCATGTTCTCTCCTCACTCATTGTTTTTGTAGGTTGCATCAGGATGTTTCAGCCTGCAAAGGACAGACAGCGGGCTGCGTTGCACTGAAGAAAGAAAATTAGTGTTTGCAACCTTAGAGATCCACAAAAGCACTATTAACCACTTAAGACCCGGACCAAAATGCTGCTAAATAACCTTGCCCCTTTTTGCGATAGGCACTGCGTCGCTTTAACTGACAATTGCGCGATCGTGCTACGTGGCTCTCAGACAAAATTCCCACAAATAGAGCTTTCTTTTGGTGGTATTTGATCGCCTCTGCGATTTTAATTTTTTGCGCTCAATACAAAAATAGAGCAACATTTTTGAAAAAAAATCAATATTTTTTACTTTTTGTTATAAGAAAAATCAAATAAACTAAATTTTAGTCAATCATTTAGGCCACAATTTGTTTAGCCATATGTCTTTAGTAAAAAAAAATCGCAATAAAAAAAAATTGCTACCTAGCGGGAACAGCGACACTAATACAGCGATCAGAAAAATGATCGCTTAGTGATGCTGGCAATAGGGAGTGAAAGGGTTAACTAGGGTGGTGATCAAGGGGTTAAAACTTTATTAGGGGGGGGTTACGGGGGCTACCCTGAACCTAACACTAACTGACTGTCACACTGCCTGTCACACTGACACTAAATACAGTAATCATACATGTATGATTACTGCATTCAGTGACACTGTGGCAGGGGGGAAGGGGGGCGATCGCAAGGGGTTAATGTGACTATGTGTAGTGTGTGTAAGTGTAGTGTTAGTGCAGGCTTACTGTGCGATGTGATCTCTCCTCAGCGGTGGTTGAAAAAAAACGCTGAAGGAGAGATCACATCGCTTCCTCCTTCCTGTGTTTACACAGGAGGAGGAACTGACAGGGTGGTGGGGTGCGCGGATTGGCTGAGAGCGATCCGGAGGGGGCGGACAAAAACGAATAGCCACCCCCTCATCCCGGATCGCTCGGCCAGCAAAACGGACCGCCGTATGTAGGGGGGGGGTCCGACCCCCGAACCCCCTCAAGGCACCAACGTATATATACTTTGATGTGCCTGCCAGTGCCATTCTGCCGACGTAAATGTACATGTGGTGGTCCTTAACTGGTTAAAGTAGTTTTTCAGCCTAGAAATAAAAACATAGAAGTCAGCAGCTACATCAGCCAGCTTTCCACTGTGCATGGTCCTGCAGCTTTCTGGAGACTGTGACCACTTCCGCTCAGATTACCGCAAACTTTGGCCTCGTACACACGGGCCAGAATCTCTTCAGGAAAAAAACATAGTTTTTCCTGGCGAGATTCTTGGCAATCTCTTGCCGCCCGAGTGTACACACAGTCCTTTTAGAAGAACTGCGGTTCTCTTAGAAGGCAATAAGGTGGTGACGTCATCGCGTACGACAAACATGCACTCGTCACATTCGATTATTTTGCCGCCATCTTGCTTCACCCTACCTATGCTGTGGAAGCTACCGCGCATGGGTCGAAGTCATTTCAAACATGCGTGGGTTTCCACGGCAACAGGTAAGTATATACACTCTCGGGTTTCTTGTCGGGAAACAGGCCGAGAAGAATCTTGACACCAAAATAGAGAGAAGGATCTCTATTTTTCTCGTCGAGATTCTGGCAGGATTTCCAGATGAAAAACCTGAAAGCCTTGTACACACGCTCGGTTTACTCGGCAAGAAAGCTCTGCCAGCAGTTTTCTTGCTGGTTCTTGCCAAGAAAACCGAGCGTGTGTACAAGGCTTCACTCTCAGATTGCTGCGAAGGGAAGTGGCAGGTACTTATCACAACCAGGTAACCCCTCCCCGAAAGAACAAGTGCCAAAACCTAAACAGGAGGGGATGGGGAGGAGGAGGACAAGCAGATCTTCCCCTTTTGGGTGAAACAAAAAACAATCAAGGGAGGTATGGAAGTGTTGGTGGTGACATTTGGGCAGTTATTTACACTTTGGAAACACTCAAGAAGCAGCAGTTCCAGGACATTACCAAAGCGGCAGTCACATATAGAAGTTGCATTAGAAAGCAATCTATGCACCAATAAGTGTGTCAGGAGAGAAAATGAGGAAACAGCCATCTGCCAAATCGAAACCTGCTGTTAGTGGTGGATTGCTTTTAAAAACATTGTTTACAAACAAACAATGCTTGCTATTGTATTCTGACAGCTACTCCCCCTGCAGTCACCAGAATAGCTTAGAAGAGGGAAGCAGGAAGCGCCACCTGAGTGTAGTATGTTGAGTACAGTTTATTAACTTGGTAAGTAATGCACTTACAGAAAGCAAGGTTAAAACAGGCTCATCTGTATAGGGATGGGATGAGCCTGTAATAAACATGTTTTAACCTTGTTTACTGTAAGTGCATTACTTACCAAGTTAATAAACTGTACTTAACATACTACACTCAGGTGGCGCTTCCTGTTTCTCTCTTCTGTTTTGCTTACACAGCTGGCTTTTTTCTGAGGACAGCTGCCGTCTACCACCTCTCCTTTAGAACTGTTACTTGTCTATGGACTGATAAACTTTAGTGTTCATATATCGCCTGTTGTATTTTTACATATACACAAGGGTTTGATTACAGTTCTTTCGTTACCAGAATACCTTAACAGTGACTACATCTGATTGGCTGCAGTCACTGTTCAGTCAACAATTTTAACTGAGTTGTGCCAACAGAGCCACCAACAGCTCAAATTCCAGCTGATTCAACAGGAATCAACTGAAATTCAAGTTATGTATGGCCAGCAGTAAATTTGTCATTAACCTCCCTGGCGGTATGATTATTTCAGATTTTAGGTGCTGAAAGCGGTACCATTATTTTGCATGGAAATTTTGTGTTTTATATTGTAGGTCTGTAATTTTTAGGAATAACTCACTTAAATCTGTCCAAACCAGATGGGACTGTAGTCATAACCTTTTAAGAACTAATATAATATTTTAATAGATAAATAAATAAATAATACTACAAAATATACCTGTGGTATGAAATGGTCGTGGCCTTTATTTATAGGTGTAAATAAATTGATTATATCAAACAATTCTTAAATCAAAATTAAATAATCAATTTAAGTATATTAAATCAATTTTATTAACATATAACCATATATATATCTTATAATAATAAAATTAGCCTAGCCATTTAAGCTCAAGCTAAAACAATCATGAAATATACCATCCACACGCCAGGCCCAATTTTAAGGAGCCTGGCACCTCACCAAGGCGACAGCCAATTCAACACAGGTTTGTAAATCTAAATTGAAAATGTCAAGAGCAATGTCAGATAAATGCACATTGTCTGGTCTATAAAAACCAGGCAAACCACCTTCTAAGTTCACATGTCTAAAAGACATACCATCAACCAAAGGCATGAATTTATCCAATGACCTATTAAGTCTCCTGTGAATTCTTTCTAAATACTTACGCTCACAGGGCAGAGCAACCAATCTAGTTGAGGAATAATAGTATTCGGCAAAACAGCATGTAAACATAACATCTCAAGCTTAATTTGAGAAATCAACTATAACGTCTTGCGCATTCCAAGATCATTACCATATAAGTGGAAAATGATGATCTGTGGTATGGGCCAACAAACATGTAAATGAGAACAGAACTGAGAGCCCTGAAATATCCGTCCTCACACTCTGGGAAGCCCACAAGCCAGTTCTAAGAGGGACTATTCAGAGACAATTAGGGATCCTCAAAAAACAAAGGAAACAAATGGCGATGAAATTGGAAAAATAATTTAATCTAGCATTTTTAGACTTCCAAGACAATTATTCACCCAGAACTAAGGACCGCCTAGACAAAGCTTGCTTAGAGTACGACCTATTCCTTACAGAATCAGCCAATAAAAGTTTAAACAGGTCCAAACACACCTTTTACAAACAAGCCAACAAGCCGGGGGCTTATTTAGCAAGATCATTAAATTTCTTTAAGAAATCCTATACCCCCATTAAACTGTAATTGGCTAACAACATCATTTCTAGCAACCCCCTTAAAATCGTACAAAAATTTAGCTCCCACCTGAAAAAACTGTATTCGGATACAAATGTATTCAATGAAAAGGAGGCGGACTCCTTTTATTCGCAACTCCATCTACCCCAAATGTCGGACTCCCAAAGATTGCAATTAGAATCACCTGTATCACATAATGAAGTAAGCAACGCGATAAAGGACCTTAAACTAAATAAAAGACTTGGACCCGACGGATTCACTGCTAAATATTACAAAACATTCACTGAACTCCTCTCACCAAGGCTAGCTGAGGCCTTTAATGACTAGTGTTGCTCACGAATATTCGCATTGCGAATATTCGCTACGAATATTGCATATTCGAGTATTCGCGAATAACGCGAATATCGCGGCGAATATTCGCTATTTCGAATATTCGAATGTTTTCAATTTTTTTTTAGAACAGATCACATCCTAGAGATCCCCATCGACGTCTAAAAGCATTGCTGGTATGATTAGAGACCTTGGGCCGAGTAGCTGCAGCGCTCATTTTATATTGCCGAAAAATCGCAATGCGATTATTCGGCAATAGCGATATCGCGCGATTATTTTATATTGTAATGTATCACGAATATTCTGAGCCAATCAGAGTACTCCATTCCGCATTTCTCGAAATTTCAAAATTATTTTGTATTGTAATATATCACGAATATTCTGAGCCAATCAGAGTGCTCCATTCCGCATTTCTCGAATATTCGCAATTATTTTATATTGTAATATATCACGAATATTCTGAGCCAATCAGAGTGCTCCTTCCGCATTTCTCGAATATTCGCAATTATTGTGTATTGTAATATATCACGAATATTCTGAGCCAATCAGAGTGCTCCTTCCGCATTTCTCGAATATTCGCAATTATTGTGTATTGTAATATATCACGAATATTCTGAGCCAATCAGAGTGCTCCTTCCGCATTTGCCGAATATTCGCAATTATTGTGTATTGTAATATATCACGAATATTCTGAGCCAATCAGAGTGCTCCTTCCGCATTTCTCGAATATTCGCAATTATTTTATATTGTAATATATCACGAATATTCTGAGCCAATCAGAGTGCTCCATTCCGCATTTCTCGAATATTCGCAATTATTTTATATTGTAATATATCACGAATATTCTGTGCCAATCAGAGTGCTCCATTCCGCATTTCTCGAATAAATTGTATTCGCATTCTGAGCAATTCGCATTCGCAATATTCGCATTCGCGATAGCGAAAATTCGCAATCATTTCATTTCATATTCAAAAAATATCATGTTCGGAATGCACAAATATTCGTATTTAGCAATCGAATATATGAATATCGAATATTCGACTATATATTCGAATAGATCAGATATATCGCGAATTCGAATATTCGCTTGCAATTCTAATCGCATCGCATTCGAATTGCACATTTCATTTCAAAAACTAAAAATTTCGAATATGGCAATATTCTATGACAATATATTGCCAACCTTATAATGCAAAACCGAAAATCTTTCCGACAGGAATCACTCATGGCCACAATCTGTATGATACCAAAACCACAAACCGATAACACCGCATGCGAAAACTTTCGTCCCATTTCAATGCTGAATACGGACATTAAACTTCTTGGTAAGATCTTGGCGGTGCGCCTAAACAGAATAATAGGCTCACTGGTCTATCGTAACCAGGTTGGCTTTATACCGAACCGACAAGCAGGTGACAATATTAGAAGGGCGTACTTGCTAGTTCATATCGCTAAGAAAAGGGGCATCCCAGTGTGCTTTCTGTCACTGGATATAAAACAAGCTTTTGACTCTATATCCTGGTCTTACCTAAAATATGCATTACAAAAATGGGGCTTTGGACCCAACTTCATGACATGGATAATGGAATTGTACAATAATCCGAAGGCATGCGTCAAATACGCAGGCTACAAGTCAGACCCATTTTCCATTGGCAGAGGCACAAGACAGGGATGCCCGCTTTCCCCTCTTTTGTTCGCCCTCCTCATAGAACCACTCGCGCATAAGATTAGGTCGGACCCCAAGATCTTAGGTATAGAGGTAGGGGGCCATAAGCATAAACTATGTATGTTCGCCGATGACATCCTCCTTTTTCTCGCGACCCCTCAGGTAACAGGCCCAAACCTAATGACCCTACTAAAACATTATGCGTCTTTCTCAGGACTAGTTATAAACCACAAAAAGAGCTTGGCTTTCAATATATCACTCTCAGCTTCAGACCTTAATGCAGCTGAATCTGGTCTACCCTTTCAATGGTCAGATAAAAACATTCAATACCTAGGAATCCACCTTACGGCTTCTTTCACAGAGATATTTACAGCCAACTACCCCACCCTTCTAAAAGATATCGAATCTTTTAAAATCCTGGTCTCATTTACCTTTATCTTGGCTTGGAAGAATTAACGCAATCAAGATGTCAATTCTGCCTAAACTCCTTTACCTCTTTAGAGTTCTCCCAGCCCCAATCCCATCATACTACTTAAGGATTGTACAAAAAAGAGTTTCCAACTTTGTGTGGGGCTCCTCCAAACCAAGATTAAAACATCAAATCTTGCATCTCCCCAAAGTTAAAGGAGGACTGGGGCTACCCAACTTTTTGAACTATTATAGAGCTGCACAATTAGCCACGTTAGTAAAGTACCACACAACAAAGGAACCTCCCCTCTGGGTTTCGATTGAAGCGGTGGAATGCGACCCCATCCCGATTTCCAACATTATGTGGATCCCATCCAAATCACGCAAACATATCCATAACCCCATTCTTAAGCACTCTCTTTCCCTATGAGACAATTTAAAGATAAAGAACTCCCTTTTATCCTCCCATGTTCCACTCTTATCATTCTATAAAAATCCATCGTTCTACCCTGCCTGGATCTACCCCAACACCTTTAAAGAATGGGTGAAAAAGGACTGTACATGCCTGTATAAATTCTTGGATTCCTCTACATTTAGGTCCTTTCCGGATATCTGCGAAATCTATAACATACCACAATCTGAAATATTTAAATACCTCCAAATTATTTATTTTTTTAAACCTTATGCAGACTCCACCCCCAGCCCTCCCCGACTATCTGCCTTTGAAAAGCTCTGCAAAAGCACCCCTCCCTCCAGAGGTTTGATCTTAACAATATACTCCCAGTTGTTGACTAACTCTATAACGGAGAAACTCCCCTATGTGAACAAATGGGAACTAGACCTGGACATTGAACTGGATCCAGAAGACTGGAATCAAATATGGACCAATACCAAATCTGCTTCAATAAATGTATTAGCTAGTGAAACTAATTACAAAGTACTTACTATATGGTACCTAGTCCCTACTAGGATCGCAAAATTTGTGCCAAACTACCCTGAACATTGTTTCAGGGGCTGCTCATCTCCAGGAACATTCTTTCATATCTGGTGGTCGTGCCCTAAAGCACAGTTATTCTGGTCAGAAATGTTCACAATAATCAGTCAACTATCGGGTAAGGGACCCCATTGGACCCCAAAAGCGCATTATTAAACCTTTAAACCCGAAAATGTCTCACATAAACAATTTAAACTATTAACACGGCTCTTTACAGCTGCGAAACAAACATTGGCAAAAGCATGGAAAACCCCTAATCTATCAATTAACGAAGTAACAAACAGAATGAACCTAGCTATGACTCACGCCAAAATGATGACAATCGACATGGACGCGACCGCTGGATTTAAAAGAACCTGGAAACCGTGGTATGAATATGCAGTACCCAATGAAATCAATGATGTTGTATTATTACCATGGTAGCCCAGCCTGTTTAACAGTCTACCGCTTAGCGTATATTTGATATTGACAGCCAATTCCGGACCACTCCTGCAGACACCCCTTTCTCCCCTCCCCGCTTTCCTCCCCGCCCTCCTCCCCCCGCTTTCCTCCCCACCCTCCTTCCCCCGCTTTGGGCTCTGACTATGAACCTCGTTATTATTAGTGATGAGCGGAAAACGCCATATTCGATTTCGCGATATTTTAGCGAATATTTCGAAGAATATTCGTGAATATTCGTTAATATCGAATATTCGTGATATTTTATAAAAAAAAAAAAAATTGCGAATTTTCGCCAATGCGAATTTTCGCTAATGCGAAATTTCGCGATTTTTTTTTATAAAATATCACGAATATTCGATATTTACGAATATTCGCTATATTTTATAAAAAAAAAAAAATATCGCCGCGATATTCGAGATATTCGCGAATACTCGAATATGCAATATTCGTAGCGAATATTCACAATGCGAATATTCGTGAGCAACACTAGTTATTATACATGTTCTTCGCATTGTTATAAGGTTGATTTTGGTTGAAACACTTACGTTGACGCATCAGGACTCTTGCCTACACCACAGCCCTAAAACCATCTGCTCTGGTTGGAAGAAACAAAGCATCTTAAAATAAACTCCAGAAAATTGGTCTCTTAGTTATATATCAAGCAAAGCAGTGCAGCGCAAACCTAAGTTACATAATATATAAATATGCTCATAACAGTGAACACATAAGTAATTAATAACAGTGTGAAAATGAATAAAAGAAAGTCCAAATTTGCAATGTGCAAACAAATTGAAAGAAAAAATCCTGTGATCAAGACAATCAGAGTATCTTCACCATGTGACTGGAAAACCAATATTACATATGTGATCCCTTCACCAGTGTAGATGGGTACTCTCACCTCACACAAAGACCCTTGTTTTACCAAAGGTCTAATAAGCTTAGATCAAATGGTAGGAAATCCAGATGGCTCAAAGCTGTATACTTTTCGGCTGTAGGACCCGGAGATAAGCAAGTATCCTGGCTGATGGTGTCCTGGTCGGGAGGTTGATGTGGAGCTCCTCTGATGAGTCTTCTATGGTTGGGGGTCCTCTCGGATGGTCCCTCTCGGATGGTCCCTCTTGGCTCCTCTTCTTAGTTATAACCTTATCTGTACTATTAATATGTTCATTGAAGTCACCAGACTCACCTGTTGTGAACTTACCACTTATGTAAACCAAGAAGTTATTCCGTGTCTGTAATTAACTTATTTTATTTTGTTGAATTGTACATTTCTTTATCACCTCAATAAAGATATATTGACAACAGGATAGAACAGAACGTAAATTGCTCCAAAGCATACAACATAGCCCATACCAATAAAAGTAAAATTACGATAAGGTAAACCTAAGTTATCACCATAGACTCTCCATTCAGCTCTCTTCTGAGCTCAGAAAATATAAGAGTGTCCTATTATCCAGACGTTATATCAGGCATCTAAAATCAAAATTGAAAATTAGGTCTAACATAAGATCTATAACAATTAGATCGCCAACCACCAATTTCACAGATTCATTAAGACCAAACAAAGCTGCCATAGTGGCTGCACCGATACGAAAAGAGTGAGATGAAAACCGCAGGTGTCCCAACTGTAATGCTTTGAGGCATCTACGTAGAATGGCCTGGAACTGATAAACAGTCACCTGTGACATGAATCAAAAATTGCCTATGAAAAACAGGTCTCGCTCCCAAAAGACGTCTGAGTAAAGAGAAAACGCAATAGCGAGCGCCAGGATTAGCCCGCAAAGTAATCCACCGACCATGACCCATACGATCATTCTTACTCTTACAAAGCAGAATTTGAATAGAATCAGATCTAACAAAAACATCCCGAAAGAAGAGACCAGAGTCATCAGAAACCTTACGTGGCAACAATTTCGAAAGGCCCCAAAAAAACATAAACAAAACGACAAAGAAAATAAGAGGGATTCATACTGAGAAAAACAGACATCCTTAGAAACATCACAAAGACAACCCAAAAGGTCAACAGAAATCGGTAATCTATCATCAGCGACCAAATGCTTCCTTCTATAACCCTGCAAGACATGCTTGACTAAGAAAAAGGACATACAAGACCTGATACCTTGCAGACGCATTAAGAAGGAAACACCGGAAAGAGTTTTAACAATGAGAATGTGAATAACCACGAGACATTAGAAAATTTAGAAAAGACAGAACTAAACCTTCCGAAAACGGGGGTTGATCACATCCTAAATAAAGCAAGAAAGAACACCACAATTTCCACAAAGCTGTATACAACGCCCACGTGGAGGGTGACAAAGAACACCTAATGGCAGCAAAAACAGGATTCACCGAAGGTCCCATAAGTGTGGAGGGCATAATAGGCCAATAGGATCCGCATCCGACACCAATCGTCTAAATTCTTGAATCCGAGAGCGGGATAATGCATCAGCAATAAGATTATCTTTTCCAGGAATGTATTTTGCTTTAAGCCAAATATTAAGGTCTAAACATTTAAACACCAAGGGTCAGATTCACAAAGCACTTACTCCGGAGTATCACAAGTTAGTTACGCGTAAGTCTAAAAATGCACACGCTTATCTACACCGTATCCCCAAAACGATATACGCCTGAAATCCACATTTTTTAGACCGGCGTAATTTGGATAGACCGACGCAGCGTGCGTGCAAAAGTGCACTAGACACACCATTGATTTGCTATGCAAATATGCAAATGAGGGAGATACGCCAATCCACAAAAGTAAGTTTGTGCGGTGCAGTCTACATGATGTGCTTATCAGCTGCACGTCTTGTCTAAAATTAGACCATATAAAAGCTTGCTTAAAATTAGACAATCCGTCTAGCAGATGCAGACACGACGGATTAGCAACAGGAGCTCACAGCGGCGCACGTCTCCTAGGAGTAGGAGCGTGTGTGTCATAGCTCCAGGCAGGCGTAGGAGGCAGACAGCTAGACAGGCAGTGTCCCTCCCAGCCCTGCAACCGTGCTCCAGCTTCTGGCCAAGCCTCTGCTCTGGGACACCCAAGCGAATCATTTTTTCTCCTCCTGAGCCATTCTTCTCCAGACATCCTCCCCAGGTAGGCCCTACTTTTCTTTCACCTCCCCTGGAACCGATTGGCGGCCGTCCTTATCAGGATAAGCCGCCGAATCAGCTGAACGCTGGGGCCTCTTTCCCTCTCCTTACCCCACATTACCACCCACCAGCCAAGCAACCTTCCCCCCGGCGCCTCCCCGCGATTCCCCGTTTTCTCCCCTGAACCGCGCCAGCCACTGCTGATTCGCGGCCGCCGCATCTTAGGAAGGGCCGCGGCTTCATCCGCGGCCTAGAGGCGCGCCGCACTCTCGGCCAAAACACCTTTAGTAACCCCCCAGGAGCTCACCCCCAGCCCCATTAGGACTCAGCCACCCCTGGCCTCAACAACCAGTCCCCCCCCCTGCTCACCAATCCACCCAGCTGGCTACACACCAGCCTGGGTCCCATGTCCTGTTCCTGGTCGGCGGCCATCTTGGTACACCCCAGCAGCAGTGTCAGCTATCCACCCCCCCACCCCCCTTTTCACAACTTAATAGTACTTGATCCAGGGGTTCGCCCGATCGCCTTTCAGGGATCAGGAAGGAATTTTTTCCCCTGCCAAAGCAAATTGGCATAGCATGGTTAGGGTTTTTTTGCCTTCCTCTGGACCAAGCCGGGAGGATTCACTGAATCCTCTCTTCATCGCCACCAAAAGAAACGACTTTTCCCCCGGTGAATGGCGACCATGGCTAATCTGCGGTACTCCGCAGAAACCATTTGGAATCTGAGGCGTTTCGCCACAATACTGCCACAATACTGCCACCAAAAAGACCCTAAGAATTGAACAACTTTTGAGGATCGATCGACGATCGACTGTCAAAAATTTTAGCCGTTTACCCCAACCTAAGCGCATTTCATGTGCTTTGATCAACACAAGATCGGCAGTAAAACACCGACTTGAAATCCATGATTTCATTCTACAACACGACCTAGACTGCCTCTTCATTACAGAGAGCTGGCTCACAGCCGACTGTAACACCATTCTAGGAGAATTGGTGCCAGAAAACTACCGTATTATTACGGAAAACAGAATAGGGCAAAGAGGAGGAGGACTGGCGGTGATCCATAAGACACGTCTTGCGATCACAAAACCAAGCCTCCAAAACCCTCTTCCATTTATGGAAACCCTTACTCTTCAACTGCAAGTAAACGGCCAGGAGACCGTCCGGATTCTACTCTGCTATAGGCCACCTGGCCCCAAGTCGCAGCTGCTCCCATCTTTGACGGACTTTGTCTCCACCTATACCCTGAATAGCAAACACCTTTTGCTGCTCGGGGACTTCAACCTCTGGGCCAACTCCCCGCAAGACCCCATTGCCAACGCCTGCATCGACCACCTGGAAGGATTAGGGCTTCAGCAACTAGTATGTGGGCCCACACATGCTTCAGGTCATACGCTCGATCTTATTTTCAGACAAGATCTGGAAATAAAAATTCTGGAAAATGAACCATTGCCATGGACAGATCACCATGCAATTAAATTCATTATTTCCGAATTCCCCCCCTTAACAAAAACATCAAATCCAGTGACAACACACTGGACCAGATGTCAGAAGAAGCTCCACTCGGAACTCTTCAAAGTCACGTTAGGGGAAAAAATAAACACAATTCAGCCGCACCGTCAGCTGACTTGATAGCGCCGAAACGAAAGACCCAGATCAGGAAAAATAACTCTGGCTGGTTCAACAACCAGCTGGCGTTACTGAAGCAAGAGAGCAGAAGGGCAGAAGCAGCCTGGAAAAGAAGCTCTTCAGATGAGAACCTCTCGATCTACAAGGCAATAACCAGAAAATACTACAAGCAAATCTTTGAAGCCAAGAAAAACTATTTTTCTGAGGCTATCAACGGTGCCCTAAATCGCCCCCGCGAACTCTTCAAGCTGGTCACTCAGACCATGAATCCAGGATGTCTTGAAGCCCCCAACTTGGATACACAAGAATTTTGCGATGAGTTATCGGATTGCTTCATTAACAAAATTGAGGCAATCCGGCAAAGCATTCAGCAAAACAAGTGCTCTCCCAGCCCCCCCCGTAGTCATTTACACAGCACCGGCAGCAATTCACCACAGTTTGGTGAGTTCACGCTGGAACCCATCTCCATTCAGACCACTAAAAATATCATCGGCACTCTGCGCAACAGCACTGCGCCAAATGATATTATCCCCACCAAACTGCTGAAGGAATGCGCCGACATCCTGGCACCTCCTGTTACGCAGCTTATCAACCAATCCTTCAGGGAGGGCATAATGCCCTCCCAGCTGAAGGAGGGCTTCATTCAACCCATCTTGAAGAAAGCCACCCTGGATCCTAAGGATCCACTCAACTGGCGCCCCATAACAGGCCTAAATGTTCTCTCCAAGGTAATGGAGAAAGCAGTGGTACAGCAGCTGCAACAGCATCTAGATACCCACAACTTACTCGACCCATTTCAATCAGGATTCCGTCCCGGACACGGGACAGAATCAGCATTGCTTAAGATATGGGACGACGTTCTCGAGGCT
The DNA here is from genome assembly GCA_029574335.1 of Rana kukunoris. Classification (NCBI taxonomy): domain Eukaryota; kingdom Metazoa; phylum Chordata; class Amphibia; order Anura; family Ranidae; genus Rana; species Rana kukunoris. The sequence goes on along the minus strand of CM056051.1, from coordinate 366,636,113 downwards.
GCAGACGAAGGAGAATCTTCTCTTCTGGTTCTGCTGGACCTAAGCGCAGCCTTTGATACAGTTGATCACAAGCTGTTATTGACTCGGCTGGCTAAAATAGCCAAAGTCGCAGAAAGCGATCTATCCTGGTTCTCCTCTTTTTTGGAAAACCGATCGCAAATAGTGAAGCTAGGACCCTTCACTTCTGAACAACGCACATTATCGTGCGGGGTCCCTCAAGGATCTCCCTGTCGCCGATGTTATTCAACATCTATGTGCGTCCTCTTTTCGAAATCATCAGCAGCCAAAAACTGCTATATCACTCTTATGCAGACGACACGCAACTGTACTTCCGCATTTGCAATAAAAAGGATCACCACCTCAACCTAGAGACATGCCTCTCTTTGATAGAGGACTGGATGACAAAGAGTTATCTCAAACTCAACGGAGCGAAAACAGAACTTCTTCTGTTTCACGCCAAGCGTAGGAATCAATCGACAACAACCTGGATCCCCCGCCCATTCTGGGCAAAATCATCACCCCTAGCGCCAAAGTCAAAAGTCTTGGGGTCATCTTTGACTCCGACATGACAATGAACGCACAAATAGGGGCAGTAGTCAGCGGATCTCACTATCTGCTGTGCCTACTACGCAGACTCACGCCTTTTATTCCCAAGAAAGACATAGCGGTCGTGGTGGGAGCGATTGTAAACTCCAGACTGGACTATGCAAATGCCCTTTACCTCGGACTCCCCAAGTACCAAATCGCTCCTCTTCAAGTCGTTCAAAATACGGCCACCAGAATTGTGACTGGGAAAAAACCCTGGGAATCAATCTCACCTTCACTGAGATCCCTTCACTGGCTACCAGTTAAAGACAGAATCGCCTTTAAAGCTCTCTGTCTAACCCATAGATGTATCCATGGGAATGCTCCCCATTATCTATGCGAAAAATTAAAAGTTCACAATCCCAATCGTATTCTACGATCCACCAATCATAATCGGCTTCAGATAATGAAAGCCAGATACAAGTCCAAAGGAGACAGGAGATTCGCTGTCCAAGGTCCCAGACTATGGAACGCCTTACCAGCCAGCATTCGGCTGGAGGAGAACTACTTAGTCTTCAGGAGAAAGATTAAGACTCATCTCTTTTGATCTCAAAGGAGACAGGAACAACAAGCGCCCAGAGGCGATTTACTTCGCATGTGCTGCGCTATATAAGTTCTTCATTCATTCATTCATGTCAGCAAAAGCAACACCATTAGGGCCGAGCTGAGCAGCCACACTTGCAGGACATTAATCTGTATGCCAACATGCCAGGGGCATCCTTGCTCATAGCTATACTACTGACTTTAGATGAGTGCAGAAGGAGGAGGGCGTGGAGGAGGGCACGGAGGAGGGCACGGGAGAGGATCTTTGTCAGGTATATCCGTGGGGTGAGCCCAATGGTAATAGGCCCCCCTTTTGGCTGGAATTAGGGTGCAATTGGAGAGATACCTTGTGTTAATAGGAGGGTAGATGTTGGTTCCTCAGCTTCCACTAATTTCGGTGCAATTGAGTAAAGGTGGATTAATTAGGTCAGGAGCCTGTGCAGGCCAGCAGGCCCAAAGATTGCTAAAGTAAAATGATCCTATGCTGCTATAAGGATGCCAGTTGTGACCGATGCACCCTAAACCATATAAAACAAAGAAAAAATGTGTCTCTAGAGTCTAATAGGTAGGAATCCCAACTAGTGTGGTTGATTACACTAGTAACCACACTAGTAGGGATTCCTACCTATTAGACTCTAGAGACACATGTTTTTCTTTGTTTTATATGGTTTAGGATGCATCGGTCACAACTGGCATCCTTATAGCAGCATAGGATCATTTTACTTTAGCAATCTTTGGGCCTGCTGGCCTGCACAGGCTCCTGACCTAATTAATCCACCTTTACTCAATTTCACTGAAATTAGTTGAAGCTGAGGAACCAACATCTACCCTCCTATTAACACAGGGTATCTCTCCAATTGCACCCTAATTCCAGCCAAAAGGGGGGCCTATTACCATTGGGCTCACCCCACGGATATACCCGACAAAGGTATTAATTTAGCAGCGCCATTTCCCTTTCTACTATTCATATTTATATTAGCTCCCTGTAGCGGAGTACAATATTAAACTCCACGATCTCCGCTGGTAACCAGGGTAAATCCACAGTCAGCATTGAAAAGTAAGGCAATGTCCCAAATCTCCCCAGTAACCGGACAACACACAGCTCTGAGAGTCAACTGACTTTTTATTCACAGGCTTCCATATTTATAGAATTCCCCATGCAAGGGGTTTCCAAACAGCCAAATAGATTTAACAGGGGTAATACAGGGAGGACCAGATGGGGAACTTAACAGTTTGGATAATTCTCCCATCAGGCATTGCTGCACAAGGGAAAAGTCGGTTGATAGCTGGGGTCTGGGGTTATGTGTTGTGGGAGTTCGGTTTAAAACTGCCGAACACTGATTGGGCAACATAAAACTAAGTACTGAATGCTAGTGGCTTACGGCTGCCAGCATATGAATTACTATGCCCACATAAGACCCAGCAGAATACATAGCATATAATACAGACAACCTTTTGACATGTAACGTCCAGCGTTCCAGAAGTGGCTAGGTTTGCCACAATGCTCCCCCAGAACCAAGCCGGCATACACAGTCTGATCCCAACGGATCGGCTTGGGGATGTCCGGGGGTGTAATTTCACAGATCACTTTTCAAGTTCAGTTTGTCTAGATAACCCGTCGGCATTACCGTTTTGCTTCCCTGGTCGGTAGTGGATTGTAAAGTCAAACGGCTGCAGCGCCAAACTCCAGCGCAGCAGCTGGGCATTGTCTTCCGCCACACGGTTTAGCCACACCAACGGGTTGTGATCTGTGAGTAGCGAAAAAGGTTGTCCATACAAATACGGCTGCAACTTTTTGAGGGCCCACACCACGGCCAGGCATTCCTTCTCAATGGCGGCGTAGCTTACTTCTCGTGGCAATAACTTTCGGCTCAGGTAAGCTACGGGGTGTTCTCCGCCATCGGCTCCCACTTGGCTCAGCACTGCTCCCAATCCAAACATTGAAGCGTCCGTATGGACAAGGAATCTTTTAGTTGGATCAGGAGCAGCAAGTACAGGGGCATTAGTTAGAGCAGTCTTTAGTTGTTGGAATGCCTGATCACACTCTGGGGCCCAGACAACCTGTCGGGGCAGGTTCTTGCGTGTCAAGTCAGTCAAGGGTTTGGCCAGGGCACTATAATTGGGTACGAATTTTCTATAGTACCCCGCAGTACCTAGAAACGCTAGCACTTGGGTTTTCGTCCTGGGGTGGGCCATTTAGCTATGGCTTCAACTTTAGCTGGTTCGGGTTTCTGTCGCCCGCTCCCCACCCGGTGGCCCAAGTACTGCACTTCAGCCATCCCTATATGACACTTGCTGGGTTTCAGTGTTAACCCTGCCTCTCCAATACGATCTAGAATGGCCCCTATGTGTTGTAGGTGCTCTGCCCAGGTCTGGCTAAATATGGCGATGTCGTCTAAATAGGCACATGCGTATTCCTGGAATCCGTCCAATAACCGATCGACCATCCGCTGAAAAGTTGCCGGAGCGTTCTTCATCCCGAATGGCATGACCCGAAATTGATACAGGCCAAACGGGGTGACAAACGCCGACTTGGGGATGGCCTCCTCGGCCAGTGGAATCTGCCAGTATCCCTTACATAAGTCTATGGTAGTGAGATAACGGCCCCGTGCCATCTTATCCAGCAGCTCGTCTATCCGGGGCATCGGATAGGCATCAGACACCGTTTTGTCATTTAGCCTCCGGTAGTCGACACAGAAACGTGTCGTGCCATCTTTCTTTGGTACCAGCACTACTGGCGATGCCCAGGGGCTATCGGAAGGTTCGATAACCCCTAGCTGCAACATCTCGTCAATCTCAGTCTTCATATGCGTCCTGACTGCTTCAGGGACACGATATGGGGTTTGCCGCATAGGTAGCTGTCCCGGGGTCTCGACTCGGTGAGTGGCCAGCGGAGTGTACCCAGGTAAATTGGAGAAGGTAGCCCCTTTAGCTACAATCAGCTCTTGTACCTGGGCACGCTCCTGAGGGCTTAGCCGCTCCCCCAGCTGAACCCCCTTGGAGGGCTCCGTCTGTCCCTCCTGTTCTAAGAGGTCAGGTAGTGGCAGATTCTCCTGATCCTCCGAGGCGGAAGCGCATATGGCGGCCACGTCCTCTATCCTCTCATGGTATGGTTTGAGCATATTCACGTGGAACATGCGTCTCTCCCCTACCCCTGAGCAGGGGCCAATCACATAGGTGGTATCACATCTCTGTTCCACCACCTGGTATGGGCCTTGCCAGATGGCCTGCAGCTTGTCTGTGCGGACCGGTTTTAAAATCAAAACCTTTTGTCCCACCTGAAAGCTGCGGTCTCTGGCTCCCCTATCGTACCAGCGGCGCTGACGTTGTTGGGCCGCACGGAGGTTGGTGCGCACAGCCTGGGTTAGCGCCTCCAGACGGTCCCTGAACTCCAGTACGTAGGATACAATAGGGGTTCCGTCTGGGCTACTCTCCCCCTCCCAATGCTCTCTAATTAGGTCTAGTGGCCCTCGCACCCTTCTCCCAAACAGTAATTCAAAAGGGGAAAACCCTGTTGACTCTTGGGGTACCTCTCTATAAGCGAAGAGCAGATGGGGTAGAAAGCGCTCCCAGTCTTTATGAGCCTCTCCAAATGTACGGAGCATCTGCTTCAGCGTACCATTAAACCTTTCGCATAGACCATTGGACTGGGGGTGGTACGCCGAATTTACTATTGGCTTAATGCCACATATCTTCCATAGTTGTTGGGTTACCTCGGCGGTGAACTGGGTGCCTCTATCGGATATGATTTCTTGGGGAAACCCCACCCTGGAAAATATTTTCATTAAGGCCTCTGCCACAGTTTCGGCATGAATGTTGGTGAGGGCTATAGCCTCGGGGTACCGGGTGGCATAGTCTACTACAGTTAAAATATATCTTTTCCCGGAGGGACTGGGTTTTGGTAAGGGCCCCACTATATCTACGGCCACCCTACTGAAGGGTTCTTCAATAATGGGAAGAGGACATAACTTGGCTTTGTGGCGGTCACCTCGCTTGCCTACTCGCTGGCAAATGTCACAGGAGGTGCAGTATTGCCTCACATCCTTGGAGATCCCTGGCCAGAAGAAAGCGTGGGTCAACCTGTATCGGGTACGTGTCATCCCCAGATGCCCAGACAGGGGAATGTCGTGGGCAATCCGAAGCAGTTCTTGCCTATACTTCTGGGGAACCACTAACTGTTTAGTCATTACTGTGGCCGACCCTCCCACTCCTCTTTCAGCAATGCGGTAAAGTAGCCCTTTCTCCCAGGTGTACCGCTCCCCCTCTAGCCCAGCCTGGTCAGCGTGTACCCTGTCCCTGTATACCTGTAGCGTGGGGTCTGACCTCACCTCGGCCTCAAACTTAGTCGGGGTATCCCAGGACATACGTGTCGTGTGGGGGTCATGGTCTCTTACCGGAGCTTCAGAGTGTGTCGGTGGAACCGTGGTGCGAGCCTGTTGCCGTGTGGTCACTGGATGGGCTTCCTGGTATGGGGCCTGGGGTACAAAAGCAGAGGTCATCTGGCCCAAGTCATTTCCCAGCATAACATCTGCTGGTAAATTTTGCATGAGGCCCACTTCTACCGTCCCCCCTCCCACACCCCAATCCAAATGTACTTTGGCAATGGGTAGTCGGTACACTGCTCCCCCTGCCACTCGTACTGCCACTGATCCGCCAGTGTGTGCCGAGTCAGGGACCAAATGGGGTGCTATCAAGGTTAAAGTAGCTCCTGAATCCCGAAGTCCCTGGACTTCTTTCCCCTCCAAGGTCACTGGCTGTCGATGATGCTGCCGGTTATCCGTGGCTCGGACTGTCATCACCTCATGCAAGATTCCCAGGGGTTCTTCTGCTGGAATGCTCAACATCTCTTGAGTGGCCGGCTCCCGTTGATAATGATGGGCAGCAGCCCTTGGTGCCGGGTTTGGTTGGCCTTGGTTCCAGGCGGGTCTGCCCCGGTTTTGGGTGCACTCGCGTGCCATATGTCCCCACTGTTTGCAGGTGTGGCATTGGATGTTGGCACGTCCGTTATATCTGGAGGGTGGTGGTAAAGTCCCTTGGGATTGACGAAAAGGGGAGGCTGTGAGACCGGGGGGTGGTAGAGTACTGGGTGGTCCCGCGGGTCGAGGATAACTCTTGGTTAGGGGCCCATGATGTCTCCTTGCATCAAAATGCTGATCCGCTAATCGAGCCGCTTCGGTTAGGGTGAGAGGTTTCCTGTCTCGCACCCATTCTTGTGCCTCTGGGGACAAACCGTTGAAGAATTGCTCCAACAGCATTAACTGTCTCAATTCCTCCATAGTAGTGGCTTGGCTGGCTTGTATCCACCCTTGGGAAGCTTGGTCCAGCTTGTGTGCCCATTCAGCATGTGAATCCTTCTCTGGTTTGCGCAGGTTTCTAAACTTGCGCCGGTATGCCTCTGGAGTAATGGCGTATCTCTCTAATATCGCTTGCTTCACTTTATCATAATCCTTGCTGTCCTCACTGGGTACAGCGCGATATGCTTCTGCTGCCCGACCTGCCAGCTTGCCTGCTAGCAATGGGACCCATACTGTCCGTTCCAAGTCATGTAAATCACACAGTCTCTCAAAATCCTGTAAATACCCATCAATCTCATCCTTCTCCTCGCAAAACATTTTAAAGGCATGATAGGGAATTTTGGGTTTTACCTGGTTGTAGAGTGACCCAGTAGTGGATTCTGCTCGAGATTGTGTATACTGCGGACTGTGTGCCATCACGTACTCCTGCACATTCGCCATTACCATGTGCAGCATGGCATCTGATATAGGCTGTGGCAAAAATTCCAGCCTGGTCCTCATTTCTCTCTGGTAGAGGGTTTCTTCCATGGCTGCTGGTGGTGTAGCGCTGCGGGCTCTGTCTCCCTCCATCAGCTCGGCAGTTAGTACAGCTTTGGATTTGTTGCTGGCTACCTTACCCCTGGCTTCTAGCAGTTCCTTTAATGTCTGCCGCTTTAGCCTAGAATAATCCGTCTCCATTTACATCGGTAGTTCACATTGCACGAATTGCGCTTATCGGCTGTAAGGTTGGATCCCGTCGCTTGCCACCAAATGTAGCGGAGTACAATATTAAACTCCACGATCTCCGCTGGTAACCAGGGTAAATCCACAGTCAGCATTGAAAAGTAAGGCAATGTCCCAAATCTCCCCAGTAACCGGACAACACACAGCTCTGAGAGTCAACTGACTTTTTATTCACAGGCTTCCATATTTATAGAATTCCCCATGCAAGGGGTTTCCAAACAGCCAAATAGATTTAACAGGGGTAATACAGGGAGGACCAGATGGGGAACTTAACAGTTTGGATAATTCTCCCATCAGGCATTGCTGCACAAGGGAAAAGTCGGTTGATAGCTGGGGTCTGGGGTTATGTGTTGTGGGAGTTCGGTTTAAAACTGCCGAACACTGATTGGGCAACATAAAACTAAGTACTGAATGCTAGTGGCTTACGGCTGCCAGCATATGAATTACTATGCCCACATAAGACCCAGCAGAATACATAGCATATAATACAGACAACCTTTTGACATGTAACGTCCAGCGTTCCAGAAGTGGCTAGGTTTGCCACACTCCCCACATAGGGATCCTACTGGGAGGCAACAGCTACTTTATTCAACATAGCGCAGACTCCCCTGTTCTTACACGGGAGAGGATCTGCCGACAACCACTGGGCAAGGTACTGGCAACACTCCATTTCCTTGCCAGTGGCTCTTTTCACCCTAATGGGTAAATATATATTTTATATACATTTTTTTTCTGTTTAGTATATATTTTATAATAATTAATATAAAAAAAAAAATATATATATATATATATATATATATATATATATATATATATATATATTTTTTAACTAATATAAATTTACTAATTTTAATATTATTATAATTATCTTATTTAATATTATATATATATATATATATATATATATATATATATATATATACTCACTGACACGACACAAACCTCCAAATAGCAACAGACAACAGAATAAAAGCACCTTGCTTCAGAAAGGGAAAAAAATTGGATGTACTTTTGCAATAGAAGGGCATTTCTCTCGGTCTATTTAAGCACTGTGCATAGCTCACTAAGTCTGACGGGCCTAGTTCCTATCTAACTGATTGTGCCGTGCCGAGTTCTGAGCATGCTCAGAGAGGTGCTGACCATAGTCTGCTTCATGTGCACATGCCCAGTCTGGCCGGCCCTTCATTTGCATGGGGTCACGGCTCATTTCAATGGAACACGCCCATGTCCTTCCCACTTTAAATTACACCGCCTTACGCCTTGGAATTTACATTGCACCGTTGCAAATTTGGCCAAAAATACTATGAGGATACGGTACTTGCGCCTCGAAATTAAGCCGGTCTAACTTAAAGGAGTTGCACTACGCCGGTTCAAAAATGTGCCGATGTACGTGAATCTGGTCCCAACAATCTAAGTACAGCAAGAACAGGAAGATATTTAGATGATAAGCAATTAAGAGCAAAAACTACACCCCTATTATCCGAATAAAGTAAAATATGACGATTCCAAAAATTAACACCCCACAATTCCAAAGGCCACTAAAACAGGAAAAAATCTCCAACAAAACAATATTAGAAGTCAAACCCGCATCCTTTCAAGATTCAGGCCACGAATCAGCCGACCAATGACCGTCCCAATAAGCACCATATCCACACGATCCAGCAGCATCTGTATGCAGATGAAGAGCAGAGGCCGAACAAAAAGGAGTATACCACAAACAATTACCATTAAACGTAGCCAAAAATGTACGCCAAACTTTAAGGTCTTCTTTAATTCCAGATGTAATTCTCACAAAATGGAAGGGAGAAGAAATTCCAGAACTGACCCGATACAATCTCTTAGAGAAGACACGACCCATTGGCAAAACCCTGGACACAAAAGCCAATAAACCAAGAAGAGATTGCAACACTTTCAACTAGGGCTGTCCCGATACCGAGTATTTGCAGGAGTACTTGTACTCACGCAAATGCTCCCGATGCCTGAATAGAATACTTTTTTGTATTTATCAACGTGTTCTGTGAAAATTCTTTGATTTTTTTACTACTGCGTAACAAGCAAATAAAACATTTTTATTCATTTTTACTAATTTGTATTATTTTATAATATCTTGAGTTAGAGTCCTTCATAATTCTAAAAATATCCTTAGTCTGTATTGTGGTTTCAAAACTGTCACATGACATTTAAAAAAAGTATAGGTATTCGGTATCGGCGAGTACATGAAAAAAAGTATCGGTACTTGTACTCGGTCCTAAAAAAGTGGTATCGGGACAACCCTACTTTCAACCTAACCTTATGTTCGGAAAGAACGAAGTCCAATAAAATCCTAATTTTAACAATATTTTCATCAGGAATATGGAATTCCATTGAAACTGTATCTATCTGAATACACAGAAAGTCAAAACAAGACGTAGGGTAAACAGATTTTTCATCGGCCAACAGAACACCAAACTTCCGACACACAATACAAAATTCGGTAAATAAATATAAACAATCAGATGTACCAGCTTCACCATCAAACAGAAAATTATCCAGAAGCAATGCAATGAGTTATTAGAACCAGCACGAAAACCAACAACCCATTCAATAAATGTTAATAAATGTTAAAAAGAGTTCAAAATAATAACAAGAAAGCGAACATCCCATCGGGAGACCCTTATCAAAGTAATATTCATTTTGAAAACAGAAACCCAAAGAGTTAAAAGCGGATGGATGAATAGGAAGTAACCAAAACGCGGATTGAATATCAGCTTTAGCAAGTAAAGCAGAGGCACCAACACTCCTAATTTTTAACAAAGTGTCATCAAAAGAAGAATATTAAACAGAACACAACGGGGGGTCAATATCATCGTTCAAAGAAAATCTAAACGGGAATAAGAGATGGTGTGTCAATCTAAAAGAGTTTGGTTCTTTCTTAGGAATAATACCAAGCGGAGAAACCCGAAAATTAACAAAAGGAAGAGTAGAAAAAGGACCTTCAAGTCTACCAGCTCGCAATTCTTTATTAAATTTCTCAGAAACAGCCAAATTAGAAGAAACAGAAGGCAAATTAGGAAGGACACGACAACCGATTCCAGAAAAAGAAGGTTATCGAAAACCAAACAAGAAACCATCACGCAGGACGATTGCCCTCTGACATTCTGGATACATGTGAAGCCAAGGTATTATGTTTAGAATGTTCACCGGCGTTGTGGCTTTTAATAAAAAGCTCCTTCGAAAGAGCAGAAGCGTTCTTAAAACAACGAGAAGCAGGGTGAGAACCAGCGCAATGACTACACTTAAAATACACACATCTCTCCTATACATATTACTGGCATTGGAAACATTAACTTTAACCAACGGCTTCTGAGGTAATAAAAGATTGAGCCACAGACCTATATCTTTTGAACCCCACTTCAAAGATTTGTGCACAGACAACTTCTGGTGAAATGCTTCGTCATAATAAAACCATGAAAAACGTTGAACATTTTTGTATGCTTCCAAAATAATTTTGATATGTTGGGATAAGCCAGAACACAAATCTGGGCGCTGTTCACCCAGCATGCTAGCATAAATGCAAAATGCCTACAGCCAGTTGTTAAAAGAGCGTGGCGGCAATTTTCGTTTTTTATCATCTTTACGATCACCATCCTTCTTAACCACCTTAAGCTCATGGTTGGACGGAAGCAAAGTCAGAATTTAAACTTAGTCTCCTTTCCAAAAACATTCTTTCACTGCACTAGATAAATGAAACCCCAGAGGACACAAATCGCACGTCAAAACTTCCCTTAAGCAAGATTCTGGGACCAAAGGAGGAATCAAAACATCATGAGCAGCAGGAATAACAGTTGCAGTGGCAACTGAGGTAGAGACAGGGCTAATATGAGCCTCAGACAAAGGATCCAGCCACACAGAAGCAGGAGTTGACTGTGGTTGATTAACAGAATTAAAAGAATTAGCAAACATGGACATAAAAAAAAGAAAAAAAAAAAAAGAAAGTAATTCCCTGACTGGAGAAGAATTATTAAACTCACCAGCAGGAGCTGAAACCAACTCAGTCGAGGCATTCGCAGACCCTGCTGGCAGCGGATTTGGAGAAACGACAAAATCAGGAGATGCATGGTCATGATCAGGGGCCATGGTAACGGGAACCGTCAACAAAGATAGAGCTATATCAATAAAACAGGAAGCATTTAATTGATGATCAGAAAACCCATGCTCAAAACATTAGAATGTATTACAATACCTTTAGATTTACAAAGACCCTTCCTCCCAGACATCTGTTTACTACCAGTCGCCATGACAACAGGATTGGCTGGCTGTGATGGACCTACAAAATTCATCTGAGGCATTCCAGATGAAGTAACAGCACTAGAAGGGGTTAAAAAATAGGCAGAACAATTAAAAACCCTAATTAAATCATTATTACAATTATCAATAAAATTTAAATGAAATAACTTGTCTTCTTTCCCCTAGAGACCTGACCAGACGGGGATTCAAACCTGAGAGGACACTTAAGCTGCCTCTGTGTTGATCTGCCTTGATGTACTGTGCACTCGCCAGCGATTCCAGCCAAAGTAGAAGGCCGAACGACATCGCGGATGAAGGAAGGGCCTGAAGCCGATTACACAGGCGGAGATGACAACATCTGATGGCGGGAGACAGAGGAAACGCCACTCACTGCACCGGAGGAGAGTCCACTATAGGACACCAGAGGTCCAGGGGGAGAAAGTATATCAGGGGGATAACAGGGTGAGAAAGGGAGGAAAAAGGACATGGCACCGCAGGACCGGAAAAAACAGGTCCACAACCAGCAGAAGAGGGAGAAGGAGAAAACAGGGGAGAAGAGCCTCAGCTGTGGCCTCAGCTGTGGCCCGGTCCCTCATCTGGCGAAGCAACTGCTCCCTGACAGGTGCAGATGTGCTTCTCCAAATCTTCTCCAATCTTCTGCCCACTGCTGACGCATCCTCTATCTTTTTATAGGGTTAGAGGACCATTGTTTGGGGCAAAGGTCAACAAAAGCTCAACCAATCATAGGTAAGTATTTTTTTTAATTATTATTAATTAAACTTTAATTTTATTTTCTGGTATGACACAGTCCCATAGGTGGTGGGGGCTGGGACATTTCATGCACTGCCCTTCACCTTCAGTCTAGTAAACATCTCGGTATGATAAAGTTTGAAAAAAAAATCATAAATTATAATATAATAAATAACTATTAATAATTATAACAAATAATAAAATAATTCTAATAAAAATTATTCAATAATGTAATCAAATCAAGAACACTGAAATTCGCTCAGTTGCATTACTGTCATTACTTTTATTGTTTGATGACGAATTTCCCCATAAATTGCTATGGCTCAATTCTGCAAGTGATTCTAGTTTATTATCACTGTTTTCTAGCTGGTCTAAAACCACTTTTGATGTAAAGGGACACTTTTTGGTTGCTATGGACAATCTGCAGTTTCCAGGCAGAAAGAACAGTTTTTGTTATATAAAAGTGAATGTAGGACACTTGGCAGACCACTAGGGACAAAGGGGATGTTTATTTATTTCATACAGTACTGTAATCTACAAGATTACAGTATACTGTATGTATTGTGTGTATTTACTTTTTTGAATTTGGCGCCGATCTCCACCCCCGTACGTCGTAACGTCACAGGGAATGGAGCTCAGCGGCACACAGGCACTGTGTGAATTGATCGAGGAGGACACCGCTCGATCACACAGCGGGGAGGCATCGCAGGATCCAGGGACAAGGTAAGTAATTCCCTGCCTGTGGACACTGCGAGGCGATCCCGAGTCTGGATCGGGGTTATCGTTTTTGGTTCTAAAAATTCCACCCCGAGCCAGATTAGGGAATACGGCTGAGATGTGACAGAAGACAGAAGCAGCCAGATGAATTCTGCAGGGTTTAGAGATATACTGTGAGCCCAGATGCAGCCAAATGCAGCAAAGTTGATTGGATGGCGTTTGACAGTACAGACAGACAATGATCCAAAATACACTGAAAAAGCAACCCAGGAGCTTTTGAAGGAAAATAAGTGGAATATTCTGCAATGACTGAGTCAATCATCTGATCAGTTTCTATGCACAGCTGAACCAACTTTCTGAGATTTGACACTTTTTGATGAATAATTAGTGCACTTTTAATACAGATCTATATATCAGATAAAAATAAGGAGGCAAGAGGGACAGAGGGACTTTGTTAAAAAAAGGGACAGACCCTCCAGATCAGGGATAGTTGGGAGCTATGAGTATACTGAGTTGTGTGTCGGCAGTGAGATGGGGACTTCTCGTGAGCAAATTAATTCAAAGCTTTATCTGATTGGCTGAGGTGGTTATTGTGATTTTATCCACTTGCCTCCAAGTCTCATCCATTAAGAGGAAGCTTTGTGTTCATTCATAGAATGAAAAAAACGGATTGTGATTGACTGAGCAATGCTGAGGCCGACTTTATTTTGTTCAGAGAATGAGAGGGTAAGTTGCCATCCCACTGCTGGAAGACAACAATGTGTGTTGTAAGGCTGAAACACACAAAAAAGGTGCATGCACCTTTTTAAAAATGCGGTCACAGGGAAACCGCATGGCCTTTTTGACCATGCAATTTCCATGTGGTTCCCGCACACATGATCGTGCTGTGGGCTGAGATGCGTGGGAGTGCCATGGCCGTTCCGCGTGTCTCGCAAGAGCAGTGCGATATGGCTGCGGGTGGTTATGTGTAGGAATCGGTGCGATTCCCACACACGCAACTGGATCACACAGTGCATGCTAGTGTGAACCTAGCCTAAGTAGCTGAGGCCATAAGACAGTTCATACAGCATGGGCAACAAGCACACCTATTGTGCAGTAAATAGTTTGATTGGTCCAGCTTGATCCAAACAAACTATTTAAAGGGACAATAAAAGTGGCAATCCAATTTAAGTCTGATGCAGTAATTTACAATCATCCAATGTCTCTGCTCCCTTCCACTACCTAGGAGAGAAAGATCTCTCCTCCATGGCTGTAATTCCTGGGCTGTTCAGTTTAAAGGGGTGTCAAGGGACAAGGCTACAGCGTGTTTCAATGGACAAAAATTGAGTAAATTCAATTTTAATTTCTAGTGACTTTGCTTTAGTCAGGCTTTTTAAACTGACTAAACGTTAAAAAATGATAAAGACACAGAAGCTCCGTCTTGGCTACATTCATTGTCTGCGTTAAGTAAGACCAGAAATATCTGAAGGATGAATTTCTTGACACCAACATGCATCTTTTGTTGTGAGGCTTTGAAATCTTACAGGATAAATTCACAATATCAAGTTCCACATTTTTCAAGAACCTTTTTCTTGTAACATTCCAGCCATACATTAGAACAAAGACAGAATTGCAGTGAAAGGAAACAAAGCAAGACTGTTCTGTAGTTTCTAAACACAATAAATAAATTGTAAGCGGTTTATTCTCACTGAGGCATTGGACAACACAGGGACGGGGTTCAAGTCAAAGGGTGAGGTTTAGATGGGCAAGGGCAAGAGCTATTGAAAAGTGTTCAAGAGGTGAGTGTGTGTATTGGATTTTACCCTATTTCTAAACAAGGTAAAAAAAAAAAAATGTTGTATCTGCAGAACAATATAGCTAGTGTAGGATCATCATGTTAATTGTTCGCACCTTCTTGAGTAAAAAAATAAAAATAAAAATGCACAGATAATAAGTTTGCTGAATATCAGAGCAGGTGTATTTGTCTTATAGTCATTTAAAATGTTCCCATTACCTAGTAGACTTAAAGTCATAATAAACCCCAAGCTAAAAAAAATTATATAATGCACCTTACCAATCATTAGATGTGGTAGCTACATTGGTTTTATTTTATGGGCTTTTTTTCTTGTTTTCTAGAATTGTGCATGGCAGAAATTGTTGTTTTGTTTTAGTTTTCATTCGTTAAATACATAACTTTTTTCTGTTATATTCTTAACGTTACATTAATTAATTTTCTGATAATTCATTATTTATGTAGAGTATAGATATTTATTATAACAAATTATAACATTTTCAGATAATTTGTTATTTAGATATTGTATTTATTGGCTTATAACACTCACTTTTTTACCCTGAAAATAGAGGGTAAACTGTGCCTGCGTGTTATACGCAGGGGGCTGTGGAAAGTTTTTTTCCTGAAACTTCCCTCTTTAAGGTAGGGTGTTATACACAGATAAATACGGGTATATATATATTTGGGTTAATCATCTGCTCAAATGCAATACAATACCCTTCTCAAGAATGCACTTTGCCAGTGGTTGTGCTGTATCACTGCTGCTGGTACCAGGAGAAACCTGATGTTTAGCGCTTAAATCCATTAATGCACACACACATAGAGGTTTATTTACTAAAGGCAAATAGACTGAGCACTCTGCATGTGCAGTTGCTCCAAAGCTTAGTAAATGAGGCAAAGCTTCACTTTGCAAAGAGAACTCAATCACGTGCACGATAATGAAAAAAAATGAATTTTTGCCTGCACATGATTGGGTGATGGAAGTCAGCAGAGCTTATGCTTATTTACTAAGCCCTGGAGCAACTGTACTTGCAGTGTCTATTTGCCTTTAGTAAATCAACCCCAATATCTCTTCTGCTGCTTTTCAAAGCTTGTCTCCTCTGCTCAAATACAATACCTTTCTAACTCAGTTCTCAGGAACGCAATTTGCCAGTTTTATAAACCCCCTCAGCGGTATTCCCGAGTCAGGCTCGGAATGGAATTTCAGGACCAAAAGCGGTAACCCCGAGCTAGACTCAGGATCACCTTGCAGTGTCCACAGGCAGGGAATTACTTACCTTGTCCCTGGATCCTGCGATGCCTCCCCGGTGTGTTATCGAGCGGTGTCCTCCTCGCTCGATTCACACAGTGCCCATGTGCCGCCGAGCTCCGTTCCCTGCGAAGTTACGACGCACGGGGGCTGATATCGGCACCAGATTCGAAAAAGTAAATACACACAATACATACAGTATACTGTAATCTTACAGATTACACTACTGTATGAATAAAATACACACCCCCTTTGTCCATAGTGGTCTGCCCAGTGTCCTATATATACTTTTATATAATAAAAACTGTATTTTTTGCCTAGAAACTGGAGATTGTCCATAGCAACCAAAAAGTGTCCCTTTCCTTTAAAAGTGGTTTTAGACCAGCTAAAAAACAGCGATAATAAATTATATATCAGACAGGAGGCTCATATCTTAAGCATTATCTCTCTTTACTAATGCTCATAGCAGAAAATACAGTAAACCATTAATGTAACTTAAAACTTAAAGAACTACAACTCCCAGCAGTCCCTGGGCCCACTTAGCCCTTTCCCGATCATAGCCTGTATATAAGGGACTGCCTGTGTTAGAATAGTCCTCTTTCTTTCTGCTCATGGCAGCATTTCAGATAAGTAGTTTTACTCCTGTTATTTTATCTGTACAGTTGTTTCTGAGTGACATCGGTGGGAGTAAAGGGGGGGACTCCTCCTCCCTGTTGTCTCCCCGTTAGTGTCTCATGGTAATGTGTTCCTTTTATTTTATTGCTTTATTTATATGACTCTGCGTTGCTCTGATATATTTCAATTTTTGTTTTTTCTGTGGTGCGGACGCTTGTCGCCCGCGCCGCATCTCTCGCTACTGCGCGTCCCTCCCTTTGTGCCTGCTTCCCCCCTCCTCGTTCTCGGCGGGCGCCGTTACACAGGCACCGCCATCTTCCCCCTTCTTCCTCACAGCTTCGCGCACGATCGGGGGGCGGAGCCTATCGGCTCCCTCGGTGACCACCAATCAGCGCTCTAGATGATGTAGTCTCGCGAGACTTCGTCCCAGAGCTCAGGGGATCGCGGGTCTTCCTTCTCACCGCTGCCAGTGCGGCGCTGACGGAGGAAGGAGAGGAGCCTGTACACTGCATCTTCTCCTCAGGTTTTTTTTTCAGTCACCAAAAGTGTACAATAACCGTGGGGGGACGCGCTTAGATCGCGATTTTACGAAAACTTTAGTCCTAGTTCCCTCTAGCAAGCCGAATTTATTCCGGCTGGGGTTTTTTTTCATCTAAATAATATCCACTAGGTACCATTGTCCCATCCCCATAGCCATGTCTGATGAACTTATAGCTACCCCCCCCAGAGGGGAGGGTTTTTCTCTAGATTTGGCTCAGTTCATGACGGCTAAGCAAATCCAGGACCTGATCAACAGGTCAGTCCAGACGGCTCTGGCCTCGGCCATCCCGCCTGCAGGTTCACACTTTGCAAGTGTGGGTGGGCCCAGAGGGCTATCTGCCTAGCAGGCACCGCCAACACCTCCTGCTCGGTGGAGAGACGCCGCTCCATCCTAATGCGGCTAGACCCCCAACTCTCCCACCTAGCCGAAACCGAACCCGGTCCTACGGCGGTTGGCATGTTATTTGGGGACAACCTCATGAAGGACATTAACAGATTTGTAGGCCTATTCACAGGACTTGACAAGGCCCAGACCTCACTAAAAAGGTCAGGTGCGAATAGGGTTTTTTCCAGGGCCGGCAGAGGTAGAGGCCGATCTGCCGGCCGCGTGTCCTCCTATAGGCCGCAGGGTAGATCTACCCTCCAATACCAGTATCAACAGGCTCCTCCTTCCTATTCCGTCCCGGTGGCGCAACCAGCACAGTTTTTTCCACCCCGAGGCAGACCCTGGCGTGGACGCGGCGGACGTGGCTACCCCCGTTCCCGTCCTCCTACCGGTGAGTATACCTTGCACTCCGCAATCACACATTCCAGTGGGGGGACGCCTGATGTATTTTACCCATGCCTGGTCTGCGATTACGGCAGACCCGTGGATACTACAGACAGTCACGGGTTTTCAAATAGAACTCCTGTCATCACCGGTCTTAGACATCTTTCCCCCTCCTATCAGATTTGCATACCAAAACGTTGTTCTCATAGACAACGAAATGACGGAACTCAGATCCAAGCATGCAATTTTAGAAATCGAAAACTCGTCCCCGGGGTTCTCGAGCAATCCCTTCCTGGTGAAGAAGAAAGGGGGTGGTTTCCGTCCTGTGATAAACCTCAGGGACCTAAATCAACACGTCTGCTACAGACATTTCAAGATGGAGGGTATTCACTTCCTCCGAGACCTCTTGCAACCGGGAGACTGGTTGGTGAAGGTAGACCTGAAGGACGCCTATCTCACCGTCCCGATCCACCCGGAGTCGCAACACCTGCTCCGCTTCCTATGGAGGGATCAAATGTGGCAATTTACTTGCCTCCCATTCGGCCTGTCGTCAGCACCATGGTGTTTCACCAAACTGATGAAACCGGTGGTGGCATCATTACGGAGCAGAGGGGTACGTCTGATCATTTATCTAGACAACCTCCTCATCATGGCCCGCTCCAAGAACCTAGCCTCCCTTCACATGTCATGGACGGTCTCATTATTACAGAACCTGGGTTTCTTAATCAACCAAGAGAAGTCGGTTCTGGTCCCGGCCCAAGAGATGGAGTTCTTAGGCTTCCTGGTAGACACCAATCAAGCTGTCCTCCGCCTCCCAAGGACCAAATTGGCCCTGATACGCAAGGAAATCAGGGCTGTTCTCCGCAAGGGTTCCTTATCCTTAAGAGTTCTGGCCCGCTTGGTGGGGCTTCTAGCGGCCTCCATCCAGGCTATCTTCCCGACACCTCTTCACTACAGGGCCCTTCAGAGGCTCAAGATTATGCACTTACGTCAGGGCCTCAGGTACGCGGACGAGATCCCGCTTTGTCCGGAAGCGGTGGAGGAACTACATTGGTGGCTTCGACACGCCGTCGAATGGAACGGCAAGACCATTTTCAACTCCGGTCCCAACATCATCATAGAGTCGGATGCGAGTCGCCACGGCTGGGGCGCTCGCTGCGGGGAGGCTTCCACAGGTGGGACATGGTCCACTTCCGAAGCAGAGTTACACATCAATGCCTTGGAACTTCTAGCGGCTTACTTTGCAGTCAAGAGCTTCATACCACACGCATCCAATTGTTGTGTGTTGTTCCGCATGGACAACGTGGCAGCGGTTCAGTACGTCAACCGCTTGGGAGGCACCAGATTCAGGATCCTAGCAGACCTTGCGAAGGAGTTCTGGCACTTTTGCCTAGCACACAACATTGTCCCTATCGTGGAGTATATCCCGGGGGTCTCCAACACGGTGGCCGACTGGAATTCACGCCATCTTGCCGATTCCAGTGACTGGCGACTGGATCGTTCAGTGTTCCTTCAATTAGGACGGCTTTGGGGCCCGTTATCCGTGGATCTCTTCGCTTCCCGTCTCAACCATCAGTTACCCCGCTTCTTCAGCTGGAGGCCGGACCCGGAGGCGTCCGCGGTAGATGCTTTCCGTCACATTTGGCCGGGAGGAACGCACTACGCGTTCCCCCCCCTTCCAAATGATATCCAGAGTTCTCCTCCACGCGGCGAATCAATGGGCGACGGTCGTGCTAGTCACACCTTGGTGGCCGACACAACCTTGGTTCCCTCTCCTCCTGGGGATGGCCGTGGATTACCCCAGGCTGATTCCCCACTTCCCGCACCTGCTGACCAACCCGACCAGGGGTCTTCATCCTCTAGTCATGGAGGGCAACCTCCACCTCCTAGCATGGTTGATTTCGGGATCCCGAACGCGGATAGCAACCTTTCAAGAGCAGCTAAGGATCTCCTCGGCCTACCGATATGCCTGGCACCTTTGGGTTCGTTGGTGTGATCAACGGCAGGTTGATCCCATACACGCCCCTGTGTCAGTAGTGGTGAACTATTTGGCAGATTCTTTCGAATCTGGCAAATCTTATAGTTCCATCAATATTAACTGCTCGGCTATCTTGGCGTACCATGGCCCAGTAGACTCTCTAACCTGTGGGGAAACACCCACTGGTATGTAGGCTGCTACGGGGTATTAGATTCAAACGTCCCCCTAGGCCTAGATATCAGGCAACCTGGGGTGTCTCCAAGTTGCTCGACATATTTGCCTCGTGGGAGGACAACGACGCCCTGCCCCTAAAACTGTTGTCTTATAAATTGACCGTACTACTTTGTCTAGTTTCCATCAAGCGCGTCTCAGACGTGAGAGCGTTGGACATTTCTAGGCGACAATTCTCACCTCAAGGGGTCAGCTTTTCGGTGGTCAATAGGACCAAAACGGGTATTCACTCGATTTTTTATCCGTTCTTTCCCACACATACCCGGCTTTGCGTTGTACGCTGCCTACAGGCATACGAAGCGCAGACAACTACCCTCCGTTCTCCGAATTTTTCCCAACTTCTCGTCTAGTATGTCAAACCTCATCATCCAGTCTCTTCCGCCACACTAGCGCGATGGGTACGTTCCGCCATGGAGATGGCGGGCATAGACACCTCCCTGTTCAGGGCTCACTCTTCAAGGGGCGCTATGGCCACAAAAATCGTCTCCTCTGGAGGCTCTCTTTCTGACTTGCTTCTGGCGGCTGATTGGTCTTCTGAGACAACCTTCCGCCATTTTTATTTCAGACCGGAGGACCACATATCCATGTCAGTTTTGTGATCTTAATCTGCATTGTGTATAACGTTAGCACTGATCTTGTTAGCTTTGAACTTGCATAAGATATGAGCCTCCTGTCTGATATATAAATTGAGATTTTCCTAGCTTGTGACGGAAAATATTAGTTATATGAAGACAGGAGGTGAGTATCTTCTCTCCCTTCCCAACCCTGTTACGATTCTTGTTTCTTTCAGGATATTGAACGCTACGATCATGGTCCTGAAGACGGCTGATCGGTCGGCTGCGGATGTTTGAAGTTCCTACAGTCTCCGTTGGGATGAAGTTGGTCCGTGTTTGGCCATGTTCCTTTTGGTTCCTTCCAGACTCAGATGTCACGTACCGGCCGAGGAGTTCCAGGCGACAACAGAAATGTCCGGGTGGAGTTCCTGCTCCTGGTTATAGCGCTTTGCATCAAGAAAGAGGACTATTCTACCACAGGCAGTCCCTTATATACAGGCTATGATCGGGGAGGGGCTAAGTGGGCCCAGGGACTGCTGGGAGTTGTAGTTCTTTAAGTTTTAAGTTACATTAATGGTTTACTGTATTTTCTGCTATGAGCATTAGTAAAGAGAGATAATGCATAAGATACTCGCCTCCTGTCTTCATATAACTAATATTTTCCGTCACAAGCTAGGAAAATCTCAATTTATAATCACTTGCAGAATTGAGCGATAGTGATTTGTGTGGAAATTCGCCATCAAACAATAAAAGTAATGACAGCGACAATTCTGCAACTGAGCACATTTCAGTGTTTTTGATTTGATTACATTATTGAATAATTGTTATTAGAATTACATTATTATTTGTTATAATTATTTATTATATTATAATTTATGATTTTGTTTTTCAAACTTTATCATACCTGGAATGTCTACTAGACTCTGATTTGGACAGATTTAAGTGAGTTATTCCTAAGAATTGCAGGCCTAAAATGTAAAACGCCAAATTTCCATACAAAAAAACTATACCACTTTCAGCACCTAAAACCAGAAAGAATCATACTGCCAGGGAGGTTAATCCAACATCCAGCACAAAATGATTCAGCTGATTGGGCTGAAAGATTTACTCTGAGTTAGCATGCTCTTTCATTAGACCTTTAACGAATTAACGAATCATGCCAAATTACATTGTTATTTTGTTAATTTGTTATCTTGCATCCGAAAGATGCAAAATTTGCCTAAATTTTGATTCGCTACAAAACTGATTGCACATGTCTAGTGTTTTCCCCTAGTGATATATCAGTAACACACATCCTGTATTAGAGTGCCCCTCTTTTTAACCTCCCTGGCGGTATGATTCTTTAAGATTTTAGGTGCTGAAAGCGGTACCATTATTTGCAAGGGAATTTGGCGTTTTATACTGTAGGCTTGTAATTCTTAGGAATAACTCACTTAAATCTATCCAAACAAGAGTCTAATAGGCATCCCGGGTATGATTTTTTTTTTTTTTTTTATTAAAAATTATAATATAATAAATAATTATAAAAAATTATAACAAATAATAATATAATTATAGTAAAAATTATTCAATAATGTAATCAAATCAAAATCACTGAAATTTGCTCAGTTGCAGAATTTTTGCTGTCATTATTTTTTTTTTATGACGAATTTCCCCACAAATCGCTATCGCTAAAGTCTGCAAGTGATTATAATTTATTATCGCTGTTTTCTAGCTGATCTAAAACCATTTTTGACATAAAGGGACATTTTTGGTTGCTATGGGCAATCTACAGTTTCCAGGCAGAAAGAACAGTTTTTATTATATAAAAGAACATGCAGGGCACTGGACAGACCACTAGGGACATGGGGGGTGTGTATTTTTTACATACAGTACTGTAATCTATAAGATTACAGTATACTGTATGTAAAGTGTTTGTTTACTTTTTTGAATTTGGCGCCGTTCTCCGCTCCCGTGCGTCGTAACGTCACAGGGAACGGAGCTCGGCGGCACACGGGGACGCTGTGTGAATCGAGCGAGCACCCGCTCGCTCACACAGCATGGATGCATCGCTGGATCCAGGAAGAAGGTAAGACAGCGCGCGCTGCAGGCTCTGGATGTCTACCCCGAGCGTGACTCGGGGATACCGTTCTTAGCAAGAAAAAAACACCCCGAGAACACCGCCAGGGAGGTTAAGAGAGCACAGAGACATCTTTGGACAGAAGGTGGCCTGCGTTCCACATCTCGCTCCTTAGGGCAATGCCTGGTGTGGGGTCCTTCGGTCCAACATATGTTTCGCCATGATTGGCTCTTCAGGATTGGGACTTCCTAAAGAGCCAATCTCGGCGAAACATATATTGGAGCGAAGGATCTGTCTTTCCAGGTCCATATTTGATACCCTACACCAGGCTTTGCCCTTCGGAGCGAGACATGGAACACACGCCACCCTCAGGGATCAGCTGACTCACAAACACGCCGTTTATACCTAGTGCCAGGCCAACAACATGTGAGTGTAACTGCTATGATTGCTGTTGTTTTTTACTTTTTTTAAAATTACTACTATGAGACTTTCATCTGTGTCTCCTGTGCAGTGATTTTTTTACATTCTAGCTCCTTCCTGATTGTCTATTGGAGTGGATTTATGCCATTAGCGGAACTAATCTGGTGCTCCTAAAGCGTTTTTTTACCGTCCTGTAAAAAGGGGTCAAACAGCTCTGGTGAGTGGCCATCTTCAAACTGAGCACTAATGGTGGAGGAGCTAGTTTTTTATCTTAGCGCATTCCGTTTTGGTGTTGGGATTTATTCACTTATGGACTTTATGCTTGCTTATTTTGAGGCCCAGAGGTCGTCATATGACTTCTTGGGATTTGTGGGGCTATATCTGAATGATGCCTGCAGCTACAGGCATCATTCAGATATCGACATTTTCAGCCGGCGATCCCTACACCATAGGAATGATCTTAGCGGCTGTTCCACCACTTGATCATTCCTATGGGCGGCGAAAGGTGCCGGAGAATGGATTCGCCACCCCTAGATACTGATCATAGAGATTTCCAGTGGACCAGATGGTCACTGGAGTCTCTATGATCGTCGGAGGCCTCTGAATTAAAAAAAAACTGTGCTGCTTCAGTTTCCCAGCCTAGTGGTGAGATGTGGGGTCTTATTGACCCCATATCTAACTGTAAAGAGGTCCTGTCATGCCATATTCCTATTACAAGGAATGTTTACATTCCTTGTAATAGGAATAAAAGTGATCACATTTTTATTTTATTTTTTATACAAGTGTCAAAATAAAAAAATTAAATAAGTAAAATTAACAATAATAAAAAAAAATGAAAGTACCCCTGTCCCCGTGTGCTCGCACGCAGAAACAAACGCATACGTAGGTCCCGCCCACATATGAAAACTATGTTCAAACCACACATGTGAGGTGTCACCGCAAGCGTTAGAGCAAGAGCAATCATTTTAGCCCTAGACCTCCTCTGTAACTCAAAACATGGGGATTTTTAAGTACTGAAGTTTGGTGCCATTCCACGAGCGTGTGAAATTTTGAAGCGTGACATGTTAGGTGTCTATTTACTTGGCATAACTTAATCTTTCACATTATGCAAAAAAAATTGAGCAAGCTTTACTGTTTTTTTTTTTTTAAAGCATGGAACTGTTTTTTTCCCCCTAAAAAAACGCTGTGGGGTAAAAAGTTGCAATGACCGCCATTGTATTCTCTAGGCTCTCTGCTAA
Source organism: Rana kukunoris (assembly GCA_029574335.1). NCBI lineage: Eukaryota > Metazoa > Chordata > Amphibia > Anura > Ranidae > Rana > Rana kukunoris. The sequence goes on along the minus strand of CM056051.1, from coordinate 366,611,811 downwards.
AAAAACATATATAGTGTTTGGGGGTACTATGTAATTTTCTAGCAAAAGACAGCAAAAAAATTATAATTTTTACATGTAGAAATGAAGTGTCAGAATTGGCCTGGGCCTGAAGTGGTTAATGTGCACATTTAAGTTTAATGCAGTGTTTTCTTTGTGCCCGTTTTTTATATGAACATGTATAGCGCCTTATTTTTTACTTTATAATTTTTACACAGTTAAGTGCCCCTTTAAAGGGGCAGCTGTTTGTTTCTTATCTGCAAAAGGCACCTTTTTATGGGGTAAATATTTTTCCTGGTGCCTTCATGGCAGCATACATATGGTTGGTGGCTCCGCCCTCATCCAACCCACAGGACCAATTATAACTCTTTAAAAGAGAGCGACAGCCTCCCCTCTGACATTCTTTTTTCTGTCCTCAAACCTGCAGGATCATGGATCACCTGGATTCAGCCCTTACTAAGCCACTGTGTTGGCCAGCCATTACAGGTTCATGCTCCCCTGTAGATGAAGTCCCATATCTTAGGCTGCTAAATGCGCCAAAAAGGTTTGGGAGCCCATTTTTCTGTGGATCTTTTCTGGGTCTGGAGTTCAGGTATTTTCCTCCATCCGTGACTGAAAACACTGCTCCAAGGTAAAAGACGACTGATTACAAATTTTGCAGTGCTATTTTTCACTGCTGATGATTGTGGCTTGTTGGAGACAGGTGGCTATTAAGCCTTCTACAGCTGCTTACAGGGCAAGTCTTGTTCAACTGTTTTAAAAAAAAAAAAAAAAAAATCTGCCGTTTGCTATAAGGGCGATTACATTCTAGACCACCTGTCCCTCACCTCTTTCTCTGTCTTCCAGACGCATGCTGCCGTCTTAGCCAGCAGACTCCTGGGCTATAACGAGGTATGGCAGAGTTTATGACTCTCGTAGCCAGGCATGCGATCTCCCGCAGCAGGGGGGGGCCCCCTCCTGCCGCCCCTGCTGGAGAGCATCTGCGGCGCTTCGCGCGCCCCCTCTGCATTTGATTTATCCCTTCCTTGGACACTGTTGTGTCGCAGGGATATGACATCACCGCGCACATGCGCAGTAGCCTCCGGAGGCCAATGCGGCCATCTTGGTATACCCGGAAGTAGTCGGTATATAAATGAGGATGTTTTTCCTCATTATGTTTAAACAGCCCTCCACTGCAACACATCCTAGGTTAAGGGAAGATTACATTCTACTGCCTCCTCCTGTTTATTCCCCATATTACGGATCCAGCCCAGGGTAAATTTGGGAGTGGATCATGTTTGTGCATATTTCTGTGGAATACATATTTTCATGTGCATATAATGGGTGAGGACGTTTTCTGTACATATGGGTATGTACATGGATGTGTAGATGCAGGTGTATATGTATATACTTAGGTAGGGTATCCTTGATACCTCATGGATCTCAGCCTTGCCTGTGCATAGGCCTGGATGTGTATATGTATGTATACACAGATATATATATATATATATATGTATGGTTTTTATGTATTCAATATAAAAAAAAAAAAAAAAACATATATGAACATATGCGTTCATGGGTGTATATATGCATATTCGTAGGTACGCTATACATATAGGTATGTGTTCCAAAAAAAAAAAAAAAATAATAATAATAATAATATATAAAAAGAAAAGTTAAACCACGCAGGTTAGCCTTGTTGGTTTCCCTCTTTAACAGCCCTTCCCCGCAGCTCAGTATTACAAAAAGATCCTCAACATACCACTAGGTAAGTGGCTGCAACTACCAGGTAAGTTCAAAATAAAAAAGAGCACGTGACTACCTTCTATAGAGGAAAATCAGAATTTTTCTGTCCTTTCCTTCTTTTGCAGCCCGCAACCTCAGCCAAGTCGCAGAGGGGCACAGAAGAAGGGGTCCAAAGCTCATGGTGTCCCAAAGAGTGGTCACTCTGCTTCAGCCTACACACCTGACAGCTGCAGGTCTTCCTGACATTCGGCTAGAAAGTATCCCTCTCCTCATCACCCTGCCACCCCCAAAGCCTGCTGGGTCTGCGGTGATGATGCGCTTCCAAAAAAAATAAATAAATTGGTCTGCAGTTACTGCTTTCTGGGAGCAGCCGGAAATGAGGAAAAGGAGAGGGAGGAATACTGGGTCAACATTAGGAAAATAATTAAAGACGCAATCCAGGAGTCGTCTCCATCTCAAGGTCCAGCTACCTCTTCATCAAAAGATATTTTTCAGGGGTCTGCCCCCAAGATCCCAGGTCAGCAGATAAATGCAGGGGCCAGTTTGGATGACTCTCAAGATACATCCGAGAAGCAAGGACCCCACTACGATTCTGGGGTACCTGATAATTTTCTGGCCACCTTAATGCGAAATATGGTAGCAGGCCAGGTCGCCTATATCCATCCTCGTGGGCTGTACCCTCCAGCTGACACTAGTGCTCAGCCGTTTGTTTCCTTACCATCTATGGATCACTCGGCTACTGTAAGAAATGCAGCACATTCCTCAAGAGGTGCAGCGTCTCAAGAAGACATATTGGGTCACAAGATTGAGAACGGCCTCAAATCTAAATATGAGACAGCTGAGAGAGCGTGAGATTCAGCAGCCGCTTTAGCTTCAGCTGCCGAGACAACAAAGGCATGGTCTACCAATTTTGAATTAGCCTTGAGCCAGGGCCTCGAGCCAGAGGAAATTCTCAATTCTCTGGAGCAATTAAATTGGCTTCAGGATCTATGGTCGAGGCAGCAGCGAAAACACTGGAATCTTCCTCTCAGGCCTTACTGCATACAGTAACTGCCAGGAGGTATAGGAGTAGGCAAAGCCACCTCCAGGCTACCCTCATGAACATAAGGAAAGAGGGGGACGCATCTAGCTCTCCCGGAATTCAGAAGCCCCTTTGACTTCCTGTTTACTCAAGCTGAACCAGCGCGTACTGCCATTCTGGTTTAACGGGAAACTGACTCCCCTACAATTCGCCTTGGTCGCACCAAAAAAAAAAAAAAAGACTTTCTAGCTCAACAGGCTCCTATGTCCTTGCTACTCACCAAGGTCCATATAGAATAAAAGATCTCAGGACTCTGATTCAGCTTACACAAAGCCCATACATGATGGATTTCAGTTCCATGAGCCGTTTGGGGGTTCATACCTCTCAAATCTTTTCCCTTTCTGGTTATTTGAAAAAAGGAAATGCGAGTGTTTCTTTTTTTTTTCCCATCCTTCAAATGTACGCAATTCATCCCAGGTCTACAGCAAACTTGTCAACCTGGCAATCCTCGGGTGAGAATCCCTTAAAAAAAATGGGACTCATGGCAGTACGACCAGAAGTGGAGATGGTCCCTGTAAACCTCAAGGGTTTCCACCTGCATTTTCATCAGGTTCTCCTACCCCCTATGTTCCAAGACATTAGTGGACTTCATTTACAATTTTGATGCCTGCCTTTAGGCACACCATGCGCCCCGGATCTTAGCAGAAAGATCTAGTGTTAATCTCTTCCGAGGGGAAAAGTTGCACTTTCCACATGAGCAGGAAGATGTTCTAGAGGTGTATGTTCACCTTAGCATGAATGCATCTGGTCAGGTAATTACCAAAAAAAAAAAAAAACATATATAAAAATGTTTTAGTCTTTTTGCCTATGCAAAGATTATATTCCTAAGAGACTGATGTCTCCCCTAAAGAGAAGAAAGTCCCCACCCACAGCCTAAGCTGGGAACATGACAATCGGAATCATATCGGGGTCCTCTTACATCCTCCCCCTGGACTCTGGCAGCATGGTGGGAACATTAACATCTCTACACCTCGTTACAACAGACTTTCCTAACGGAAAGGTCCGGGTCTCAGAGAATTCTACTTTTTAGAAGTAGTACCGGTCCTGTGCTATAATCAAGTCTTCTCGGTGGGTGGAGCCACTTGCAGTTGGTTCCTACTCCTTGGTCCATCCCTGTAGCAGCAGCGGTTCTTCTGAATTTCAGCAACCTTAGGGGACTCAGTTGACCAAGACAACTGGTATTTAAATAAGGACAGTTCGGTATCCAACATACAGGAGTCAGGTACCGCTGACATATCAATATTCTGCCAGAACATTACCTCTGAAGGACGAGTCCATTCCCACACAGATGAGCATCAGGTCGACCTTAACCAGAGTCCAGTCCCAAAGGACGAACACACGCACATAGGCAGATCGTCATTCTTCAAAAGCATTCCTGATATGACTCAAGGCCAAGAGGATCTCACCAGCCTCAAGCAGTTGATGTTTTAAAAAAAAAAAAAGGGGAAGGGAATAAATCATTTGGCTGATCACCTAGGAAGGAAAATACCAACTCCAATATGCAGCTATTGGTTCAGCTTGCCTCCCGAGAGGCCGTCCTCATGGGCTAGTCCGCTAGTTAAGATCTCTTCCTTTTGGTGCATGTTCGTTTTTACACGGAAGGCTGCCAGTTCCTTCACACAATTTCCCAATCTCAAGGGTAATACGGGCGTACGCCCTCCTACCTGGTTAAGTGCCAGCGCCTAGCAGAGAATTGGTTCACTTCCCCAACTACAAATCCTCGGTTGGTCTAGGAAATCTTGATACAGGCTGCCAGGCGAGCAGGCCCCGTTCGGTCCTTCTGCCGATTCCAATTGCGTACATTCGCATATCCGAAAGAGTTCACTCCTATCCGCTTTCGGATGTCCCTGGAGTTAATCATCAGGAATGGAGAAGGGGGGAAAAACCTAAAAGTTCAGTCACTCCCACAAGATAAATGGCACTTTTACCCAGAAAGTCTTCCTCCAGTAGCACCTTTTGGCAGGAAGAAAAGCCTCTTTCAGCCCTGGAAGACATCAGATGGAACCTAAATTCACAATAAGAACAGGCCTCAAGGGCAATCATTCATTTTTTTCCCCAGATAGGGTGACTACGTCTAAAGGGGGATGTGCCTCTGCTATTCAGTTTACTCGCAGTCTTTCCTTGCACATACACGAGAATCTTCTAGGTAAGACGCTACTCTCGAAGCAATTTTCTTTTTTCCATACTTCTAAGCACCGTCTCATCCGTTCAAAGGCCCTCAAAGTCCAAGCCTCCGTATTTAGGATTCCGATGTTTCAATTTAAACAAGTTGGTCATCTGGCAGTCTTGCCAGTTCAAGTCCAGAGCTCCCTCTGCGAGCCAATTTATCTAAGAATTGGTAGTCCCAAATCTTTCAGTATGTTCCAACAACTCCTGACTGGCCAAACCAGTTAGAAGAAGACTTCCTCAGGCGTCTCGGATCTGGCAGGCATGCTACCAGCTTACCTTGAAGAAAAAAAAAAAAAAAGAGGGGGAGAAAGTTGTGGACACCAAGGACAACTTCATCAAGTTGGATGGTTCATCTTATCCAGACAACATACCGGGCTAGTGGTCCTCCGCTCCAAAGTCAAAGAAGACTTGTGCGGGGAATGGCGGCTTCCTGAACTACAGGAACACTAGAATCTTCCAAGCACCCTGCCATTAGGCAACCGGTCATTCTACACCGCATTCATGACCTAGTTGGGTCTACTCTTACTCATAGTGATGTAGGGGGAAAAATCTGTTCAGCTGTTTTCTCTTGGATAGAGATTAAAATACTTTTTGCAGCAACCCTCCCTATAAGCGAGTTATTTACCATATGTATGCTGCCATGAAGGCACCAGGAAAATGGAAAATTGAATACCTACCTTTCAGTAATTTTCCTTTCCTGGTGCCTATCCATGGCAGCATACGCCCTCCCTTTCTTAGAATCCTTAATTGTTTGAGTCTAGTTACAAGAATGTCAGAGGGGAGGCTGTCGCTCTCTTTTAAAGAGTTATAATTGGTCCTGTGGGTTGGATGAGGGCGGAGCCACCAACCATATGTATGCTGCCATGGATAGGCACCAGGAAAGGAAAATTACTGAAAGGTAGGTATTCAATTTTCCATTTTCCTTTCTCTTTTTGCCTCTTTTCCAGTGCTAGGCTGTCCTCAATGATGCAATGTTGACATTAGCATTAATCCCTGCATCACTATACACGAATATTGTGCCTTGTGGTGAAGCTTCTTCAAAGTGTGGATCCATCACACCCTATTCTTATGCCGCGTACACACGATCATTTTTTAGCATGAAAAAAACGTTGTTTTTGAAAAACGTCATTTAAAATGATCGTGTGTGGGCTACACATAATTTTTCAGGTTCTGAAAAATGACAAAAAAAAAAAAAAAATTCGAACATGCTGCATTTTTTAACGTCGTTTTAAACTATGTAGTTTTTCGGGTTGTAAAAAATGATCGTGTGTGGGCTAAAACAACGTTTTAAACCCGCACATGCTCAGAATCAAGTTTTGAGATGGGAGCGCTCGTTCTGGTAAAACTACCGTTCATAATGTAGTAAGCACATTCATCACGCTGTAACAGACAGAAAAGTGCGAATCGTCTTTTACTAACAAGGAATCAGCTAAAGCAGCCCAAAGGCGAATAGAACTTCCCCTTTAGAGTGCCGTCGTACGTGTTGTACGTCACTTCACTTTGTTCATCATTTTTTTTAAATGATGGTGTGTGAGCAACATCGTTTTTAATGATGAAGTTGGAAAAAAAATAGTTTTTTGGACATGCTGAAAAACTATGTTTGTTTCATGCTGAAAAATAGTCGCGTGTACGCGGCATGAGTCTACTTGGTTAAATGTTGCTAGGCTTAATTCCATCCATAAGGCCGCGTACACACGATCGAATTTGTCCGCTGAAAACTGTCCGATGGACCGTTTCAGCAGACAAATCCGATCGTGTGTACGGGCTAGCGGACAGGTTTGTCCATCGGACAAATTTCAAAGCATGCTTTGAAATTTGTCCGCTACAAACCTGTCCGTCGGATATGTCCGCTGGTTAGTACGGGAAACCAGCGGACATATCCTCCCGCACATGCGTCGTATCCTGTGAATGGATCCGACGCATGCGCGCGGAAGTGTTTACTTCCTGGTGCGTGACGTAGCGGTGACGTGGCGGCGTCAACGTCACCGCCGCGTCACCACGCTGTCTGCCGGCGGGGATTTTGATCCGATGGTGTGTACACGCCATCGGACCGAAATCCGATGAGACATGTCCGCTCTAAACTGTCCGTCGGACAAGTTTGAGCGGACATATCTCATCGTGTGTACGAGGCCTAAGACTGAGGACATCTAATGGTGGAAAAAAAAACTGCTGTGGAGGATAGTTAGGGGAACGGGAGAAAACATACTGAACTTATAGCTCATCTGTCCATCACAGACTGATGGAGAAGACAACTCTAATTTCGGCTATACACGGGTCAGTTTTTAATTCAGCCAGGCTGAATGAAAAAAAATGAACTGATTCCCCCTTCCACACATTTGAGGTAGATGGGGAACCCCCCCCCCCCCTCCCCTTGTTCTATTGTATTCTGACAGCAGTAGAGAGATTCCCCTGCTGTTAGAATACACAGATCAGCCTTGCAGCCATTGGTTGTATCCTCTAATCGTGTGGCTTTGATCTGACAGGACAGTTAAACGGAAGTCAATTGGCTGTATTTCGATCCATCTGTGACCACCTTAAGGCTTCAAGAAGTCCTCCTAGATTATGATTTTAATGTGGTGAAAACACACATGATTAGGTTGCTTTTCAAGTCATTAAAAAATTGAAACACAACATGAATAAACAAAACACCCTGATATACTGTAGGAAAATAAATATACTTGTGAATTGATTCATATGCCATTTTTGGTTCTAAGTATATTTTCCCAAAAGGTAAAGGTACATCATAAAGAAAACAATGTCTAATCAAGTGACAGTTCAGATTTATATGTTGGTGAAACTTAGAATTACCTTGGGGATTCCAGAACCAAAGGAAGCCCCATCCCTCTGATAACCTTCTGCTAGTTCCACTGGATTAATTTACTCCAGAATCCCCCTGCTACATACACAACTTTATTCTCAAGCATGTTACAGGGATTCCAATGAATGTAAAAGTGGAAAATGCTACTGACACCAGACAGCAACATATTTTGTGTGTCATTTCTCATTGTCAAACTGAAATTTTTCAACAGCCAATTTCCTGGATCCTCCAAGTTTGATGAGCATAAAAGATTAAATCTCGGCTTTTTGACAGGGATGCAGTGATCTGAGAACCGTAGCGATAGGATTATCGGGTCAGCGACATGGTAGAGGAAAAGCACAGATGAGAATCTGAATGAAAGCTACAGGAAATCACAACAGATATGATGATGGATCTAATGTAATACGAATGGAGAGTACGTTTAAAAGGAAAGAGGTTACTGGTACGTAAGGCGAAAGGTCAGCTGTAAATCTGATTCCCATTGTAGTTCTTCAATAGAATGATTAAAACATAATGGATACTATTCCCTTAAAGGTTAATGGACAGTGACCTGTCTGTGTATATTTGTGTGTGTGATTGTTTGCCTATTTTCCCTGTCTCACTGTGTTTTATCTTTTACCTCTTCAATTTATTTTAATTCTGTTTTTCGCTTTTGATTTGTTTCTTTTATCAGCTTTTTATTTATTTCATGGCCTCCCCTTTCCCACTTGTTTTCCTGTCTCAAAGCAAAATTTAAGAAGCCAATTAATTTGGCCACTTTTGCCTTGTTGTCTTTATTTGCGACTCTCTAAAAACACATGATTTAGAGCCCAGCCAAGAGTCAGTATAAATAAACTATTTTTTTATTACTCTGCTTAAAGCTGGCACATAGTTTCCACTTACACAATAATCCTTAATTAGAGCAGGCATTCATATATCTGTATTAAGCAGAAACATATTTTTCCTACTGAAGTGTGCATGGTAAATAGAATCAGAAAGATATTATAGTAAATTTGTCAGGCAATTCATAGTTAGCATGCAATAAAAAATGCATCAGTGAAAATGAAATGTAAAAATGATTAGCAGAGCAAGATAGCTGATATTACGTGCAAATCTTGACCTTCTCTGCTTCTCCTGGGTTTCCCTAATGTTCATTGAGTCTGCCTATGACATTAAAGGAGTAAAATGAAGCTTTGATAGGGAGTGTGGCAAGGCTTTTTCAGTAGAAGAGAATCCAATAAGTTTGTACTACAGACATGGTACCACTGTAGCCCCCTGTCAGGAGGACCAAAACAGCAATAGGAAGCCATGGCACAAACTGTATATGTAATATGTAGTCCATTGAGACTAAAGGGCCTTATGCCGCGTACACACGATCATTTTTTGTGATGAAAAAAAACGACGTTTTCTGTGAAGTAAAAAACGACGTTTTTGAAACGTCACTTTTCAAAGACAATTTTGCATACACACCATCGTTTTTTCACAAAAAGCAAGGTTACGTTCACCACTCTTTTCCATTGAAGCTCGCTTCATAACTAGCTTCTGGGCATGCGCGGGTTGAAAAACGTCGTTTTAAAAGACGTTTTTGCTACACACGGTGACTTTTTGTGAAACAAAAAACAACGTTTTGAAAAACGACACAAAAAATTCAAGCATGTTGGAATTTTTTTTTGGTCGTTTTTTTTAAGACAAAAAACGACGTTTTGCCCACACACGATCAATTTAAATGACGTTTTAAAAAACGTCGTTTTTTTTCATCGCAAAAAACGACCGTGTGTACGCGGCATTAGACTTGTCATTGAATAGTTGCTTGGTAGAAATGAGAACCACTTGCTTTGTTCCCTGTTTTAAGCTGCCTAAGTTGTGAACAATCCCTAAAAGTTTTGAAATGCAAATAATTTCAGCCTATACCAAATGATCATTTTAATATGCAGTTGTCATTTATGATTATGCCTGCTAATACATGTTTTAATCATGATCTCTTTAAATTGCTCAGGTTTGTGACTAGTTCTGTATTCTCTGTGATTATGATTCCAACAAGCCTCATAAATACAGTAGTTCTGAGATTTCAATAAGATCTCAAATGTGAAGACTATGGTGCAAAATGATGGGCAAAGTGGCCTGGGTTTGTTTCACTTGAGAAATCAAAAACATAGGGCCAATCCCTATTAAAGTTTATGGGAGCCAAATCTGGTGATTTTTTCTGGCTTTTTTTTTTTAGGACCATATTGCAAAGGTTTGGTAAACAAATTGCATGGGTAGCTTGGCACTGCCATGGGAGACATGTACAAGTACAAAATGCAAAAAAAAAACATTTAAAATACAGTTTAGTGGAATGCTAGTCCTTTAATAAGGCTTATGCCCCGTACACACGATCGGAATTTCAGATTAACCTATAATCCGATGGGATTTTTCGTCGGAATTCCATTCAAGCTGTCTTGCATATACACTGTCAGACCAAATTCCGTCCGCCCAAAACGCGGTGACGTAAAACACTATGATGAGCCGAGAAAAATTAAGTTCAATGCTTCCCAGCATGCGTCGACTTGATTCTGACCATGCGTGGGATTTTTCTCCATCTGAAAAAAATAAAATATGTTTTATTTCTAAACACCGATGGAAAAAGTCACATGGGGCCCACACACGATCGGAATTTCCGTTGAAAAAAGTCCATCTGACTTTTTTCATCAGAAATTCCGATAGTGTATACCCAGCATTAGGCTGGTTTCAGACCAGAGATCGCAGTGGCTCACAGCAGGACCATTTCATGTCCAATTTCAGACGATTACACCATAGGGCATGTTTTTTTTTCTGTGTCTGTGTTTTCAACTACATTGTATAATTTAGCCTAGAATTTTACAAAACCACATTATACAAAGCCTACAAATAAATAAAACAAAGGCAGCATACACATGGACTGGTAAGTTTCAATATATTACAATTGTGTTTTTGAGTTTAATCTAGGAATAGGGAAGAGCCTGATGAATGACAGGACTCTCTCCCCCCTTCACAGATCATGTTACATGCAGTACATGGGTTTTCTCAATGAAAAAAGACTATGGGCCGGATTCAGAAACGTAAGTCCAAATGTGCGCCGTCGCATCTTTGGACCGATTCACAAAGCGAGATACGTCAAAAACATGACTTCACCCATCCGACGTAACTTGCCTACACCGGCGTAAAGTTACCCCTCATATAGCAGGCGCAGCTAATGCAAAGGTATAGGCCAGGGAATGAAGCCGTCAAATTTTACGTCTTGCGTACGTCGTTTACATAATACTACATGAATAGGGCAGTGCGTAGGTTACGTTCATGTCGTAGGCATTGTACCAATGTATCTTAGTGAGCATATGAGACGTGATTCTGAGCATGCACGCGCATGCCCAGTTCGACCGCCCATTCATTTGCATGGGGTCACGCTTAATTTAAATAGATGACGCCCACCTCCTTCCCACTTTAAATTACGCGGGCTTACGCCGGCCAATTTACGCTACGCCGCCGCAACTTACAGAGCAAGTGCTTTGTGAATACTGCACTTGCCTCTCTAAGTTGCGGCAGCGTAGCGTAAAGAAGATACGCTAAGCCCGCACAAAGATACGCCAATGTATCTGAATCCTGGACAATGTTTTTTTTTTTAATGCTATAGACTTTACGAACAAAGCCCCTGTCTGCATTGAAACTATATTTGTTTCCTACTTTGCTGAATACATGTGCTGGACTATGCTGCTTGAACTATTTGTGGGTGTCCTTAATTCATGCATTGTTTATTGCTGCTGATATCAGTTAAAGGGGTTCTAAACCCTTGTGTTTTTCACCTTAACCTCCCTGGCGGTATGATCATTTCAGATTTTAGGTGCTGAAAGCGGTACCATTATTTGCAAGGAAATTTGGCGTTTTATACTGTAGGCCTGTAATTCTTAGGAATAACTCACTTAAATTCGACCAAACAAGAGTCTAGTAGACATCTCGGGTATGACATTTAAAAAAAATATATATATATAATATAATAAATAATTATAACAAATAATAATATAATTATAATAAAAATTATTTAATAATGTAAGCAACTCAAAATCACTGAAATTTGGTCAGTTGCAGAATTGTCGCTGTCATTACTTTTATGTTTTTATGACACATTTTCCCACAAATCGCTATCGATCAATTCTGCAAGTGATTATAAATTATTATCGCTGTTTTCTAGCTGCTCTAAAACCATTTTTGACATAAAGGGACACTTTTTTGGTTGCTATGGACAATCTACAGTTTGCAGGCAGAAAGAACAGTTTTTATTATACAAAAGAACATGTAGGACACTGGGCAGACCACTAGGGACAAGGGGTGTGTGTATTTTTTGCATACGGTACTGTAATCTATAGGATTACAGTATACTGTATGTAATGTGTTTGTTTATTTTTTTTAATTTGGCGTCATTCTCCGCCCCGTGCGTCGTAACATCGCAGGGAACGGAGATCGGCGGCACACGGGGAGGATCCAGGGACAAGTTAAGTAACCTGTGCCTGTGGATGCTGCGAGGCGAGCCCGAGTTTGACTTGGGGTTACCGTCCAATGATCCAATGATGTTGTTCTGGGGGCCGGGCCCGAGTACGGCATTCGTGGACAAGCTGCACAAGCTGCACAGTGGAGGTAAGTATGTTATTAAAAAAAAAAAGAGGAAGTGGAGCCAAGATTGCCAGTGGAGGACCGCAAAAGAGGACCATCAAGAAAATATGTAGCCACCTTGGAACAAGAAGCTGGGTAAGAGCAGCAGAAAAAAGGAAATCTGAGATAGGAGGCTAAGAGCAATTTTTTAAGGCACTTTCTGAGTTAAGAATGCATTTTGAACCCTTAACAACCCAATCAGTTTAAAATAGAAACTCAAGGCAAAACATTGGTGTATGTACGTACAGTATATATATATATATATATATATATATATATATATATATATATATATATATATATATATAATATTATAAATACTTGTATTCCTTTCACATGACCTTGGTTCTCAGCAGCATAATAAAGGGCTTAGGGAGTTTGGAGTGGAGACCTGGGGGGGCACAGCTGATAGCAGAGAAACAGGAATACATAGATCTTCTCAGTGAAGTTCAGGGGGTGTGTCAGCAAACATCTGACCATTGCAAGATAGCTAAGTAGGATGCAAAAAGGAGATTTGGCCACACTGAGCTGGATGTGCTTCCATGCCTAGTGTGGTTAGTTTGTAGGCAGGCTATAGGCAGCTGCCTACAAAAGGAATGTAACACGTTCGCAAACTACCTAGTCTGCTCAGGTTAGGTAAGAGTTAATGTTCTGCAGTTCCCACTCTTTCTGGGGTCTGTTTCTCTCCCTATGCTGTTATAAATGGGAGGAGGGCTCTGCTCACAGAGGAAGTGTGTATGGCAAGAGACAAAGACAAGCCATAAAGCTGAAATCTCCTGCTGCTTTACAGGAAGGACTCTGCTCTAGCTCCAGCCATATGGTCACAGAAGCAAGCGGCTCACAGAAGAACATATAACCCTTTACATCCAGCAGCCACCCTGGAGCTCCCTGGGGCTCTCCTGCCACATCTTGGATTTGCACCTAGTGGCAGTTACACTCTAGAGTAGATATGGTCCTGATGTTCGAATCGAACATAAGTTTGACTCGAACATCAGATATTTGTTTGTCCACAAACAAACCGAACATATGGGCCGTTTGCGGCAAATTTGAGCACTGCAGAATGCCCCATAATGCACTGCGAGATCGAGCAAGATTGACAGCTGCTGATTGGAAAAAGCATGCAACAGACCTGAATGCTTTGGCCAATCACAGTGAGATCTCCTGGGAAAACCATGATTGGCCAAATGGAGTGTGCCTTTGGCCAATCATGGCTCAGGGGGCTATGTGTACATCCCACACTATATAAGGCTGCTTACACTGTGGCCATGTAGTGTGATAATGTGGAGAGATTGAGAGAACTTGAGCTAGATTAAGCAGGTTAGTTAGTGGCATGCAGGCAGTTTAAAATATATATATATATATATATATATATATATATATATACACACAGTGCAGTTAGTGCACTGCAGAGTATATAATACAGTGCATTGAAGTGGTTAAGGGGAACCCTATGACAGATCAAAAAAAAAAAAAATTGGCGCAGGAGTTCCCCCAAAATCCATGCCAAACCCTTATATGAGCAAGCAGTCTAGCAAGCCAGGAAAGTATGGGGCGAGCGAGGTTGCCTCCAGTTAAATAAAGTATATTTTTTGCAAGTTGTAATACATGACAGTCACATTTGTTGAGAGTCATTTTTGTGGGTGTTTTCTGTGTCCTTTCAAACCCAAACACAACTGGCTGTATCATTCCATTTCTGTTTTCTGTACAGAGGGACGAAGGAGATGTGTCGTTGCCAATTTTAGTGTCCACCTTATAATGCGAAAAACAATATGGTTTTCCAGCTCGATGGTCATGGTCAGGAGGTGTCTGCCATCATCTGTCGGTACAACATAGATATTAGATTGTCTTCCAGTTTTTCTGAAAACAGCAGATTGAGGGACTTCCATGTAAAGTCTACGGGGGCCTGTAGAGAGAAATATTGATGAGTTTGTAAACAGCACATGCAAAAATTGGACAACTGCCTTCAAAATTATTTGCAAACATTTTCTTTTTAGTTTTCCATGAATACTAAATCCTAATTTTATCTGCCATAATATTTTATAATAAACCATTTTACTGATACTTGCATTCTTCTGCTTCAACAGTCGAATTAGATGGCAATCTTTTTACATCTATGGTATAACAGATATAATTAGCAATTATGTTTTTGTACTGAAAAAGAGAAATCAGAACATAATCAACAACTAAATGATACATAATATATATTTAGGTATTAAAAATACTTTGCACTAATAAAAGTTTTAGCCTAAATTTCAAGGAGAAGAGAGAATAACATAATTAATCACATATACTGTGAATATATGTTTTGTAAAATGTTAAAGATATTTTAACTGCTCTGCAAAGACGCCATTTTGTGATTGTTTGTGATTTTTTTTTCAAGAGAACCTGTCACATTTTCAAACTGTCAGGCCGCGTACACACGGCAGAGAACCTCGACGGGCAGAACACATCGTTCCGCCCGTCGAGGTTCTCTGCCGGCCGTCGAAATCGGCGAGGTCGAGGTTCTCTGCCGGCCGTCGAAATCGGCGACCCGCCCGTCGGGAATGGCAACCAGCCATTCATCCAGGCGGGCCGTCGAGCAAAAAGAGAGCGTGCTCTCTTTTCGCTCGACGGGATTCCCGACGGGCGGGGCGAGCCAGAAGCGTACACACGGTCGAGGTCCTCGCTGGAATGCAGCTTCCAGCGAGGTTCTCGCTGGTTTCCAGCGAGAACCTCGGTCGTGTGTACGCCGCCTGAAACTAAACTTACCCCCTCTCCAGCCATGTCATGTCTGTGAATCCCTTTGCTGGGCTTCATCCTCTCCAGATCGTCTTCTGAGTTTGGCGTCTTCAGCCATCCAGATTGCCCGCCTGGGATGATGTACCAGGTGCTGGAACTTTATAACTGTTCTTAGAAACAGTTTAGGTTCTGTGTGAAGTTTTAAATGAACCTACCACAAAATGATTGTTTCTAATGCCGCGTACACACGACTATTTTTAATGTCATGGAAAAAACGTTTTTCTCTACGTGATTCTTGTCAAGCCTGCCTTGCATACACAAGGTCATGAAAAAAAAAACGTACAACACGTACAACGGAACTATAAAGGGGAAGTTCCATTCGGGTGGCGCCACCCTTTGAGCTGCTTTTGCTAATTTCGTGTTAGTGAAAGTTTGGTGAAAGACGATTCACGCTTTTCAGTCTTCATGCTTTTCGGTCTGTTACAGCGTGATGAATGTGCTATCTCCATTACAACTGCTAGTTTTACCAGAACGAGTGCTCCCGTCTCATAACTTGCTTCTGAGCATGCACGTTTTTTTCCCGTCGTTAAAGCCTACACACAACCGTTTTTCACGACGTGAAAAACAACAAGAAAAATTAGAGCATGTTCTAAATTTTTAATGGCCATTTTTCATGTCGAGAAAAATACTCTGGAGCCTACACACGATCATTTTAATGAGCAATTAAAAAAAAATTCTCGTCATGAAAAACGGTCACGTGTACGCGGCATAAGTGTGTTTTTTTCCCTAAAAGTGTATAAACTCATGTTTTGTAGATATGTTTTCCCATGTTTAAAAAATGTACATTTCCATGCATTGCGATGCTTCAGTTTTTTTTTTATTATGAGCTACATTTAACTTACACGGAAGGTTTAGCACGTGCAATAAAATGCTGTAGTAAGCTTTTACAGATTTTGGAAGGATGTAGAGGGGCAAAGGTAAGCTATAATTAAACTATACTATTACTATAATAACAAGAATAGTAAGAGCTGCCTAATAGCCCCAAACTCCCTCTGGCAGATGGTTGCATGACCCGCGGTTCTGCTTCGGCACTAAACCTCTTCTTCTATAGGGACAGTGAGGTTGATTTACTAAAGACAAATAGACTATTTACTCTGCGTGGAATGTTGCATTTTGTTAGAGAATTTTCCCCAGGGCTTAATAAATTAGGTAATGCTAAATCTGAAGCTAACTTCCTTCATCTGATCAAGTGTAAACAAAAACGCTGTTTTTATTTTTTTCCTGAGACGTCATTGAATATGCTCTGTAAAGTGAAGTTTCACCACATTCACTAGGTCATGTGGAAAATTCCCTTAAAAAACTAAACTTTCCTTGCAAAGTGAACATCCCATTTGTCGTTAGTAAAGCAACCCCTATGTGACCAATGCCTTGTCAATTTTCATCTGTTTCACCACCAGAGACAACATGGCAGCAGTTGTCTTCATGAATGGACATTTTAGAAGGCTTCAGTTTAGGTACAAGAGGATAGGCAAGAGCTTAGTCTGCTGTATAGGCCCTCCACTCAGGAAGAAATGTATCTAAATCTGCGACATCAAGCAATATATTTAAAGAATATGTCAACCAAACATTTCATATTCCTCTTATGTGGCTGCTATACTATGTACTTTTATAAAAATTATCCTTGTAACGGAATGGCCCGTGACAGACTGAGATATTCCTATGTCTAGGGTCACCTTATGTCCACTAGGGCCATAGGGTGACAAAGAATCATAATTCATATATTACAGAAGACATTAATAAGGGACATTAATAATAATTCATGTTTGCAGGATGTCTTCAAATATCAAAAGCTGTTAGCTATGCAATCTGGGCACACATGCTTTTGAAAGGTGTTAATTCAGGTCTACAAGACCAGAGTCATACCTTTGTATAATATGCTATTGAAATATCTTAAGATGTTGGCTATTCACTGTAAAGACATTCCGTTGAAGGTGTGGATTGCACCCACTCTCACAAGACTCTGCCATTGTGTGATAAAGCTGTCTAGAGAACTTATTCAACTAGATGTCTGTGTTACTATTCAAGGTTAATTGAACCCTATTGATGATAGGTGCCATCATGTCTAGCTACCAATTAAAGAATTATCCTCAGTGAGTGAATAGGGGGGTGGAGATTGCATTGTCCTGTGATAAACTGCATTATGCTTGAGACTGTATAAGAAGCTGAGAAAATACCAATAAATTGTCATATCTTTTGAAGCAAGTGCAGAGCTTGAGTCTCGTCTTGTTTATGGGAATTGATATGGATCGTGTATGCAATATTGTCGGAGTGTGTCAGATAAGCTTGTCGTGGTTGGATGGAAGGTCGTAAGTGGTGGTGACCGTTACAATCCTGTTCTCCTTTAATGCTTTATTTGTGTAAAATGCAACTCCGTCTGCACTTCTTTTCAAAACTGACCATATTAAGCAGGATGACAAACTGTGGTTAGTTTTCTGACTGTGCTTGGAACTTAGTGTGCTCTCCTCCAATGATCAGTCTTCCCCTTGACATGCCCCTACTTCACAACTATTCACTGGGAGATCAGTGTGCTGTTATTTCTCCTCCCCCCAATCTTTTGCATCTGAGAACTGAGGGAATGAGATCATTTACAAAAAAGTGGAAATGGGTATTTTTTATGTTTTTTATAGCTATATACAAATGTCTTGCATTTTGTTTCTATTATAACCACTTGCCGGAGGGATGATGCTGCTCTCGTTCTAGGTAAAAGTCATATAATTGCGCACCTGACTGGCTGTGCTGTGTTGCTGGGACACGGAACAACCCTGATCTCTGTAAAGAGCCGTTGATACAGCTCTTTAACCATGTGATTGGCTGTGTCCAATCACACCCGGTCACATGTAAATACAGGAAGTGCTGATAAACGTCTCTCATCGCCTCACACTGACAGATTGTGCGGCAATGAGAGCTATTCAGTGGCATCTCCATGTAGGGGATAATAGGGCATGTAATCAGGGCACTTATTATCAGTGCCCTGATTACAGGAAAGCCCCAGAATTGCCACCAATCGATGCCCATGAGTGCCACCAATCAGTGCCCATGACTGCCCATCAGTAACACAAATTAGTGCCCATCAGTAACACAAATCAATGCCCATTACCTGTACCAGTCAGTGCTGCCTTTTAGTGTCCATCAGTGCCTGCTCATTAGTGTTGTCCATCAGTGCCCATTAGTGCCGCCCATTAGTGCTCATCAGCGCACCCTATCCGTGCTGCCTATCAGTGCCCAATTGCTGCCTATCAGTGCCCCCCTGTACCACCTATCAGATCCAATCAGTGCCATCTATCAGTGCTCATCAGTGCCAATATCAGTGCCACCTATCAGTGCCCATCAGCATGGCATTATAGTGCCTCACTAGTGCCACCTAATCAGTGCTCATTAGTACCCCCTTATCAGTGCCCATAAGTGCCACCCCATTAGTGACCATCAGTGCAGCCTATTAATAATGCCCATCAGTGCCGCCTCATTAGCGCACATCAGTGAAGGAGAAAAATTACTTATTTACAAAATTTACTGACAGAAACTACAATTTTTTTTATTTTATAAAAAAACACAGCAGTGAATAAATACCACCAAAAGAAAGCTCTATTTGTATGAAGATAATTAAAAAAATGCATTTGGGTACAGTGTTGCATGACCGCGCAATTGTCATTTAAAGTGTGACAGCACTGAAAGCTGAAAAATGGTGATCACATTACAGGGTGATCGCTTTAATGTTCTGTTTATGCTAATTTTGGAAAGAGTTAATGTGTTTAGCTTTAAAACAGTGTTATGTGATGTACAATGTCCCTACAGTTTATTTTAATGATAGAATTAGGTTTATCTGCTGCCATGCGCTCATGTCAGTTCACACTTTACCTTGATCTGTATGATCTAAAGAATAAATATGTGTTTTAGCAGTTTGGTCTTGATATACTTAAAGCCAAAGATCATTTAAGGTTACCAAGGAATAATAGATGTTGGAAATAAAGAAAAGGTCAAAATGGTCTCAAGGCGTAGAGCACACAGAGAACCGGAATAAAGAAAAATGGAAAGTTGTAAGCTATGTAATGCTACAGACAAACCGTTATGTCATGATGGGGCAAAAAGATCTTCTACCCACTTGTCATACAATATAATTTTTTTTTTTTACTCTTGTTAATCCATAACACCATTGTTTTGAGAATTGAAAAAAAAAAAATAGTAGGTTGAAGTAGCTACCCTTTACTGTTATTATTTTAATAAAGGTACTAGTATTAAACCAGGCTATAAATAGTGAACTGAGAACAAGATTTGTGTCGATTTTGTTGCAAATATGGGCAAACATTTTGACATTTTGTACAAGGCCTACCATTTATACATACGTATAGCTGGAACATAATTCTTCACCTTTCTTTGTACATTTATATTATTCATAAATACAAAAGGGGTTGATTTACAACAAAAAAATGACTTTTGCTTTGCACGGGAAGTCGCACTTTGCGAGGGAATTTGTCCCAAAGCTTAGTGAATGTGGTGAAGCTCTGCTGACTTACATTATCCAATCACATTCAATCAATCAAAATTGCTGTTTTCCTTGGACAATTTTAGGTATTCTTTACAAAGGGAAATGTCACCACACTAAGAACTGGGGGAAATTCCCTTGCAAAGTGTAACTTTCCTTGCAAAGCCTATTTGCATTTAGTAAATAACCCCCACATATGTCTATAAAAGTGCTCTGCATTTCACCCTGTTGGCTGGTTTCTCCTATCTTATCATATGTGAACTGCTATGTCATATTGCTGAACTGAATCATTACCTACCTACTGTATTTAAGAGAAAACATTGAAGACTCAAGCTGCAGTTGCTAAAGGAAAGAAAATAAATACTTAAAGTGTTACTAAACCCACAAAAGTAAAAACGGTCTTTATGTGCAATAAACATGCTTGTTATACTCACTCTGGAACCTAAGGGGTTAATCCTCTGCATTGTGTTAAAAAGCTATTTGATCCTGTCTTCTATGATCCTCCCTTTTTTTTACAGTCCCCAAACTATCTCCTGATAGAAAGGAGCTTCAAAGGATCTCTGCACATGCTCAGTTTGATGTGTATTACTAGAGAGTTTTTTTTTTTTTCTTCGGAGAGTGCATGTCAGCACAGGGCCAATCAGCACTGTACAGTCAGAGGGTCAGGGGTCCTGCAGCCTTATAGGACAATCAGGGGAGTATGAAAACTCATCCTACAAGTTTTAACCAGTGCTTTGCTGGACACTGATAGAAGTCACAAGACTGTAATATACAGCTGATGAGAAAGGGTATTTAGCAGTGTATATTAACTAAAACTATTGCATTTCCCTTTTTTGTGTACTGTGGGAGACCAGATATAGTGAATGCAGGGTCCTGGGTTTAGTAGCACTTTAAGCTTGTGTTTAAGGATTGTGTACAGAGCAAGGATTGTGTATAGTGGGCTGCTTGGAAGTGACAAATCATTTTGGTGTCACTTGACCAACCCAAGTGGCACCAATCATTTTCTGAATACTGAAGGTCTTACAGAAATTCACAGAACTCATTTAACAATATATGTAATAAATAGTTAAAAATAACAAATCATTTTATCAGTGCTTGATACAACCTATCACCAACGTCTTATCATTGTAGAAACCATTATTTTATTTTTTTATTTGCTTAACCACTTGCCGACCAGCCGCCGTCATTCTGCGGCGGCAGGTCGGCTCTCCTGGGCGAGAGCTCGTAGCTCTACGTCAGCTACATTTTCGGCCACTAGGGGGCGCGCACACGCCGCCAGCGGAGGCGCGCACGCGTCCCCGCTCGCCTCCGAGTCCCGCGCGCGTGCCCGGCAGGTACAATCTCCGACGGGCACGCGCGCTCGTTCGTTACAGAGCGGGAACGGGAGCTATGTGTGTAAACACATAGCTCTCGTTCCTGTCAGCGGGGGAAACGCTGATCTTCTGTTCATACAATGTACAGTGATTTCCCCTAGTGAGGTCACCCCCCCATACAATTAGAACACACCCAGGAACACACTTAACCCCTTCGATGCCCCCTAGTGTTAACCCCTTCATTGCCAATGGCATTTTTATAGTAATACAATGCATTTTTATAGCATTGATCGCTATAAAAATGCCAATGGCCCCAAAAATGTGTCAAAAGTGTCCGAAGTGCCCGCCATAATGTCGCAGTACTGAAAAAAAATGCTGATCGCCGCCATTACTAGTAAAAAAAAAATATTAATAAAAACGCCATAAAACAACCCCCTATTTTTTAAACGCTATAACTTTTGCGCAAACCAATCAATAAACGCTTATTGCAATTTTTTTAGGAAAAATATGTACAGTAGAAGAATACGTATTGGCTGAGGAAAAAAAAAATTTTTTTTTAAAATTGTCGTTCTATTTTTGTTTATAGCGCAAAAAATAAAAACCGCAAAGATGATCAAATACCACTAAAAGAAAACTCTAATTGTGGGAAAAAAAGGACGCCAATTTTGTTTGGGAACCACATCGCACGACCGCGCAATTGTCAGTTAAAGCAACGCAGTGCTGAATCACAAAAAGTGTTCTGGTCATTGGACAGCAATATGGTCTGGGGCTAAAGTGGTTAAACTCCTATGCATTTTGTTTTTCTATTCTTATATTTTCTTTTCTCAGCCAAACCATCTATTTACAATGAAAATCTGTGTTTGCTACAACCGCACAATGTTTATTATCCAGTTTACAGCAAATTACAAGCATGTGGTCAAGGAGCAATGTATGCTAACAAATCAAACCGCAAAACAAAACAACAAACACACGGTACCTCAATATGCGATAATCTCTGTTGCAACAGTATTTTACATAATAAAAGCTTCTAAAGACTCACAATAATTCCAGCATTCTCAGTCAGTCAAACACTGGCATTATCCAAGCTCATACATATTTTCACAGTCTCTGTTGCATTTGATTGGCTTGCTATTGACTTTCTTACAGAAGACATTATAGTCCTCAAGCATCCGAAAAGGAGCCCCAGGTGAAGCAACCTGCCTCCTTCAAACTAGATAGGCAAGATAACATCTAGAAACCTTGCCTTGGAGACTATTTTATATAAACATACTATAGATGTACATGTTTAGAAAAGCATGTAAGGAAACCAGTATGTCAGGGTCATTCCATCAGATTAGTTTGTCCCTCGGGAACTTATTTAAATTGTCTTATTTGATAGCTGAGGTATCTAGGTAGGTATCCCGGAAACATGATTAAATTGCAGTGTATTCAGGCTGTTCACTGGATGCTAGCATATTCTTTAGTGAAGCAGAAATCAACTAACCCATGTATTTTAAGCATGATTGCACGCTTTTCCCCCTCAGGTACTTACAGCCAGATAAGCATTATTTTTATAAACACTAATTAAAATAATAATATTGAGATTAAATGCAGCATTTGATGTAAGCAAGAGGGGGTTAGGACAGCTTTGGATATGTTCAAAGCAGAATGTTGGAATTTTTGTGTTCAGGTATCACAAAGGTTGTGTATAATCAGGAAACCAAATTATACAAGTAGAAGGATTTTAGATGTTTTCCTAACTCCTAGTAAACATCAAGCCCGCTAGGCCATGGTAGTTTTTATTTTTTTTGGCTGAGCTCTTTTTTTTTACAATTGCTTGGATTTACAAATAGGAGACACAACTGGAGTTATAAACAAAACAAAATAAAATTGCGCTGCTAAAAATATGAAGAAAAGCTGCCAGCACTAACAGTGAAACAACCTGTGAGTAAACAATAAAAGAAAAATAAGTGCAGCGCTTGTGAACGTGAATTTGCGTGAAGCAATTTACACAAATCCCATCCAAATGGGTGAGATTATAATGGGTGATCCAAAAACACAATACAAAAATGTACAGAGAGGGTGGTGAGACCCTTAGGATACAATCAGTGGAGTGTGAAATATAAAATATGGAGGAAGTCCTTCAAAGAACAAAGTATAAAAACAGGCAAGTCTTCATATGAAACACTCCTATGAACCACTCCTGTGTTACTGGAGAATCAGATGGTATGCGTGATCCACTTTAATGGGCATGCAGGATAGCCAAACTGATAGATAAAAGAGGATGGGTACTCTTACCACATAAGGTGGACACACATGCCAGGAGCACTGTGTCAGATGCGCTTGTGAGAGCTCCTCGGATGGACGGCTCTATGGAGAGTGATGGTTGGAGGAATTGTAGATCCTTCCCAGGGATCCCAAGGTCCAGGATAGAGAGTGGCTCCAGGCTTTCAGATGGAACAACACTCTACTCTAATACAATTAGGAAGGCCAACACCCATCCACACAAAAGGACACTTTTAAGCTGGCTACACACCATACGAAAAGTTATGACACAACTGGAGTTATGTTTAGCTGCTTTCAAAAATTGTTTAATTGAAAGATCGCTTAAAGGAAATTGTTTGGATGCATTCGGGCTGGTAATATAATCCTTTGACTTTGGTCTAGTTACCTTTGATCTCCTTATCTGTAAGCTGCTGACTTTTACTACTGTGCTTCAAAGAGCTTTCACAAAATGTATCTAAACTCAAGAACAAATTTGTGATAAATTGCAGCGTACTGGTCCTTATATGTGGTGGCTGTATTTGTTTTATTATTTTTCATGTTTTTTTTCTTTATTTTTTATCTGGTTATCCTGCCAGGAAACAAAATGTCCATAAAGTGCTCAAGTGCAATAACAGTCCAAAGTGAATAAGATGAGCCAAATCCAAAGTGTGATGATAAAGGAAGAAACACCTCCACCGAAAGGAGTAAAAGGGGTGACGTCACCCGCGATAGCACACCGTGTGTCCTAGTAGTTGGCTGTGGGATTTGTTTCTGTCTTTTACCTTGCACTCAGGAGCTAGTGCTTTTTATGTGAGTGTAACTTTAGTATGCAATAAATTCCATGTTTAGCTTCAGAGAGCACTAGATTCCTTTCCATTCTTTTTGCATAATCCTACTGGCGTTGAGTCTACTGATGTCCTAAGAGTGATCCGCTGCTGGTGTTGCTATAGATCATGGGTCTTCAAACTACGGCCCTCCAGGTGTTCAGGAACTACAATTCCCATCATGCCTAGTCATGTCTGTGAATGTCAGAGTTTTACAATGCCTCATGGGAAGTGTAGTTCCGCAACAGCTGGAGGGCCGTAGTTTGAGGATCCCTGCTATAGATGAATGAGGAGGTCTGTTATACTACATGCTGTTTGACCTGTTGGTCTGGGCAATAAGGTGATAAGCCAATCTTACCTTTCGGTGGAGGTGTTTCTTCCTTTATCATCACACTTTGGATTTGGCTCATCTTATTCACTTTGGACTGTTATTGCACTTGAGCACTTTATGGACATTTTGTTTATATTTATTATCATGTGTTTTTGCGCTGCACTATTTCTATATCTGATTACTGTTGGGGTGTTTTATTTGAATTTGCCTTAAGTGCTGGCTTGCATTATTATTATTCTATTTTATTGTTTTGTTTTTTCCCAGCGCTGAATAATTTCACATTTTTATCCTGCCAGTAATACATTTCCTATCCAAATGTGGCAGTGCTTATTCACTGTAGTGTATCTGTAAAGGAACAGTGGGGTTGATTTACTAAAGCTGAAGCATGCTGGAGCATGCAAAATCACATTCTAACTTCAGCTTGTTCATTTAAGCTTTGACAATAAAACCTGGACGCTGATTGTTTTTTATGCAGTGCTGGACCAGATTTTGCACTCTCTAGATGTAGTAAACACCAGCAGGCTAATCCCATTTCAGGAAGTATGTTGGCACTAGTGATGAGGTTAGGTGTGGTCCGAACTTGAGTTCAGAAAAACCTGTAATGCCTCGCACACACGATCGGAATTTTCGATTGAAAAAGTCCAACAGACTTTTTCCATCAGAAATTCGACCATGTGTATGCATATCAGAGTTTTTCCATCGGACATTCTGAGGAATTCCGTTGGAGTTTACATAGAGAAAATGTTGTCTTTTCCTTAGGAATTCTGATGTGAGTTTGGTCAGGCTAAAGCCCGATCGTGTGTACGGGGCATTAGTAGGGATGAGCCCGATGTTCGCGTTGAACATAAGTTTGACGCGAACATCGGGTGTTCGCCAGTTTGCTGAAAAGCCGTGGAACACAGTATAAAAGTATATGGGAGATTAACAAGAAAAAACAACAGTGCTCATTTTAAAGGATTATTATTATATGCATGGTATTGTCATACAAAATGTTTGGGGACACGTATCAATGCATAAAAAAGTAAAAAAAAAGGATTTTTTTTCGGGGGCAGTGATTTTAATAATGCTTAAAGTGAAACTATAAAAATGAAATATTCCTTTAAATATCATGCATGGGGGGTGTCTATAGTATGCCTGTAAAGTGGCACATGTTTCCCGTGTTTATAACAGTCCCACAGGAAAATGACATTTCTAAAGGAACACAAGTCATTTAAAACTGATCGCAGCTGTAATGAATTGCCGGGTCTCGGCATTACAGATAAAACTCATTAAAAAAAAAAACTGGCATAGTCCATTACCAGGCCCTCTAGGTCTGGTATGAATATTAAGGGGAACCCCGAACCAAAATTAAGAAAAACATTGCTTGGGGGTCCCCCCCAAAATGCATACCAGGCCCTACAGTTCTGGTATGGGTTTTAAGGGGAACCCTGCGCCAAAATTAAAAGAAAAATGGCCAGGCCACAAGCCCCCCACTCCAAATCACCTTGCCCCATGTTGTGGGGGTCTGTGGGTGGGGGGCTTATCAGAATCTCGAAGCCCCTTTTAACAAGGGGACCCCCAGATCCCAGCCCCCCCTGTGAATTGGTAACAGTTACATTGTACCCATACCGTTTCACAAAAAAAGTGTAAAAATGGTAACAAAGACAAGAGACAGTTTAGGACAAGTTCTTTATTAAAAAATAAAAAAATAAAAACGTCCAGTGATGTAAATCCATGTCGCCCGACAACCGAAAAAAAAAACCTGCAACAGTTCCGCCTCCATGGGAGGCTGCCGCCGACTGACGTTTCTTTTGCTTTGACAGCTGTTATATAGTTGAGGGTGGGGCCTCCTGGTGATGTAAATGGGTGACCTCGCCCCCCTTCTGACGCCACAGGGAAAAACGTTTAAAAGTTTTTTTAAATTGATACATGTCCCCTGGGGCAGGACCCAGGTCCCTAAACACTTTTTTTACGACAATACCATGCATATAAGCCTTTAAAATTTCCACTTTTGGTTTATCATGTTCGTGTCCTATAGACTTTAACGATGTTTGCGCGTTCTAACAAATTTTTTGCCTGTTTGCAAGTTCTGGTGTGAACCAAAACGGGGGTTGTTCGGCTTATCCTTACCTGTAAGGCAGCTGTCATTTGTGGGCCAATAAGTTGCCGCTGGGACATAAGGAATGTCCCAGCGGCAACTTATTGGCCCACAAACGACAGCTACCTTACAGGTAAGGATGAGCACATACACAAAAGGGGCAGGGATGCTTGTGACATCATGGCCATATTTTGCCAATGAAGTCACAAGCACCAATGCCCCGCTGTATACATGCAGCTGCAGGGTTAGGAATCCTGACTGAACCTGGACCTAAACTTGAAGTCATCTATAGTTAGGTTGTAGAGTATATCCTCCTCTCCATATCTCAATAACCTATGAGGAATAGTATGTAGTCAAACACTCACTGAATTTCTAGCAGGATCAACAGGTATTTTTTGTTGTACTTAAACAGAAATAGCAAAATGCATTCAACGGTAAAGTTAATCCTTTCCCACTGGCCAGACACACATAGACGTGGCAGAACAGAGGCTGGCTATATGTATGTATAACATTTGTGATAGTGAGAGTCCCTGTCTCTGGGAAAATGATTTGAATAGACGCAGGAATCTCATAGTCAGTTTGAGAACTCCAGTGGAAGTTTTGTGACTATATTTTAAGTTTTCTCTGGATTTGGTAAGTCTGAATTGGGGATGGAGACTTGAAGACTCCAAAGAGCATTGGGTAGGATGGAGTCGTCTGTCTTGTGTCCAGGTTTTCCAGAAACTCTGCAGGTTGTGTGTGTGTCCAGGTACAGACTCCTAATTTTTTTTTTACCTTAATGCAAAAAATGAATCAAGGTAAAAAAAAAATTGGCTTTAGAACCACCTTAACGTTTTTCCTTGTTTGTTCTAGTTTAAGCTGGCGCAAAGATGGCTCCACCAGGTTTCAGGGTGGCTCCTTTCTCTTACAGCATCCTATGGAGCCATCATTGCATGCAGGGACTAGTTCTGTCTCCCTACACCAGGGATCCTCAAACTATGGCCCTCCAGCTGTTGGGGAACTACACATCCCATGAGGCATTGTAAAACTCTGACATTCACAGACATGACTGGGCATGATGGGAATTGTAGTTCCTGAACAACTGGAGGGCCGTAGTTTGAAAACCCATGCCCTACACTGTGTGCATCAATAGAAACACATAGTGTGGCAAGGTAATCCCCTGCTCCTTCTTCCTTCCTTCTCCAAGCTAATAGACTGGCTGGAGATTACAATGTTTACTCACTGTTAACATTTTCCTGTAAAGACTGAAATTTCAGGGAAGCAGCACTGAGAAAGCAGGAGCAAACAGCCATTAAAATTAAGAACAGCAAGTTCTGGAGTAAAAAACTTTTCAAAAATAGTTTACTGGGGAATGTTTGATTTATTTTCCTTAAAGGGTTTGTAAAGGTCTGTTTTTTATTTTCTAAATAGGTTCATTTAAGCTAGTGCATTGTTGGTTCACTTACCTTTTCCCTCGATTTCCCTTCTAAATGTTTTTTTTTCTTTGTCTGAATTTCTCACTTCCTGTTTCTCCTCAGTGAGCATGCCCCATCATCCAAGCTGTTCTGGCTGGGGGTTAGCTTAAAGGAACCTATTTAGAAAATAAAAAAAAATTAACCTTTACAACCCATTTAATGTGTTAAAAATCACTGAGGGTTTAATACTACTTTAATGTTATACATTGTACACTGTTATGTACGTTTTTTTTTTACATTTCAATAAACCTTTAATGTGAATAGACATGGGACGAATGAACACCCCCCCGGTTAGGTTTGTGGCAGTTTGTGGCTGGTTTCTTGCCGAGAAAACCGGTTGTCTGTACGAGGCTATAGTTTTTGTTTTAGTTTCATTCATTTTTTTTTTCCGGGTCATTCATTATGATCAAAATTTCAAATTTTGAATACATGCGTAACTTCAGAGAAATCTGAAAAAAAAGATTGTCTTTTTATATAGCTAGATAGAGCAGGCAGGCAGGCTAGTCAGTTTAGCTTACTTTACAGTGTGTAGAGGATATATATACATCCCTAGGAGTTGTACATATATTTATATACTGTATAGCTTAGCTAGATCAGTCCTTCCTAATTTACTGACAGGCAGGTGACTGTGCTATTTAAAGACGTTATCACTGGTATAGACACCCAGCAGGTACAACATTTAAAGGAAATTTTATTTCATTTTTATTTAAGCATCAATAAAATCACTGCTCCTGGAGCAGTGATTTTAATGATGCTTAACTTAAAAAAAAAAAAAAAGAAAAATTCCTTTAAATATTGTACCTGCTGGGTGTCTATAGTTTGCCTGTGAAAACGTCTTTGAGAACCCGGGTCTTGCCCGAGGGAACATGTATCAATGGAAAAAAAAGTTTTAAAAACGTTTTTTTTTCAGGAGTCCTGCTCCTGAAAAAACGACAGTTTTTTAAACTTTTTTCCATTGATACATGTTCCCTGGGGCAAGACCCGGGTTCTCAAAGACGTTTTCCAACAATAACTTGAATATTGGTCTTTAAAATGATCGTTTTTGAATTTGAACATTCGAGTCCCATAGACTTCAATGGGGTTCTAAATGTTCGCGCGAACCCGCGATCTGTTCGAACGTTCTGGTGCGAACTGAACTTGGGGGTGTTCGGCTCATCCCTAGCGGTGACATACAACACGTACAACAGCACTATAAAGGGGAAGTTCCATTCGGATGACTCCAGCCTCGGGGCTGCTTTAGCTGATTTCCTGTTAGTAAAAGACGATTTGCGCTTTTCTGTCTGTTACAGCGTGATGAATGTGCTTACTCCATTATGAATGGTAGTTTTACCAGAAGGAGCGCTCCCGCCTCATAACTTGCTTCTGAGCATGCGCTGTTTTTTATTGTCGTTTTAGCCCACACACGATAATTTTTTACAACCCTAAAAAACGACATTGTTTAAAACGTTGTTAAAAAATGCAGCATGTTCGGAAAAAAAATTGTCGTTTTTCAGAACCCGAAAAATGATGTGAAGCCCACACACGATCATTTTAAATGACCTTTTTTTAAAACGTTGTTTTTTTCATGCCGAAAAATGATCGTGTGTAGGCGGCATTAGTATTAACGAAAACCTGTTTAACAAATTTTTCCACAATTTCATAAATTAGGAAATTTGAAAATCCAACAATTCAAAAATCTGAAAATAAGAACGAAAATCCGAATATCAGAAATAATAACTAACTAATACTAATAATAATAATAATTATAAATATTAATAACTATTACATTATACAGTAGGTATTGGAATTTCCAAATTTGTCTGTTAGTGAACATAACCAAAGTTACAAATTATCCGAAATAACGAATGCTGCATGTAAACGAATGAAACACAACAAATTAATAATAATAAATAATAATAATAATAATAAAAAAAACGTTGTATTATTATTATTATTGTTAATGTGTTACCTTCCATTCATTTTAATGCGGCATTCGTTATTTTGAATAATTCGTAACTTCTTCTTATTTGTATTCATTACGTTTATAACCAGCCAAATTTGAAAGGAAATTACAATACTTATAATTTAATAGTTAGTTATTATTAGTTAGTCATTCCGGATTTAAACATTTTTGGGTTTTCGAGTTTCCAGATTTTCAAATTTATAAATTTTATGAATTTACGAATACAGCATTTAAACAAATGGAACTAAACAAAGTTGAATTTCTCTGAAGTTACGCATGTATTCAAAATTTGACATTTTGATCATAATGAATGACCCGGAAAAAAAAAAGAAAAAAAATGAATGAAACTAAAACAAAAACTATAGCCTCGTACAGACGACCAGTTTTCTTGGCAAGAAACCAGCAAGAAAACTGCTGGCAGAGCTTTTTGCAGAGAAAACCGTTTGTGTGTATGGCTCCTTGTCGAGAAAACTGTCGTGAATCTTGACGAGAAAAAAAGAGTGAAAAAAATAAAAAATAAGATATGTGCACAACAAAATCAGAACAATAAATAATGTATGCAAGGGTCCTTATTCCAATAACGGAATACACCAGAAAAATAAAAAATAAAGAAAGACAGTCCTTATGATATCACACCGATGCAAGGGTTGGTAAAGGAGCTCAGTCTTCAGTCTACTCACAAGGTTGATGCAGATATCTTCAACAAAAATCCCACGGACAAGTGTAAATAAATGGCTGCTTACCAGATCCGTCGGATCCCCACGGGGATCAAGAGGGCTATGCACAGAGATGTCCTCAGGTGGTTCCGAACATTTCCTCCTGGTCCACTCCTCTGCGGGTAGTCCAGAGAGAATATTTCTATCTCATGCTAATTTTTCAGGGAGTGGGATCAGCCTCAGGAGATGGTATGGGAACGTGTGAATAGAGAGGAAAAAAAGTGCTTTATAGTGCAGTATTTTGGTAAAAACTTTCATTTTGTTCCACTCAATGGAAAAGGAACTGACATCTAAAAGGCTTCATGGGTTACAAAGGATCAACTTGGAAGCATAAGCAAAAAAGTCAAACCAGCTTTGGTTTGGGCCGATCAGCTGGGGGCATGGTGAAGTCAGCGGCTATTGCTCCACCCGATGCTGCGTTTCTCCCTATTGGGCATCGACTGGGAACGGAGGCATTAGCGCTCATAATGGACATAGGACATTTGTCACACTGTAATGGACTAAAAAGCACAAGGCTGAAAAGCGCGAATCGTCTCTCGTGTTGTATGTTATCGCATTTTAGAAAGACAAGATTTTGGATTGACAGTGTGTATGCAAAGAAAGCTAGACAAGAATCCCGTCAAGAAAAACAACATTTTTTTCCTGATGAGATTCCCGATCATGTGTACGAGGCTTAACACATTTTTCGGCAGTGCACATGTCTATCTGTGACCCTTCTCTATACCATCATCCCTGTCAGTGTAGGCTGCTGGAAGGTCATGAGGTATAACAGGGGTAGACTGGTGGGTTGAGGAGTGAGGAGGAGCAGAATTGCGTCCCTTTTGTGTGGCTTTCAGGTGCTTTTGCCAATGGGCTGAGTGGTGGGAGGTTAAATGCATTGTCAAGCATGTGGTAGCCAAATGGCTGGTGTTTTTGCCACTCTTGACTAGCTTAAGGCAAAGTTTGCAAATTACATTAGTGGGATCGGCTGCACATGTGCTAAAAAAGCAGCAACAGCTGAGCTAACAGCTCCAAAATCTGGTTTAATGCACTGAACTATACTGTGTTAATGGTGCAGTAACACAATGCAATATTCTGTGGTTAACGTGCAATAACATACTGAATTATACTGCATTAAACATGCACTAATGCACTGTAATATACTGCAGTAAACCTGCAATAACGCACTGAATTATATTGTGTTAAATGTGCAGTAATGCACTGAAATATACTACATTAAAAGTGCAGTAATGCACTGTGGTAAACGCCATAATGCACTAAAATATATTGTGTTAAATATGCACTAACACACTGCAATATACTGCGGTAAACCTGCCATAATGCACTGAAATATACTGTGGTAAACATGCTGTAATGCACTGCAATATACTGCGGTAAACGGGCAGTAACACACTGAAATATACTGCGCTACACATGCAGTAACACACTGAAAAAACACCTGACAAAATAAAATGACACTAAAGTAAAAATGAATGGTCCCACTACACTCACAGTGCACTATCACTGGATTTACACTAAATTGATACTTTACACTCATAATAGAATCACAATAGTGCACTATAGCGCATAAACATGCTAGTAGCATGTAACGTTCTTTCTCTCTATGTGCCAATATCACACTGCAAATGGCCGCAATGGGAAGAATATTTTTATAGTGTGGGGTGTGACTAAGAGCTGTGAGTCAGTATTGAATAGAGTAATCATGAAAGTGTCCAATCATGGCTCTGACAGTACTATGTTCCCTGATTGAGCAAAGCTTTCATTGCTTCAGCCAACACTTAGTGATGTGATACCTGGTGTGCACCGAGCTGTTTCCCTGCAGAAATTTTTCAAGCCTGGCAATTGGGGGCACTTGTTGAAAACTATAAATTTGATCGATTAAAATTCTTATGATTGGTACTCACCTCTCCGCCGGCTTCTGGGCCTTCAGGGAGTTCCGTCGGAGATCTGGTAATGTCACGGACACTGGCGGGGCTTGCCGTGTCTATCTGAAAGGGCTCCTTTGCTGTGCCTTCATATCTGCATGCCGGTGGGACCTTACTATCTGCCACATGCAAGGGCTGTAACACTTCCCTCTATAACTTCCCTCTATCAACCTGGGATTCTACAACCATCCACTGGGAGTTGTAATAGTTCCCTTCACAGGACATCTATATGCCGACCACCAATATCATACTTAGCTACATGTTTTTATGACTGCTTTTTGTACCGTTTGGTATTACTCACACCATTTTTACAATTTATGTAGCTACATCGATTTTAGCTCCCATTGAGCGCTGCCTTTGTGTGTTTTTTTTTATCCTGCTATCTATTTTTCCAGTGGTTGGAAGCTGCCATGGGAATCCGCCTGCAAGGAGATCAGCTAAAAGTAGTTGGATCTGTATGTGCGTTATAATTAATCGAAATTAGTCGATTAATCGATAAAAAAAAAAAAAAAAAAATGATTAATCGAACACAAAAATTTTGATCAGTAACAGCCCTAATATATATACTGTAAATAGACGCTGGGCATGTGGGTGGCAGTAACTTTCTTTTTGTTGTTGCTACAGCAGACGGGACAGATAAATTTGTCTTCTATAGTCTACAGCTGGTGGTGTGTTGCAAGTATGAGGTAAAGGTATAGCACTAATAGTTAGTAATAATAAACAAAAGTTCATGTAAACAAATTCGGTATAGTAAACAATGCCAAAAATGTTCATAGCAGAATCCACATCTGAAGAGATCCAGTGAAACGAAAAGGATAGGAAGCCACCACCACACCCGATATATATACTCTTACCGGATAAAAAGAAAAACGCTCATTGCGCAAACATCCCAAACATTAAAACATTTATTAAATGCAGGCTGATTTAAAACTCACATTAATATAAAAATAATAAGAAAATAAGGAAAGCACCCAGGGCTTCCTACCAACAAGATTGTATCTGTATCACCGACCATGCCAATACGTCACACGCCTCTATGTCCTTCTGACGTTTCATCACTAATGTGCATCTTCAGGGGTGTCAGATGTGATGCAAGGACCTGTGACTAGACATGTGCAATTTGTTTTGTTCCAAAAAATGTTTTCAACAGAATTTGACAAATTCACAAATTACGAAATATTATGCTCCGTGTAGGCTTTAATGACGTGAAAAAAATGTGCATTCTCAGCAGCAAGTTATGAGACGGGAGCGCTCGTTCTGGTAAAACTAGCATTCGTAATGGAGATAGTCACGCTGTAACAGACTGAAAAGCACGAAGACTGAAAAGCATGAATCGTCTCTCACAAAACTTTTTCTAACACAAAATCAGCAAAAGCAGCCCCAAGGGTGGCGCCATCCGAACGGAAATTTCCCTTTATAGTGCTGTACAGTGTTGTACGTCACCGCGCTTTGCTCAAGCTTCACGATCGTGTGTAGGCAAGGCACGTTTGACAAGAATCGGGCTGAAAAAAACAATGTTTTTTCTAGACCCTTAACCACTTCCCGATGGCCGTACAACTATGTACGGCCGCAGGGTGGCTCTACTTCTCTGGGAGGCCGTCTTTTTATGGCCGCCCCTTTCCTCGTTGCCCACGCATGCTCCCGAACATGCATCGGGGAACTTCTGTGCTGGCTGTGTCCCTTGGACACAGCCAATCACAGATCGCGGTAAATAGCCAATGACAGCGGTTATTTACAGCGCGATCGTCGGCCAATGAGAGATGATCTCAAATGTAAACATATGGGATCATCTCTCATTGCCGGCTCTCCCTCCTCACACAGACACCGCGTGTGAGGAGCGAGAAAGTTCTGAGTTAATCAGTGCCTAATCAGTGCCCAATCAGTGCCATACAGTGCCCAATCAGTGCCATACAGTGCACAATCAGTGCCATACAGTGCCATACAGTGCCCAATCAGTGCCATACAGTCCCAATCAGTCCCAATCAGTGTCATACAGTGCCCAATCAGTGCCATACAGTGCCATACAGTGCCCAATCGGTGCCATACAGTGCCCAATCAGTGCTATACAGTGCCAAATCAGTGCCCAATCAGTGCCATACAGTGCCCAATCAGTGCCAAACAGTGCCCAATCCGTGCCATACAGTGCCCAGTGCCCAATCAGTGCCCAGTGCCCAATCAGTGCCCGGGAAACACTTGGTGCCCACCAGTACCCACCTCTGCCACCTCCATACCCACCTCTGCCGCCTCCATACCCACCTCTGCCGCCTCCGTTCCCACCTCTATCGCCTCCGTTCCCACCTCTGCCGCCTCAGTACCCATCTTTGTCACCTTTGCCTACTTTCCAAAAAGGGGTTATTTGGGGGGCATTTGTACTTTCCTGGCTTGTTAGGGTCTCAAGAAATGAGATAGGCCTTCTGTACATCAGGTCTGATCAGATGTGATATTTTTTTATGATTTGCACTATAGCTTGTAGACTATAAAACTTTCACACAGACCAAATCATTTCCCAAAATTTTGGGTTATTTTTTTATCAAAGACATGTAGCAGTATAAATTGTGGCCAAAATTTATGAAGAAAAAGTAATAATTTGCAAAATGTTATCACAGAAACTAAGAATTTTTTATTTATTTTTAAATGTCGGTCTTTTTTCATTAATAGCGCAAAAAATTAAAAACCCAGAGGTGATCAAATACCACCAAAAGAAAGCTCTATTTGTATGAAAAAAAGGAAAAAAATCATTTGGGTACAGTGTTGCATGACTGAGTAATTGTCATTTAAAGTATGAGAGTGCTGAAAGCTGAAAATTGGTCTGGTCAGGAGGGGTGTTTAAGTGCCCAGTAAGAAAGGGGTTAAAAATGGTCATGTGTGGTCGGCATTAGAATTAATAAAAACCTGTTTAACCACTTGACCACTGGGCACTTAAACCCCCTTCCTGACCAGACCAATTTTCAGCTTTCGGTGCTCTCACAATTTGAATGACAATTACTCAGTCATACAACATTGTACCCATTTGAAATTTTTGTCCTTTTTTTCACACAAATAGAGCTTTCTTTTGATGGTATTTGATCACCTCTGGGTTTTTTATTTTTTGCGCTATAAAAGAAAAACGGCTGAAAATTCTGTAAAAAAATAAATAAAAATCTTGTTTCTGTCATATTAGCAGGTTATTTCTCACACACAACATATGCATACCACAAATTACACCTCAAAACACATTCTGCTATTCCTCCCGAGTAAGGCGATACCACATGTGTGAGACTTTTACACAGCGTGGCCACATACAGAGGCCCAACATGCAGGGAACGCCATCAGGCGTTCTGGAACACCCAGACCAATTCTGACATTCCTCGCCTACATGGAAAAATCATAATTTATTTGCTAGAAAATTACATTGAACCCCAAAACATTATATATTATTTTTTAGCAAAGACCCTAGAGAATACAATGGCGGCCATTACAACTTGTTATCTTGCATGGTGATTTCGCAGACATTTTTTGAACGCGTGTTTTAAAAAAAAAAAAAAACAGTAAAGTTAGCCCAATTTTTTTTCATACTGTGGAAGATGAAGTTACGCCGAGTAAATAGATACCCAACATGTCACACTTCAAAATTGCGCACACTCATGGTATGGCGCCA
Organism: Rana kukunoris; assembly: GCA_029574335.1. Taxonomy (NCBI): domain Eukaryota; kingdom Metazoa; phylum Chordata; class Amphibia; order Anura; family Ranidae; genus Rana; species Rana kukunoris. The sequence goes on along the minus strand of CM056051.1, from coordinate 366,575,662 downwards.
AACTTAAAAATCCCCATAGGCGACGTTTTAATTACTTTTATTGGTTACATGTTTTTAGTTACGGAGGAGGTCTAGGGCCAAAATGATTGCTCTCGCTCTAACGTTCGCAGAGATACCTCACATGTGTAGCTTGAACACCGTTTTCATATGTGGGCGGGACTTACGTATGCGTTCGCTTCTGCATGCGAGCACACGGGAACAGGGGTGCTTTAAAAAATGGGTATTGCAGAGTATTGGGGTATTGCAGAGTATTGCGCAGGGTATTGGGGTATTGCAGAGTATCGCAAAGGGTATTGGGGTATTGCAGAGAATTGGGGTATTGCAGAGTATTGTGCAGGGTATTGCAGAGTATTGGGGTATTGCAGAGTATTGGGGTATTGCAGAGTATTGCACAGGGCATTGCAGAGTATTGCGCAGGGTATTGGGGTATTGTAGAGTATTGCGCAGGGTATTGGGGTATTGCAGAGTATTGCACAGGGTATTGCAGAGTATTGGGGTATTGCAGAGTATTGCGCAGGGTATTGGGGTATTGCAGGGTACTGGGGTATTGCAGAGTACTGGGGTATTGCAGAGTACTGGGGTATTGCAGAGTATTGTGCAGAGTACTGGGGTATTGCAGAGTACTGGGGTATTTCAGAGTATTGTGCAGGGTACTGGGGTATTGCAGAGTACTGGGGTATTGCAGAGTATTGTGCAGGGTACTGGGGTATTGCAGGGTACTGGGGTATTGCAGAGTACTGGGGTATTGCAGAGTACTGGGGCAGGGATGGCTGAGCTGGGATGGATCTGTAACTGCATTTGTCACAGATCCAGCCACAGCGTTGCTGCTGCCACCCGCTCCCCCCCTTCTCTCACACTGTACCAAACGGTACAGAGAGGAGAAGGCGGAACCGGCGTCATCAAATGACGCCGGTTTGTTTACAAGTGATCGCTCCGTCATTTGACAGCGCAATCACGTGGTAAACGGCCGCTATCAGCGGCAATTTACCGTGATCCGTGATGTGCCGGGTCTTCTAGACCCGGCGAGCACGGACACTTCCGCGAGCGCGTCCCAGGGGACACGCAATTGCGGAAGTGAACGAGGACGTCCCAGGGACGTCGTCCCAAGATAGCTCCACCACGCTGTAGCTGTAAAATGTCTACAGCGCGGTGGGCAAGTGGTTAACAAATTTTTCCAAAAATTCGTAAATTTGTAAATTTTGAGTTGTTGGACTTTCCCTTAGGCCCCTTTCACACAAACGGACCATCTATCCATTTTTCTTCCACCCGTCAACGGACGACAATGCATTCCTATGGGCAAATGAATGACCATCTATTACCATCCATTAACCTCCACTTTCGTACAAGGCTACGTCGAGATCCGTAAAAATGTATATTAACTGATGTTAATAGACAATGTCTGTCAACATCTCATTAGTTAAGATCCATTTTGAAGAAATAATATTTTTTTTTCTGTTTATCTGTCAACTTAACCTATGACCCAGGCAGTAGTTGGACAATAGGAAGCACATTGGAAGTACATCCCCAAGGAAAAACATGGCCAGTGATATCTCCCAGTAGCAACTGATAAACCTGGTGCATGAAAGGTCAGGCTTGTGGGACTCAGCATGTAACTGTAATGCAGCATGGGAGGAGCCATGCTTTCTGGGTAAAAAGTCATAAAAGCCACAGAAACTGCTGTAAGGGATGTAAATGAATGTTAACAGAAAGGATATGCTTTTAACGTGGCTAAACTGAGGGACAGTGCCTGTGTGAATGAGGCCTTATAGATAACTGGACTCTCTTTAAATACTCCTGAGGAAGCAGTCATTGCCACAAAACATGTCAAGGAGGTATGGATAAATTCTGTGATAGATCAAAAGAACTCATGCTTGGTATCACTTTGTTAACCTCCCTGGCGGTATGATTCTTTCAGATTTTAGGTGCTGAAAGCGGTACCATTATTTGCATGGAAATTTGGCGTTTTATACTGTAGGCTTGTAATTCTTAGGAATAACTCACTTAAATCTGTCCAAACAAGAGTCTAATAGGCATCCCGGGTATGACATTTTTTTAAAAACAAAATGATAAATTATAATATAAAAAATAATTATAAATTATAACAAATAATAATATAATTATAATAAAAATTATTCAATAATGTAATCAAATCAAAATCACTGAAATTTGCTCAGTTGCAGAATTGTCGCTGTCATTTCGCTGTCGCTCAATTCACAAATCGCTGTTGCTCAATTCTGCAAGTGATTCTAATTTATTATCGCTGTTTTTTTTAGCTGCTCTAAAACCATTTTTGACATAAAGGGACACTTTTGGTTGCTATGGGCAATCTACAGTTTGCAGGGAGAAAGAACACTTTTTATTATGTAAAAGTACATGTAGGACACAGGGCAGACCACTAGGGACAAGGGGTGTGTGTATTGTTTACATACAGTACTGTAATCTAAAAGATTACAATATACTGTATGTATAGTGTTTGTTTACATTTTTGAATATGGCGCCGTTCTCCCCCGTGCGTCGTAATGTCGCAGGGAACAGAGATCAGCGGCACATGGGGACACTGTGTGAATCGAGTGAGCACCCGCTCACTCACACAGCGAGGATGCATCGCTGAATCCAGGAACAAGGTAAGTAAACCAAGCCTGTGGATCCAGCGAGGCGAGCCCGAGTCTGACTCGGGGTTACCAATCGCAGCACAGAAATCTAACCCTGAGTCAGACTCGGGAATACCGCCAGGGGGGTTAATATCACTGTAATGACACCCTGTGTATGAAAGGGGTTAAAGTTATTTAGGACAATCCATTCCCTAACACCAAGGCAGCTACCAGACACTCCAACCAGGCGAACAAGAAACCCATAGAAATAATTCTGCCCCACATACGAGACGACGCTCCATTTTGAGGTTCAAGCAGGAATATGAACTTATTAGAAGAAATACAGTTTTTTTTTATATACATATGAGAATACTGCAGCAACCACATGGACAATGACCCAGATCCACCCACAACATAACACAATGGTTACATAACGAGCCCCCAATACACATTATTCTGAGTGTCAATACAGTTCATCCCTTAGCAGACAGCAGGTGAGTTCATTAGCACACTTAACAATAGGTGAATGGAAAGCTGCCCCAGACAAGATTAAGACAATTTACTTATCCAGAAAACATCGGGCCAGATTCATGAAAGGTTACGCTGGCGGATCGAGTGATCCGCCAGCGTAACAGTGGCTTTGAGCCGGCGTTTCTGTTTTCTGTAACCAGAAAACAAGAAACGCCGGGTTGAAGTTCCGATGCGAGCAGCGTAACTGAGTTTCGCCATCGCATCGTTACTTCAACTTAAAAATGGCGCCGGGGGCGTTCCCGCCGATTTACGCTCAAAAAATATGTTAATGAGCGGAAATCGGCAATTCACGATCGAAATCCGGCGCGACGCAGTGACGTTACGACGTTTCCGGACGGGATACGCGGCGCATAGATATACCTACATGGGGTTGGAGTATCCTATGTTAGGTATAGGCGTCGTCATCGCGTCGGGAAAAAAAAAAAAAACGTCGCTTGCGTAAAACGGTCATGAATGGGAATGTGACGTCATTGACGTTCATTCACAGATTTTGGAGCATGCGCACGGGGATGTTTTGACACTCGACGCATGCGCAGTACGTCGGCGGCGGGATCGCGCGTAGTTAGCATACTACACGCCCCGTACCCGCGACATTTGAATTCCGCCGGCTCATTTGCGATGCGCTGCCGCAACTTTAGGAGCAAGTGCTTCGTGAATGACAGCACTTGCTCCTAAAAATTCGGCAGCGCAACGCAAATCAGAAGCGTTACTCCAGAGCAAAGATGCTCTGGAATACGTGAATCTGGCCCATCGTTAAGCAATAGACAATAGAATACAGTCACACCCCACCCCATCACAGCAAATAGTACACAACAGCCAAAACACAATATACACACAAAATGTACAATGTATGCAGCATTGAATCTGACTAGCACCGATCAGACTGGGGTTCTCAGTCACCCTGTGCTCCTATTAGAGACACAGGGTGATCTACACATAAGAGGCGTCGGGAAAGCTGGACAAGGAGCCTCCAGAGCTCTCCAGGGCAAGCTGAGCCGCACACACCCCCTGACCCAAAGTCACTCCTGTCACACATCTCCCATTTCGGTAGGGGACTAACACAGGAGGAGACCCCAGACGGGTTGACTCTTAACCACTTTAGCCCCGGACCATATTGCTGTCCAAAGACCAGAGCACTTTTTGTGATTCGGCACTGCGTCGCTTTAACTGACAATTGCGCGGTCGTGCGACATGGCTCCCAAACAAAATTGGCGTCCTTTTTTTCCCACAAATAGAGCTTTCTTTTGGTGGTATTTGATCATCTCTGTGGTTTTTATTTTTTGCGCTATAAACAATGACTAAGCTATGACTATTTTGAAAAAAATGCAATATTTTTTACTTTTTTCTGTAATAAATATCCCCCAAAAATATATAAAAAAAAACATTTTTTTCCTCAGTTTAGGCCGATACGTATTCTTCTACATATTTTTCGTTAAAAAAATTAGCGTTTATTGATTGGTTTGCGCAAAAGTTATAGCGTTTACAAAATAGGGGGTAGTTTTATGGCATTTTTATTATTATTATTTTTTTTTACTAGTAATGGCGGCGATCAGCGTTTTTTTTCAGTACTGCGATATTATGGCGGACACTTTGGACACTTTTGACACATTTTTGGGACCATTGGCATTTTTTTGGCGATCAATGCTATAAAAATGCATTGGATTACTATAAAAATGCCATTGGCAGTGAAGGGGTTAACACTAGGGGGTGGGGAAGGGGTTAAGTGTGTTCCTATTTGTGTTCTAACTGTATGGGGGGGGTGGACTTACTAGGGGAAATCACTGATCTTCCGTTCATACATTGTATGAACAGAAAATCAGCGTTTCCCCCGCTGACAGGAACGAAAGCTGTGTGTTTACACACACAGCTCCCGTTCCCCGCTCTGTAACGAGCGATCGCGTGTGCCCGACGGTGATCGTGCCCGCCGGGCGCACACACGGGACTCCGGTGTGAGCGCGCAGGCTGCCGGCGGTCGCGCACGCGCCCCCTAGTGGCCGTCGAAAGTGGCGACGTAGAGCTACGGGCTCTCGCGCAGGAGTGCCGACCTGGTCGGCAAGCGGTTAAGTTAGTCAGTAGTTCCAGTCCCCAATGCCGGTATCCACACAGTACCCCAAATAACATGTCCCAAACAGAGCTTTACTCACCCAGCCAACCTCTGCCTCTCAGAGAACATATCTGCTACTGGGGAGAGGCCTGGACTGGCCCTTCTCCCTGGATTCCTTTCAGCCACTGGAGAGAAGACAGGGTCACTGTGCTCACTCTGTCATGCTGTTGGGGATCTGGGTCGACTGCCCAGCATCCATTGGGGTATACAGGTGGGGGCTGAAGCCCCATCCACCTTTCCAGGAAATTCGTCCTCTGTTAGTTGAGGGCAGAAGACAGAACTCTGCCGTGTTGCCAGCCCTTCTGCTGGAAACCTCACATCATCTGCTCCGGCTAACTGTTTGGGAGGGAGGCCGACTGCCCCGGCTCCCTGGAACTTTGCAGTTGTTGCAGTAGCTGGGCAGAGGTTGGTAGCACTCTGCCCGTTTGCTAGTGCTTCAGCTGGGTTGGTGTTATGATTCTGGGGTGCTGTCTGCTGTTGAAACTTTCTTTCACTGGTATTGTCTCCCAGGTGCACAAACCATTGTTGGGGAGGGGAAATGGCTGCTTCTCCTCCCTGCATCTCCGAAATCCACTGGGAAAGAGAAACCATTACCTTCTCACCTTAGGCATCCAAAACTGCCACAGGTGTAAAGCAGAGGTCTGCAGTACTCTGTCCTGCTGCCAGTACTTGAGCAGGCGATGTATAATCCTTAACATCCTCTGAACAGTCCATATATTCTGTAATCTGTTGCTGGAGAGATGAGCCGACTACCCCAGCTCCCTGGAACTCTACAGTTGTTGTCATTGTTGGGTAGAGTTTGGCTTTGGGGATAGCAATCTCCAGATTTTCCACTGCCGATTCTTCAGCCAGGTTTTCCGAGTTGTCAACTTGTATTTCCTGATAGTTCCAGGCAAACGGAACCCCACCCTGCTGCTGAGCTAAGTCTATCAGCTGTCTGTAGGCGATCTCCTGCTCCCATTCCTGAATGATCAGAAACTTCAAATATTTCTGTGCCCAGTGCCCTTCCGAGACAGTCAGTCTTCACTCTCTGTGTTCCTTTATTTCCTCCAAATGCCACTCCCGATGACACCCAAAGTCAGGGTCCCTGGACAGCCTCCAAAACAACAATTCCAGGCCATCATAGTCAAAGCCTTTCATGTGGCTGTCATCCGCTGACAACAGGCACTCTTGGGCTACATACCACCGGAGGGCTCTGTAGCTCTTGTCCAACCGCATCTCTGCCCTGATCAGCCTGCTTAACTCAGCTGTCCACTCCTGCTTCGGTTGTTCCCCCAATAACGGCATTTGTACTTCATTTTTTTTTTAAGTGTATTTTGTGCGTATTTTGTGCGTGTACTCGAGAGAGGAGCCGGACAGCAGGAGTAGGCAGACCTCCCCCAGAGGCAATCTGCCATCTTTCTCCATGCCCCAGGTGGCAATGGTGGGTGTGAGGGGGTCCTCCCACACAGCCCGCCCTACCTGCTCCGCTTTGAAGCCCAACAGGGCAGAGGGACTCCCCTATGAGGGAGTAAGAGGACCTAGCCCGCTTAGCCAGCCCCGTTAGTCCTTCGCCTCTCTTTTTTTAAAACTGTGTGGCCAAAGTGCGTACTTCATATTGCGACCAGTACCTTACATGGATGTCCCTGGTGTTGCTGCTCGAGAGCTAGCACTTTCTTCCAGAGTTTGCAGCGGATAGAATCAGACCATCCCAGCAGGTCCTCCTCTGATACAACCTCCTTCTGAATTCCTCTTCCATGGTGGCAGGTATCTGTACCTCTCCTCTCCTTTCAGTTGGTGCTGCTGTGACTTCTGCTGCTGCAGCACCTCTTTGCTGTAGCCAATTTGCATCCACAGCCGCTATAACTAGGTCTATGATCTCTGTTGGAGGGTTAGGATCATAATGTGCCAATCTTACATTAACACCCCGATCAAAACTTGTCTGTTACGCTGGGCCTTTCGGTTATGTTGGGTCTTTAGGCTCTATCCATTTCGACTAGTTTTGCAAAAAATGTCCCTCTTCTTATGGTTGCTGGCCGGCCTGTCTGTAACAGTGCGCCTGCGTTCCACCGTGGAACGCGTAAGTGCGCCGTAACTTACAGCAGTTTTCTTTGAATCAGTGCTTATGCACTGCACCTGCCTCTATGCTATAAACAGAGTGGTGTTCTGACACACTGTTCTATTATTGTCAGCCATAGCTCGGCCACACTACAACCAATGGTGCCATCACCGCCCATGCTGGAACTCTGACCAGCCTGCATCTTCTGCAATAATGCTGCTACGTTAACTGCTGCCATTGCCGGGGACAACCTTAGAGACCTTCCTTGCTGTCACCCTACACTACGGAATCCCTTGTTGCTACACTGAAGCCCTGAAAATGGATAAGTAGAAATTGTTTCACTTGTAGTACTACAGAAAGATCTGCTGCATATATTCAACCTGTGAACAATTCCTGTTGTATAGTATGGCTTGTAGCTACTAACATACTACTTGGGATAGACTGTTGTACCTATGACTGTTTGCTAAGGAACATCTTAAAGGGACATCTATTCTCAAATAACCTAAGTTATATTTGCCTCTCATATACAACTATTAGTTGTCTTAACAACTCCTATTTACTACGTGCTTGACATAAGTGTCATTTGTTTATGGGCCCTAACTTGCTGAACATGTTCGCTCTAACTTTTCTATGCTAAGGGTTGATGGTATTCCATACCAACTCCCTTAGTGGCCTAATGCATTTCTATATGTTTAAGTGGTATGATGTAGATAACCCCAAACTCCTGTTTACATGGAGTGACGCCTGGGGTCCGTACTGATAATCACTTGCATATAGAAGTGCATTGGAATCCTCAAGTTTAAATGCTAACATCTGATCGCATGTTGTAATGCGTCCAACCTTCGTAGCTCAACGCCTTTCTTTATGTGAGAGAGATGATGTAAAGAACCCCTAAACTCCTGTTTGCGTGGAGTGACGCCTGGGGTCCAATACTGAATTCTCACATTAAGAAGTGCATTGAAATCCTTGCTAGCCGCAGTTGTGGTTCACTCCGTTCACAGAGCTGTTGCCCCGGTTCTCCAGTAAGTCCTTGAGGGAAGAGAGCTTTAGTCGTTCATACCGTGCTTCCATTGGCCTGTGTCCTCTTGTAGCTGTCCTTCTGCCTGTTGGAATCATCCCACTGCTGCCTCCAGTTGTAAAGACACCCCAAGTATGAAAGGGTTTAAAGTCGGTTAGGATATTCCATTCCCGAACACAAAGGCCATTACCAAAACTCCAACCAGCCGAATAAGACCTCATACGTATAATTCTCCCCCAAATACAAGACGACACTCCGTGTTGAGGTTCAAGCAGGAATATGAACTTTATTGGAAGGAATACAGGCTCTTTATATACACTTGAGAATACTGCAGTAACCACATGAACAATGACCCAGATCCACCCACAACATTACACAATGTGTACATAACGAGCCCCCAATACACATTATTCTGAGTGTCAATATATCCTATAGCAGACAGCAGGTGAGTTCATTAGCACACTTAAAAATAGGTGAATGTAAAGCTGCCTCAGACAAGATCAACACAATTTACTTATCCAGACAAAGGCAACATCGTTAAGCAATAGACAATAGAATACAGTCACACCCCACCCCATCACACAACAGCCAACACACAATATTCACACAAAATATACAATGTATACAGCATTGAATCTGACTATCACCTATCAGACTGGGGTTCTCATTCACCCTGTGCCCCTATTAGAGACAAAGTGTGATCTACACATAAGAGGCGTCGGTGAAGCTGGCCAAGGAGCCTCCAGAGCTCTCCAGGGCAAGCTGAGCTGCACAAACCCCCAACGCAAAGTCACTCCTGTCATAATCACCAACATTGTAGACAGCAATTTTAAAGTACCTATGTCCAGGCACAGATTTTTTTAAATGCTTTAAACTGAATTGTTGTAAAAAATAAATAAATTTCCATAAACACAGTTGCTGTTACTGCATGTTTGCTGTTTAATAGCACCTAAACACATTTGCTGTTACTGCACGTGTGCTGTTTAATAGCACCTAATCGCAGTTACTGTTACTGCACGTGTGCTGTTTAATAGCACCTAAACACAGTTGCTGTTACTGCACGTTTGCTGTTTAATAGCACCTAAATGCAGTTGCTGTTACTGCACGTTTGCTGTTTAATAGCACCTAAACGCAGTTGCTGTTACTGCACGTTTGCTGTTTAATAGCACCTAAATGCAGTTGCTGTTACTGCACGTGTGCTGTTTAATAGCACCTAAACGCAGTTGCTGTTACTGCATGTTTGCTGTTTAATAGCACCTAAACGTCCTTTGTGTTACTGCACTGGTGCTGTTCAGTTGCACCTAAACGTCCATTGTGTCACTGCACTTGTGCTGTTTATTAGCACCTAAACGTAGTTGTGTTACTGCACTTGTGCTGTATATTTTTCACTTAAATCTACTTCGAATTTACTGCACTTGTCCTCTCCAGTTTGTACCTAAAGGTTTGAGGTGTGTTTGTCCTGTGCAGGCCATTAAAATGTCTGGAAGGACAACACAGAGAGGCAGAGAGTCACGAGGGCAAGCAGGCTCTGCATCTAGAGGCAACACTGGTAGTGGACATGGTGCATCCTCTTCAGCACGTGGCCATTTGAAACGCTTGTCCTTCTTTTCGGGAGCTGGTCGTGTTGAGCCTCAACATGCAGAGAAATTAGTAGAGTGGATGACCAAGCCGTCCTCATCCTCCTGATCCTCTCTCACCCAGGCTGAGCTTAGTTTGTCTGGCAAAGCAGCTGCCAAGGCGTCCTCTTCTCTCTGCACAATGGCATCACACAATCCTTCCCTAGTCCCACTATGTCCTCCTGAGGAGTCCCCCAAACTGTTTCAACACATTGTTGGGTACATGCTGCATGAAGATGCGCAGTGTTTTGAAGGCTCCGATGATGGAACACAGATAGAGGAAGGCATTGATGTGAGCCTAGAGAGAGGGGGTGGCCGAGAGGGACAGCAATCTGGCAGTGATGTTCCCCCAGCAGGAGCAAACTGCCAGGCTTTCGACAGTAATGAGGAGAGAGGGGATGATGAGGTCACTGACTCTATGTGGGTGCCTGATAGGAGAGAGGAGGAGAAAGAGGAGGAAGAGGATGAGGAGGAGGAGGAGGAGGATGAGGCACAGGCACATCTCCAAAGAGACAGGAGGCCCTCCAGGGGCCAGCTTAAAGAGTCACTAAAGGAAATGTTTTTTTTTTTTGCTGAAATCACTGTTTACAAGGTATAGAGACATAAACGTTAACCGATTCCTTTTAAAAATGATTAAAAATAGATAAAAATCAATCATATAATGTGCCTACAGTTTTAGTTTCACTTTTAAACTGGTTTTTATGTTTCTGTGAAGTAAAGAGACACACAGAACAAAAACAAACAAATACAGGGCAATGTTTGTTTTTAAAATGAATCTGACTGGTTCTGAGGAGTTTTAGACACATAGTAATCACACCTCTTTGATCATGGACCAAAGTGAAAAGCTAGCATGAGTTTTTTCATTAGGAGCCAGACAAGCTGGAAGTGTGGAGATCAGAGACGTATTACAGCTACTTCAAAGCAAAAACGAACAATGAGGACATGAAACCAGGACTGCAGTAAGGCAAATGAAGCTATTTAGCTAAAAAAAAATCCTTTAGTGATCCTTTAAGGGCAGCACACCAACTGCATTACATCGCAGCGATATGCCTGTGCAGGTCGCTGCTGTGTCTCAACGTTACTGCAAAAGTTCTTTGGTGTGGGCCTTTTTTGAGACATGTGCATCAGATCGCACCGTTGCTATTTGCAATATATGTCTTAAGCGTATCTCGCGTGGCCAAAATATCACCCGCTTGGGCACCACATGCTTGACCAGACATATGTCAACCTGCCATGCAGTTCATTGGCAAGCATACCAGAAAGACCCACACCAAAGAACAAAGCGGACCTCCACTTGTCCCTCATCAGCTGGGACCTCCAACCCCACAAGACCCTCAGTCCTCTCTGAAGCCTTCACATTTTTCATTGTTAGATTTGTACCAAAACAAATTCATATTTTGAACCTTTAATTAGACAAACATTTAGTTAGCTGTATATTTGCTGCTCAGAATGTGGGACCATTAAAAATGTAATATTTGACCAAAACAATGTCTAAGCCAGATGGACAGAAGAGAGAATGGGATGAAGCCAGGTGGAGGGGAGGGTGGAATCAGGTGGATAGAAGAGAATGGAGACAGAGGCAGGTCGAATGGAGGGTGGAGCAAGATGCACAGTAGAGATCAGAGACAAGTGGAGAGGAGGATGGATTAAGGTGGACAGAAAAGAAAGGAGACAAAGCCAGATAGAGGGGGAGGGTGAAGCCAGGTGGAGAGGCCACACACCAGTGATAAGGTCTAGTAATCCTATGGAAGCCTTCATCCCCATCATCATCCCCAGTCCCTCCATCCCCAGTGCTCCCCCCACCTGCCTTCCTGACAAGTTCTTACCTTGGGGGTATATATCATCAATGGTACTCACTTTCTTTCGGGGTCCCTCCATGTGTTAATCAGAGACAGTCTGTGACATCAATGCCAAGGTCAGAAGATGGGGTTTCCTTACAGGCTGTAAGTCACAGCTTACGCAGTGGAGACCCCCTCTAGCTCCCTTCATGGTCACAGGTCAGCTGACCCCTAGTTTCCGCCCTCCCCTCGGGTCCCGATGGCCATGCCGTGACTTTAATGGGAGGTTGGGTGAGCGGTGCCGGCTTAAGTGTCAGTTCAGCTTTGGGCCCCACAAGGACATGTGGCCCGGTGGCCACGGCTCAATAGAAAAATGTGTGGTGTGCCCTATGACCAGTCTGAGCCTGCATGTGCCAATACTTTTTAATGATGGTTTAATGATTCTGTAATTAAATGTTATATTGTTTAATACAATTGTTCATACAGTAGTTAGATATATCTCTTTACATAGAAACAGAGATATATAATGGCTTTATGTAGTGCCACTAAAGTTACATTTCCATAAAGCTATTTTATCTCTGGTTAAACAATGCAAATTGTAATATCAATAGTAAATTTGTATAATTTCCCCTGCAAGAGGTTGCATGACATTTTTCCCCTTCTTGGTTTGTTATGACTTTTGTTCCTTTTTTTTTTCATTCCATTGATATTTGAAAGGCAAGAACAGTTGGTGTTTTATTTTAATGTTGCAATGATACTCAACATTGCACTAACTCTATATTATAATGCAGTGTGTGGCATTGCTGAAAGTAGAATGCATTTGCTTGTTTTACTACATGTACTATAAACTTCTCATTTTGTACTTCTGTAAATTTGATGCTACATGACATTCTTTGTACCTATGCATACCATCTTTATTAATGATCTGGAAAAATATGTATACAGTCGCGCTAAACCTAAATTGTGACAATAAACCTAAAAAATAAATGTGAACATGAACATATAAAAAATTGGCATAAGACCACTAAGTGATAAATGGTACAAATCAACTTAAATTAATATGGTGGCGGATATCACATTGGTTTCCTTTTGATGATTGAAGAGAGGGACGTCACTTATTTCAAGGATTTGTGCACGGATGGATCATTATCATGTGTTGATGTCACAGTTGGATTACTTATATGAACTTTATGAATATTTATGGACTTTCACTATAAATTTTTTCACATCAAATTCATATATTTTCACTTATGAGTGTTTCTTTATTATTTATTCATTTCATTGATGAGTGTTTCAACATTTATTTAAGTTGATTTTTTACCATGTATCACTTAGTGGCCTTATGCCAATTTATATGTGTTCATGTTCACATTTATTTTTTAGGTTTATTGTCACAATTTAGGTTTAGCGCGACTTTATACACATTTTTCCTATTTTGTCCACTGTTTTTAGTTTACAGAAGAGTCACTGCTTTACGTGTGAGCTGCAGGCACTTGTGCAAGCTTATGAGTCTGCTTTTTGATCTTAGCGCAGTTTCTTTTTTTCCTTTTTCCATATTTAATGATCTATTGAAGGATAAGGAAATATATGTAATCATGTATTAGTGATTACAGAGTTGCATTGATTCATGACTTTTATATCTGCCCAGAGTCCAGCTCTAAATTCAAACCTTCCTGGCTATGGAATTTTTACGGAAACTTCAGTTGCACTTTAAAAAATGCCTTTTAAATGGCAAAAGATAGGAATGGCATAATGTAACAAAACCTTCAATCCTCAACCTTAGCTGTTCCCAATTAAATGTCCAAGCTGACATTTGTGGCTCTAGGGAGCGCAGAATGTTTACAACAGTAGTAGTAGGAGCTATGAAATAAGTACTGGAGGCAATGTCGGGTACTTCAGAAAAGACTTCAGATGTCATGTGGACTTCCAGTGAGTTTACAGTAAATTCAAACACTGGCCAGCTGACATACTCTAAAGAAAACATGCAAAATATGAGTCCCATCATGCCTCTGCATCTTGTAGCCATGCCCGTAACTGTCTTTCAATGCCTCATGACATTTGTAGTTTTTGCTACAGCTGGAGTGCCAAGGTCTTTTTTTTTCAGTGGAGATTCTGTTGTTTGTACTACTTGCTAACAAGGAACTGCATTCAAATGCATTCTTTCTAGGTTTGCAAAAATACAAATCAGCCTGTCCTTTGTAAAATCCAAACTTAAAGCCCTATACACACTATCAGTTTTCCTGCAGGTTTTTCTTTGGGTTTACCAAAACCATCTAATATGAGGTCAAACCTTAAAGGGTTAGTAAAGGAAAAAATGTTTTTCCTTTAAAATAACAAACATGTTATACTTACCTCCACTGTGCAGTTCATTTTGCACAGAGTGGCCCCGATCCACGTCCTCTGGGGTGCCTCGGCGGCTGTCTCTGGTCCTCTCTGCAAGTACTGACCACAGTCATGCGAGAGAGCTCACATGGTGGTAAGTAATTGCGGGCGCGCTCCCGTGATACAGCGAGTGGCCATAGCGGCAGCATCAGATGTTTTTTTCACCTTAATGCATAGATTCCATTTAGGTGAAAACATTTTTTACTTTACAACTCCTTTAAGAGTTTCAATTTGTATGCAATCAGGCAGGCCCTTGCACTACATGGTTTTGGTAAACCTGAAGAGAAAAACCTGCAGGAAAACTGATAGTGTTTATGGGGCTAATGGGATGAATTCCTTCCAATATTATCTAGGCCTAGATTAAAGAACTATCGTTTAATTACACATGTGATTCACACACGTCAAGCCCCACATCTGTCCCCCCTACATCCATGTTAAATTCCCATGTGGTCACTATGCAGTTTGTTTAAATGACACTTTGTTTAACTAGGCAGCTATCTAACATGTATTAAAATAGAGTTAAAATGTACAGTGTATTCGAAAACAGTGTGTCAGTCAAAAGAAAAAAAAAATGATTACACTGAACGCACAATTTTTTGCTTACTATGTGTTTTTACTAGAGCTCATTAGAAGCGCAAAGGTTAATTAGCATTGTCATGCATCAGTAAATGTATTTTTCTACTAGTGTTGTAGAGGTCAATTAGCACACCCTTTACTTCTATTCAATTAGAACTCTTATATAAGATTGCATTATGTTTACTAACTTTCCATTCTTGTTTTCTTTGTGAGTTTTTTTTTTTTTTGTTTAATGGTATGTACTGTACATTTTATTTTGGGCATTAAAGTAAACCTACCTCAAATCTGTGCAATTCAAACTGAGCATATACTGATAATCATACAAACAGAGAAAATATTTGATAAAAACCAAAAAGCCAAAACAATTTGTAGACCCATGGGCATTAGCAGGTGAATATACGTGCTCAATATTTTTTACTAAATGAGCTTGACCACCCTTTCCATCTTCTGCATCTTCCCCTCATCAATCTACCCTTTTGTGAACAGACGACATTGATGCCCAGGTCAAGTTTAGTAGTCGGTTAACTTAGCAATAAGTCATGACCAATTAACCTATATATATATATATATATATATATATATATATATATATAGATAGATAGATAGATAGATAGATATATGTAGCGCCCACCCCAAATCTAGGGGCACTATTTCAAATTTAAGGGATGTCTGGGCCAGTACTTGGGCCCAGACCTGTTTGATTGATCCAAATTTGCCTCTGCTCTGGCTGTGATACTATCTGGTAGTTTTCCCTTGTTGCCTGCAGGTGGCGTTGAAAATCTCGGGCTTATGTTGGGACACAGATGTACCATGGTGTATTGGGTGTCCCTTCTCGGCAGTGGTGCAGTGGGAGTGGTGACCCCGCTGTGCATGATGGGGAGGGGTACTTGAGGGGCAGATGCCATTTATCAGGATCTTCGCCTCGTGGCCCTCCTGACGCAAGGTGCGTGTGTGTGAGCCTGACTTTGGGGCCACGTTGGCCTGGGGTCGCTTCACTGTTAAGTAGGCCCAGCTATGCTGGCTGGGGCCTGCAATCCTAAAAGGGGATCCCAAGCTGTCTGTCCACAAAGGAGGAAGCTGTCTTAATGAAGGAACCTGGGGTAGGACCTGCCCTGGAGGAGACCGGCAAAGTACTAGTGTCTCAGGGGAGGCCTGGTGACCTAATTAAGGAGGGATCCACCATACTGAAAGCCCTGCAGTCTGCCGGTTTGGCTTAAAGGCTCTTCTACTGCATGGGAGGAGGTTCGGGACTTTGAAATCCTGTGGCAGAGGATTCCTGGACCCATCCAAGTTTATCCAAAAGGTCTGTGGCAGAGACCAAGTTCATCCAAAAGGGTCTGTGACAGAGACCAAGTTCATTCCACAACAGTCTGTGGCAGAGACTTTCTGGACATTAGTTTGTGTATCATCCCAGCTGCTAGGCCATGTGAGAGGGGACTATCTGGGTGAGCAATATCCAATCAATAGTTGCGAGTGGAGACTGATTGACTTATTTTGAGTATTCTCTACTGCGTGCCTGAACCTTCCCCTACTCTTCTCCTCCTTTCTACTTTCTCTTGTTCAAGTTATCCTGCAGAGAAAATAAAACCCAACTGTTGAAAGTTTTACATCTGTCTGGACATTGCATTTATTATGGACTTCCGTACCCTGACAACAAAGCTTGAAAGTTAATGTGCAAACCCAAAATTTAACCAGCAGCTCCTTCGGGGGTAGTGCTATATATATAAAGCAGTCGCTTTATGAGGGAGCGCCAGACCATTTTGTCTTGTGGCCCAGTCCACCTCATAAGACTGGCACTACACTAAAAGTGTAGTGCAAGCCGACAGGGACTCTTTTCATGCTGCCCCCCTGCAAAGTGATGCCCTAGGCCTGGGGCTTGTTGGCCTAGGCCAAGATATAGCGATGTTTCAACTACTCAGAACCAGATGTCCCTTCTAAGTGCCCCAGACCATATTTAATGTTATATGCTGCAATGCTGTGTTGTAGCTTGTATGCCTGGGAGACAGGAGACATTCTTGGCCAGAGCTGTTCTCCCAGGATGAGTGGTGGCCAACCCCACTCCATCTTTAGCCAGAAAAGTCTGTGTGAGGCATTAACTTGCTGGCAGCCCTATTATTAGGACCTATATATGTTTTTAAGTGCATCTGTGTTGTTTTCTTGAGCCAACGTGCTGCTGTTACTGAATGGGCTTGCAGGTTTTTTTTCCTGATACATAGGCTAATATTGAGGGATGTTTACAGACAAAAAATTCAAGATGTGTCTAAAAGTGGCATTTAAAATTTCCATTGTGCATGAGGACTAAACACACCTTTTTCTTTGAAAATTTCAGTTTGCAGTAGTAGATTGTACACCTTGCATAGATGTGACCCAGGGCTCGAGTCCTGCGGGAACGCATGGGAATGACGTTCCTGCACTTCTTCCACAGCAGGAACGTTGTTTCCATTGTTATCAAGGCGCGCCCATCCTCCCCTCCCTCGGTCCGCCTATTCCACCTTCAAAGTCTCGGCTCTAGTATAGGGGGTAGGGCAGTACACCCAGGGGCCACAGAGGTGGGGGCGCTCAAGCTCCTCTCCTTAACGGCAACCCTCTGGACACTGCACTGCCGCGCTGTTTCCTGCCCTTGCCCCTCTATCAGAGGAGATCTATGCAGCTGTCTCTGTTCGGAGAGACCCGCTCAGTGACGTCGTTGGGGGTGGGGTGGTCTGTGGTGTGCAGTGCAGGAGATTGTGGACAATACATTTGCTCTCTCTGCCACGATCTTCTTCTACACCCGTGCGGCACAGCTCTACACCTCTCCAGCTGCCGCCCGGGAGGAGTTTGTCCTGAGGGGGGGTTGTCCTGAGGGGGTTTGCCCTGAGGGGGGTTGTCCTGAGGGGGGAAGGGTTTTTACTAATGGAGCGGGGTCTGTACTAATAATGAAGGGGGGATCTGTACTAATAAAGGAGGGGGGTCTGTACTAATAATGGAGGGGAGTCTGTACTAATGAAGGGGTGGTTTGTGGGATGTCTGTACTAATGGAGGGGGTCTATACTATGAAGGGGTGGTTTGTGGGGTGTTCTGTACTAATGGAGAGGGGTGGTTTGTGCTGCTTGTTTCCCCCCCCCCTTTCATATCGGCCAGGGAAGAAATAGAATAGAAAAAGGAGCAGAGAAGATGATTGTGGGACATATAGTCCTGAGGACTGGCAGCCCCACTGTAACATGGTAATGGCAGAGGGAGAGGACAGTGCTGAGAGAACACCATCAGAGAGAGAACCCAGCTGCACTGCACAACCAGAGAGAAAAGCCACACAGCCTGGCACCATCCCTGGCGGAGAAAGGAATGGAGTCATTGCCAAAATACAGATCTGGACTCTACCCAGCGGAGTATCCATGGGCAATTCAGAGTGAGCTGACTCCTGATCAGAGGAACCGTTGTTGCTGTATCGCTGGGTCAGGTGAGAGGGCCGATCGGCCATTATCTCCTGTATTATATCTGCAGTCTCTGACCATCTCCTGTTATATGTCTGCACTCTCTGACCATCTCCTGTATTATATCTGCAGTCTCTGACCAACTTCTGCACTATGTCTGCAGTCTCTGACCATCTCCTTTATTATATCTGCAGTCTCTGACCATCTCCTGTACTATGTCTGCAGTCTCTGACCATCTCTTGTATCATGTCTGCAGTCGCTGACCGCCTCTTGTATCATGTCTGCAGTCTCTGACCATCTCCTGTACTATATCTGGGGCTCTTTCTAACAGAAGCACTCTCTGTGTGCATTAGAGAGAGTCCCCTCCAGGTCTCACTAGTGTACGCTCTTCCTGTATTTTCTTGTTAAAAGATCACGGGAGGATCCTAGGGTAACAAATACTTCTTAGAGGAGCATCTCTGTGTTTGACTTGTTGCCATAAAAACATGTGTAAAGGGTAGGGGTTTGTAAGATGACCATGCCCATGTGAGGGCACCAGAAATATTTCTGCACCAGGCGTCTGTGACCCTAGGATCGCCCCTGATAGGCAGAACACTGATCCAATGGCAAATTGAATTAGTGTGATGTGAATTATAGGAGTCGGGACTTTGTTACAGTGGCCACTGGAGGAGGAGGCGGTGGGCTGAGGGAGGGGAGGACGGGGTCGCACTGGGATATTCAAATCCCAGATCCAGACATATGCCAGGCTTCATTTTAGACACAGATCAGGGTGCATTGCTGTGCACTAATCGGGCTGCATTTGATAGGCACTGGTAAGACTGCATCAATGGACACTGGTAAGGCCTCATTTGATGGGCACTGATCAGGCTGCATTGATGGGCACTGATCAGGCTGAATTTGATGGGCACTGGTAAGGCTGCGTTGCTGGGCACTGGCAAGGTTGCATTGATGGGCACTGGTAAGGCTGCATATGATGGGCACTGGTAAGGCTGCATTTGATGGGCACTGGTAAGGCTACATTTGATGGGCACTAATCAGGCTACATTGATGGGCACTGATTAAGCTGCATTTGATGGGCACTGGTAAGGCTGCCTTACTGGGCACTGGCAATGCTGTATTTTGATGGGCACTGGTAAGGCTGCATTTGATGGGCACTGGTAAGGCTGCATTCGATGGCCACTGATCAGGCTGCATTTGATGGGCACTGATCAGGCTGCATTTGATGGGCACTGATCAGGCTGCATTTGATGGGCACTGATCAGGCTGCATTAATGAGCACTGATCAAGCTGCATTTGATGGGCACTGGTAAGACTACTTTATTGGGCACTGGCAATGCTGTATTTGATGGGCACTGATCAGGCTGTATTACTGGGCGCTGGTCAGGCTGCATTTGATGGGCACTGAGGAAGAGCGGCCAGGGCCCCAATTTGTACAATCAATACAGGCAGCCTGAGGAGAGGGGCCCTGGGCCAGCATGCTCAGCAATCAAGGCCTCACTCCTCTGCACAGAGCAACACATGTATGCGGACACCCCCCAGTCATTGCAACTTGTTTTAGAAATTCCCTACGAGGGGACCATTATCACACAGTGGGGTGTTTTTTTTGTTAGTATAGCATACAGATTCAATTGTTTTGTTGTTACATCTGTGCTATATTTATTTGTTTAATGCATGCAAATTTTAGATGTGTCCTTGACTTGTAAACTGGCACTTCACAATAAATGTTGCAGTTTATTTGTTAAAAAAAGAGTATATATATATATATATATTTATGGTCGTGGCCCTCTGACCGAGAGTGATGTGGATCACATAAACACGCGACAAGACTTACAACATAAATAGACCTGAAGTGTGCCTTGGTGGTCTGGTCAGTATGCCAAGAAAAGGGGGCATACCCAAAGTAAGTAATGGGTAGTTAATTGAAGAAGGATATGCTGAGAAGTGCCCTGAAAAAGGGAAGGGCGGGAGGGTGTCAAATGCGATTGAATGAGCAGACTCATGGACATGAGGTGAGCTGGGAAGAGTCGGCCCAGTGACGTGTAGTACTGCACACTGAACCGACAAAGAGCATGTGTGAGTGGGCTGCTTAAATACCCTCCGGGCTCCTCCCATAAACTCAGGCCACCATACTGGCCTTCATATATATATATATATATATATATATATATATATATATATATATATATATATATACATACATACACACGCACTTTTTTATTATTGAGGTGGGGTCTGGGGAATCTTGGGTGAGTTCCCACACTTTTTTCCCCAGTCTTGACCCCTGATGTGACCGGTACAGAAGAGGAAGAGTTAAGTGAAGTACACAGATAGAGTTAGTGCTAGGTGCAATGTGGGGCTCTATACCAATATTGGGAGTAAGGTAGCAGTGATGTGGTGGACAAGTGGAGAGGGAAAGAGCTCCACGTATCAATCCTGAATGCACAAGTGACTGTGGTGACATTTATTGCATTGAAAGAGTTTATTAGAATCAAGTTATCTGCTCCAAGTTAGGCATCTAGCTTAGCCCAGAAGAACCCACCCCCGGAGTAGGCCTCTAATGTGACCGTTGCTTTGTGCCCATAGAGGATGGAAACATGGGGGATGTGAAAACCACTATCATCCTACCTCTCCTTTACAAATATATTAAGAAATACAGCCATACCATAGATCCCAACTGTCCTTGATTTCGATGGACTGTCCCTGATTTGTTGCTCATTTTGGTCTAATCCATATAGTTATATATAAAATGCACTTTTTACCTATTAAAAGTGTTTTCCAGCGCTAAACTTTTCATCCATTTTCAAATTCCAAAAGCCAATATAAAGGAATAGTAGTGGTAAAAAAAAAAAAAAAAACACTTGTGGGTTTAACTAATCTTGTTTTTTTGCACAATTTTCCTTTAAGGGGACGTGATAAGAGGTGTGTCCTATCCCTGCATGCTTTTTCTGATAGGTGTCCCTCATTCCCATTTCAAAAAGTTAGGAGGTATGCCATACTAGTGACATGAAAATAAAAAGAAGAGTGAAATAAATTGGGTTACATGTGTAGATGAAAAATTATTTCTGAGGTAATTCTGCAACAGATTATGGTTGCAGATTCATGACAGTTACATAAATCTGTCTCTCGGGTGGGGGACAGACTTCTAATTAGTATCAATGGCACTAAGATTTCCAGTGTGTATCTTAAATCCTCTGATTAATTTAGCAAAGGACTGGATTGGGTAGCTGTAATTGTTTCAGAAGAACACAGTGGGGTAGATTCACATAGAGATACGACGGTGTATCTACTGATTCACCGTCGTATCTGTGAGATCCGACGCTCGGATCTATGCGGCTGATTCCTCGAATCAGGTTCCGCATAGATCTCCCTTAGAGCCGACTGGTGTAAGTGAGTTACGGATCTTAGGCTGCAATCTCCCACCGTCCGGTAGGTGGCGCTTCTGTTATTATACGCGACGAATATGCAAATGAGGAGAACCGCCGATTTAGAAACGAACGCCCGGCCGTCGCTTTTTTTTTACGTCGTTTGCGTTTGGCTTTTTCCGGCAGAATAGTTACCCCTGCTATATGCGGGGTAAGTGCGGCGTATCCTATGTTAAGTATGGCCGTCGTTCCCGCGTCGAGTTTCGAATTTTTTACGTCGTTTACGTAAGTCGCTCGGGAATACGGCCATACGTTAATAGCGTTAACGTAGAAAACAATGACGTCCTTGCGACGTCATTTGAGGCAATGCACGCTGGGAAATTTAGCCGGCGGCGCATGCGCAGTACGATCGGCGCGGGGACGCGCGTGATTTAAATAGTAAACTCCCCCTAGCCGCGGAATTTGCATTCCGCCGGGGGATTTACGATCCGCCAGGGCAACTTACGAGGCAAGTGCTTTCTGAATACAGCACTTGCCTCAAAAACTGGCGCAGGCGGATCGTAAAAAAGATAGATCACGCGGATCAAAAGATCCGCTGATCTATGTGAATCTACCCCAGTCACTTTCAGCGCTAATAGGTCTTCCAAGGCTGCCTAGCTCTGAGGAAGGGGGTCCATGCACTGTGTTATGGCCTTTTGTCAGTTGCATTTTGAGTACCCACTTTTATACTAAAACATTTTTAATTATTAAATTATCTCTGGTAATGCACTAGGTGTGCTCCTTCCATTTCAGTGTTTTTTGTAATTCTGTTTTAGAGCCCTGTTTCATTTACTATAAGGCCGCGTACACATGATCGAATTCATCTGCAGGAAATGGTCCGACGGACGGTTTCAGCAGACAAATTTGATTGTGTGTACGGCGGGCAGACGGGTTTTTCCAGCAGACAAATTTTAAAGGCACATTGGCGTACCTGTACGTCCCTGCCTAGACGTGGGTCGGGGGTCCGATCGGACCCCCCCCGGTACTTGCAGTGGTCCGGTTTGCTGTGGGAGCGATCCGGGATGAGGGGGCGGCTGTTCGTTTTTGTCCGCCCCCTCCGGATTGCTCCTAGCCAATCCGCGCCCTCCCCGCCCTGCACTTCCTCTGCCTGTATAATGTAAACACAGGCAGAGGAAGTGATGTCAGCTCTCCTCTCGGCGGTATTTTCAATCCGCCGAGAGGAGAGAAGACATCACATAGTAAGTCGCACCAACACTACACTGACACCACACACATAGGCACATTAACCCCTTCCAATCACCCCCCCACCCCCTGTCACACTGTCACTGATTGCAGTGATCATATATTAAACGATCACTGCATTTAGTATCAATGTGACAGTTAGTGTAAAAGCCAGTTAGTGTTAGGTCCAGGGTAGCCCCGTACCCCCCCTAATAACGTTTTAAACCCTTGATCACCACCCTAGTTAACCCTTTCACCCCCTATTGCCAGTGTCACTAAACAATCATTTTTCTGATCGCTGTATTAGTGTCACTGTTGCCGCTAAGTAGCTAGTTTTTTTGTTTTTTTTGTGATTTTTTTTTTTACTAAAGACATGTGGCTGAATACATTTTGGCCTAAATGTTTGACTAAAATTTCGTTTATTTGATTTTTCTTATAACAAAAAGTAAAAAATATAGATTTTTTTCAAAAATGCCGCTCTATTTTTGTTATAACGCAAAATATAAAAATCGCAGAGGCAATAAAATACCACCAAAAGAAAGCTCTATTTGTGGGAAGAAAAGGACGCAAATTTTGTTTGGGAGCCACGTCGCACGACTGCGCAATTGTCTGTTAAATCGACGCAGTGCCGAATTGTAAAAACACCTCTGGGCATTTAGCAGCATATTGGTCCAGGGCTTAAGTCATGGGTCTTCAAACTACGGCCCTCCAGTTGTTCAGGAACTCCAATTCCCATCATGCCTGTGAATGTCAGAGTTTTACAATGCCTCATGGGAAGTGTAGTTCCGCAACAGCTGGAGGGCCGTAGTTTGAGGATCCCTGGCTTAAGTGGTTAAGAAAGAACCAGTGGCGGCTGGTGCTTAAAATTGTTTTGGGGGGGCGCAAGCGGAAAAAAAAAACAATTGCAGCCTCACTGTACCTATCAAATGCAGCCACTGTGCCATCAATTGTCACCACTGTGCCATCAATTGTCTCCACTGTGCCATGCCATCAAACACAGTCACTGTGCCATGCCATCAAACACAACCACTGTGCCATCAATTGTCACCACTGTGCCATGCCATCAAATACAGTCACTGTGCCATCAAATGCAACCACTGTGCCATGCCATCAAACACAGCCACCGTGCCATCAAAACGCAGCCACAGGACTTCCGGTTCCGGCGCCGCATGGAGTAGCTGTGTGCTCACTCAGCTCCCGCACACAGGCTCCTAATTCCGCCTATAAAACCCTGCAGACCGGCCACCGACCCCTGGGAGAACCATCTGCCATCCCCCCAGACCAGGATGGACAGATTCCTGGAAAAAAACGGCGCACGATCGTACGCCGCCACTGCGGCACGGGCGGGGCAGCCGCAAATCGAGGACCCGGCTTCGGCCTACACGGATCCGGTCGTGGATCCAATCGTAGAAACGGCGCCTGCTATGGAGGTGAGTGTAACACAGCCCCTCCAACCACCCCTCAGACTGTCCGCATCCCCTCACCTCCCCCACAAACGGGGGATATGCACAACATTGAGCTGATGGCCCAGGCCGTGGCTGCTCTATTATCCCCCATGATAGCAACTTCAGTTGAAACGGCCATCAATGCAGGGATTCAGAAAATCCAGGCTCAACTAGGGGAGCATGCATCCCAGCTGAATGAAGCTGAGAACCGCATCAGTCACATAGAAGAGGATCTATACCAGGCCCAATCCTTTGAACATGCGCAAGACAAGACTAACAAATACAGTATATACTCGACAAACTGGACGACCTTGAGAATAGATCCAGGAGGAGCAATCTGCACTTTATTGGCGTCCCCGAATCGCTGCAACCCCAGGCACTTTCGGATCTCTGCTCACGACGCATCCCCGAGGCCTTGGGCCTACCCGGCCCCAGCACAGTCGAGCGTGCCCACCGCATGGGCCTTTTCAACTCTGAACGCAAATCACCACGTCCAGTGATCGCCAAATATCTCAACTATTCAGATAAATCCCTCATCCTGCAGAAGTTCAGGCAGTCCAGGACCCTCCAAATAGACGGCATGAATATCTTGGTCTTTGCGGACTACTCCGTGGACGTTTCCAAGAGAAGGAAAGCTTTCCAGCAGATCTGCTCGGAGCTCCACCGAATGCAAGTCAAGTTTACTCTGGCCTTCCCTGGCCATGCTTCGACTCAGGGCACCTAACTGGGATCAGCTCTTCTTCCATGACCCATCCGAAGCTGAGGCCTTCCTGAGGTCCCACCGCTCAGGCCCCCACCACAACTTGTCTCCCAGAGCTGCACCCTCCAACCGGGCCCTGGAACACGGGAGCCCGCACAAGGACTCTCCTAAAAGATTCAAGGCTTCTGGATCCGACCGACAACAAACCTCCTCCTCTTGAACACCCTTTTTTTTTATTTCTTCTTCTTTGTTTCCCCTTTTTTTGATGCTGCACCACTTGGTGTAACTTTGCAGCGCCTGGATCGTTTTAGAACCCCTCCTGGGTCCTTCTCCTCCATCGTGCCCCCCCTCTCCCGGGGGGGCCACGGTAGGCCCAATGCTATTATGCTGTTATGCTGTTTTGTTTTGCTCTATAATGCTATTTTATTACACATTGTTTTATGTTCTTCTTGCACGATTTGTAATAGTTGTTATAGTCTTTTACTTGTGTTTTATATTGGGTTTTCGCATACATTTATATGATACGTGTGGGCCCTTCTGTTCTTCCGAAGGAATACCTGTTTAGTTCTTGCCCCCCCACACATTGCTCCTGCTGCCTACACCCCCCCCCCCCTTCGGTCGCTGCGGGTGAAGTGCTGCATAGTGAGCCCTGGGTTGGGAGTTGGCCTATTCAGTGGCTCCATGCGGAAAAAAGTGAAGTTCCCGAATGTTGTAGTTCACTATGTTTGTCCCCATCGTCCCTCCCCCATCTCCCCTTCCCTATTTCTCTGCTCTCTTCCCGTTTTAAAAGATCCGTTAACACCTCCGTTCTCTCTCCCAGCCAACCATTACTCCGTTTACTGTCCTTGTATCCCACTTATGCTATACTCCATGCTCCCATTCACTTTGTCTCCACATCCTGCCCACGCCCCTTTGATAGTTTTCCCAACATGAGAATAGTCTCCTGGAATGTTAAAGGGCTCCGTTTCCCCAATAAGAGAATGAAAGTTCTGCGCCACCTTAAAAGGCTTAAGCCGACATCGCCCTCCTTCAGGAAACCCATCTGTCCACTCCCGACTTCCCGCGGCTGCGGAAACTCTGGGTGGGCACGGTTCTCGGCTCTGACTCATGCGGTCGGAAAGCCGGGGTAATAATCCTAGTCAACAAAAACCTTCCCTGCAAGATACTGTCCTCAGAGTCAGACTCTGAGGGGAGATTCGCCTCTGCCCGTATCCAACTGGGATCCAGGGTTGTAAACATCACCAATGTATATGCTCCCAACAGCCCCACAAGTACCTTTTTTAGCGACCTCACCTCTTGGGCGCTTCGAGACCCAGCTTGCCCACACCTGATAGGAGGGGATTTCAACTCCATTATGCACCCGACAGATGACAGGTCCTCTACCAGACACTCCCGTCCTTCATTGACTCCTCTCACCCAGACCCTGTTGGCGTCGACAATTGATTCACTGCACCTTCACGATTTATGGCGACTAAGACACCCAGCTAACAGGGAATTCTCATTTTATTCCCACCCTCACAATGTCTTCATGAGACTGGACTATCTTTTCTGCTCTGACTCTCCCCTCCCACTGATCTCGGAAGCTGACATACACGACATTGCAATCTCGGACCATGTCCCAGTCTCGACCACTCTAGAAGATCCTGACTTAGCCTCCAACCCCAGAATCTGGCGCTTTCCCTCCTATCTTCACAACAACTCCGATTTCCAACAACATCTGGAAAAAGCCTGGTCGGGATACACGTCGGATAATGCGCTACACGCCGACAACCCTAACCTTTTCTGGGAAGTGGGCAAGGCTTTTCTTAGGGGCTGCATAATAGCCTACGCCGCCACCTTCAAAAAACACACACTTAGACGCTATAAACAGGCCAGCGCAACACTGCATCAGGCCCAGCGGGTCCTCTATACTGATGACTCCCCCAACAACCGTAGCGCCTGGTTTGCTGCTAAGAAGGCCTTTGATACTTGGGCGGCCACCCTCGAACGTACCCAAAAGGCACATCTAGACGCCTCCCTCCACAAGTTTGGCAACAAGGCAGGTAGACTCCTTTCCAGGTTAAGTAAAGGACCCAACCGCCCGACACATATCATGTCTCTCAGAGATCCGTCGGGCTCCGTACACAGCACCCCGAAAGATATCAATAATACTATGCGCCAATTCTACTCCTCGCTATATGCCTTAGTCCTTATTGATAAGCCAACGGCCCTCAACTTCCTACAACGTATTTCCCTAGATCGGGTGACCCCCACCCAACACGAAGCCCTCAATGCCCCTATCTCCATCCTGGAGGTCCAATTCGTCATCAAACAGCTTGCCCCCTCCAAAGCTCCAGGCCCAGATGGCTTCACTGGAGAATTGTATAAGTCCTTTAGCTCGACTGTGTCCCCCCCCTCCACGACGTCTACCAGCATATCTGGTCGGGTGGGTCCTACCTACCAACAGGCAATCAGGCCATCGTAAAACTCTTGGAAAAAAAGGCAAAGACCCCCTAGAACCTGGCTCCTATAGGCCCATTTCACTTTTAAACCTTGACGTGAAGATCCTCTCTAAGATAGCGGCCACTAGGTTGGCATCCATTATACCCTCCCTGATCCACCCCACACAATCGGGCTTTGTAAAGGGTAGGACGGCCACCATGAATATTAGGAAGGTAATGCTGGCTCTCGAACATGCAAAAAATTACCCGGCAGGAGACCATGCCATCATCACTTTAGACGCGGAGAAGGCTTTCGATAATGTCAGTTTCGAATGGCTCTCCATGGTCATGTCCAAAATGGGCTTCTCAGGCCCCTTCACGCACCTCATAGAGTCAATGTACACTGCCCCTGCCGCGAGAGTGGTCGCTGCGGGCCTCCTCTCTGAGGAATTCAGGCTGCACAAAGGCACGAGGCAAGGCTGCCCGCTTTCCCCGCTCCTTTTTAACATAGCGCTTGAACCCCTGTCCCGCCACCTAACCCAGATCGCCCCCTTTCATGGCATTCGTGTCGGAGATCACGACCTTCGCACGTCGCTATTTGCCGACGACGTCCTTATTTTCACATCCAGCCCTTCACTTGACATGTCCACGATCAAAACCACTTTTGACTAATTCAGGCTATGCTCTGGGCTTTGTATTAACTATAATAAGAGTGAAATACTCCCCATAGGTCCCCTATCTGTCCCTTCTTGGTCCCAGAGCTCGCTATTCACTGTTGCGAAGTCTCATATCACTTACCTGGGAATAAAAATAGGTAAATTGCCCTCCTCCCTATACCAACTCAACTACCCCCCCTGTTCACCAAAATATCCCAAGAACTGGCGAACTGGATGGACCTGCCTCTCTCACTGCTGGGAAGATGCCACCTGGTCAAGATGGTCAGTTTTGCATGCCTGTTGTACCCACTACAAACCATCCCACTACTTCTGCGCCACAAAGACATCAAATCCCTGAACTCGGCCATTTCCGAGTTCCTCTGGCATGGCAGGCGGGCGCGCATAGCATTTGCCAAACTGCATCTTCCCAGACGAGAGGGGGGCATTGCCCTTTCCAACATCAGGCTATATAACCTGGCATGTCTATTGAGAACAGGCCTGGATTGGATTTCCCAGTCCTCCAGATGCTCAAACTACCCCCTTGAATCGGCGATGGTCCGCCCCTTCTCCCTTACGGCATTTCTCCATTGTCACTGGAAATCTGTCCCCCCTCCCCTCCAACACAATCTCCTTCCCCCGGGATATGGTCATTGCCTGGAGAGAGGTCAGGAAAGCCCTCAATATCCCATCCTCTATCTCGCGATACCTTCCAATCCTGGGTAACCCAAGGTTCCAACCAGGCCTAGATAACCAGCCTTACCTCGACTGGCAGGATAAGGGTATCAAAATTTTTTATTCATTGTGTGACCCCCTTTCAGGCTGTCCCATAGGCTTTAGAGTCCTGGCGGACAAATTCTCTCTCCCTCCATCACACGTATTCCAGTATATTCACTGCATCAGTTTTCTGAAAAACACCTGCCGGGATGATAGAAAAAGGTTCCAGAGCTCCTTCACCGACACCCTTATCTCCCGGGCCTCGTACAAGATTTCAGACATTTACCGTCCCCTCCTCCTGCACAACACCCCCCCCCCCTGGCATCAACGTCAGCGGCCAACTGGTCGAAAGACTTCCCCGACCCTGAGCTGGTGGGGAAGCTCCTTCATGGCCTCACCACGTTCCATAAACTTATCCCTAACGAGATATGGAGAGAGATGCAAATCAAAATTGTCCCCCGGGCCCATATCCCCTTCAGCCGAGCCCATGCCACCCCAGAGTGCCCCCTCTGTAAACAACCCAAACCTAACTTGGCTCACAGGTTCTGGTCCTGCTCCCTCATAGCCAGATTCTGGGACCAAGTCATCCAATACATTTTCGATGTCACCCTGTTGCGCATACCCAAGGACCCGCTGCTACTTATCTTTGGCTATTGGGACCCCCTACTGCTCCCCTGGTCTTACCCTACCACACCCCTGAGCAGGAATTGGACCCTGATATGTCTCTTGCTCACCCGAAGAGCCATCCTCCAGAAGTGGATATCTGCTGACTGCCCAACCACTGCTCAAGTCAAAAAGGAACTGTTGCAGCTCTTATACAAGGACAGGCTCAACACGGACCTGACCCACGAACGGAGCAAGAACCGCTTCTATCACCTATGGAATCCCTTTCTGTTGCACACTTTTACTCCTACGGAGAGACTGAACTTTGAGAAAATGTCCTTTCTTTACCAGAATCCCTTGCGGGACTGACGATCTCTAACCATCCCTCCCTCCTCCCCTACCCCCCCCTCTTGTTTTTGGGAGGACTATTCCATCTACTCTATGTACCCCTAAGTCTGTGCCCTCCCCTTAATTTTTCTCTGAGTACTCCTCCATATCCTTTTCTTCTACCATGAATGTCCTCAAAAATGTTTATATGTTCCTGTTTTTGTATTTACTCTGATATGTAACTTCCTCAATAAAAACATATTTAAAAAATAAATAAAAAAAAAACGCAGCCACTGTGCCATTCCATCAAAACGCAGCCACCGTGCCATCAAAACGCAGCCACTGTGCCATGCCATCAAAACGCAGCCACTGTGCAATGCCATCAAAATGCAGCCACTGTGCCATGCCATCAAAACACAGCCACTGTGCCATGCCATCAAAACACAACCACTGTGCCATGCCATCAAATGCAGTCACTGTGCCATGCCATCAAACACAGCCACTGTGCCATCAATTGTCACCACTGTGCCCCCAATTGTCGCCACTGTGCCATGCCATCAATTGTCACCAATATGCCATCAAACACAGCCACTGTGCCCCCACTTGTAGCCACTGTGCCCCCAGTTGTCGCCACTGTGCCCCCAATTGTTGCCACTGTGCCCCCACTTGTAGCCACTGTGCCCCCACTTGTAGTCACCGTGCCCAGTACCCCCTGGCACTTACCTTTCTGGCTTCTACCGTCCCTCGATGTCCTTCGTCCCGCCCTCAATGACGCTTCAGCCAATCAGCTTACTGATTACCAGAATCAGATTACCTGATTGGCTGAGACGCCTGTCAGTCTTATCCTCGGAACGCACGGCCGGTACGTTCCGAGGATAAGTTTCAGGAAGCCGACTACAGCCTCAAGGCTGTACTCGGAAAGCCTATCAGAGCCAGCGGCTCTGATCGGCACTTCCACACAGCCAGTGAGCTGCCGCTATTCAGCAGACCGGCGCTCTATGTCCGGTCAATTTAATAGTGGGCGGCAGCGGCGAAAAAATATAGATTCATACAGTGTATGAATCTGTATATTTTACTGGCTGTGAGCCTTCCAGAGGAGGCGGCGCTCCGGCGTCCCTATGGACACACCGCCACTGGAAAGTACTATCATGAGTAAGGTCCTGATGGCATGATACATGCAGGCAATGGTGACCCGGTGCATGATCTTTCACCTAGAAACATCTCTGTGTTTTGGCACTAATAGGATAATTAATGCTTAGTATTGTGATTATGCACAAGAGAAAAGATCGCGCTAGAAATTAATATAAATGCATGACACAGAGGTATTCCAATGAGCGTTGATCACAAATAAACAGTCCACCGAAGGCAAGTTCATAAATAATCTCCACCATGTGCAAGACGGTTTCACACTAGAACAGTGCCAGAAAGGTAAGAACCTCCACCACAGTGATATATATTCCCTTACCAGATAAAAATGATCCCTGGTTAGAGGAGATCATATAGAGCATGGTAAGAGACTGGGATCGAGGGCAGCCAGGATTTTCAATGTCCTTAGTAGATAAGTTTACTCCCAATAGCGATCCGGAAGTATGCAAAAAATAAAGGGCTCACATAGTGTAAAATCCTTATTTATTCAATAAAAGCAAGTAGAAATGCACTTACAATCTTGGAGATTTGTAGAGCGTATATAAAATAGCCGGCCGGCTTGGAACACACAGCCCGTATCCGGGTAGAGAAAAAGCGCGGTGACGTCAGAACGCCGCCTCCCTACGTTTCGTCACGACAAGACTTGGTCACCCTTAGGGTATTATTTTCGATTGGTTCCCTCATTCGGCCGAGGTCACCCACTATAGCCAATGAGGTTTTCCAACAATAAAGATGTCCGAAATGGGGCCGAATGTTCCCTTATTTGATTAAGGTCATCTGCT
The DNA here is from genome assembly GCA_029574335.1 of Rana kukunoris. NCBI lineage: Eukaryota > Metazoa > Chordata > Amphibia > Anura > Ranidae > Rana > Rana kukunoris. The sequence continues at coordinate 366,544,242 of CM056051.1, read as the reverse complement.
ATAGCCAATGGGGTTTTTTCCAGTAACAAAGATGTCCGAAATGGCGTCGAATGTTTTCACCACATCGAGGCTGCATTTGATGCTTGTGTGTATATACGCGGTGATTCAGGACGCCGCCTGTTATCCCGTGACCAAGTCCTGTCGTGACGAAACGTAGGGAGGCGGCGTTCTGACGTCACCGCGCTTTTTCTCTACCCGGATACGGGCTGTGTGTTCCAAGCCGGCCGGCTATTTTATATACGCTCTACAAATCTCCAAGATTGTAAGTGCATTTCTACTTGCTTTTATTGAATAAATAAGGATTTTACACTATGTGAGCCCTTTATTTTTTGCATACTTCCGGATCGCTATTGGGAGTGAACTTATCTACTAAGGACATTGAAAATCCTGGTTGCCCTCGATCCCAGTCTCTTACAATGCTCTATATGATCTCCTCTAACCAGGGATCATTTTTATCTGGTAAGAGAATATATATCACTGTGGTGGAGGTTCTTACCTTTCTGGCACTGTTCTAGTGTAAAACCGTCTTGCACATGGTGGAGATTATTTATGAACTTGCCTTGGGTGGACTGTTTATTTGTGATCAACACTCATTGGAATACCTCTGTGTCATGCATTTATATTAATTTCTAGCGCGATCTTTTCTCTTGTGCATATTTGTTTGGTGTGGTATAACACTTTTTTGATTGCTGCTTTTTTCCTGTATATTTAACAAGCGCAATATTTTTTCTTTTAGTATTGTGATTAGTATGATGTGGTTTTCAGCTTCATTCTGTGACATAACCAGCTACTTTGTCTTTCTGTGCTCCATTACCAACCCATGATATTGTTCTCTCACTTGCTTTAGATTTTTCACCTATGACCTTCCTTACCTTCAATTCCTGAAATACTATTACAGACTCTATGTCTGAATGTCTTTCCACCTACAGTATCTCACAAAAGTCAGTACACCCCTCACATTTTTGTAAATATTTTATTATATATTTATTCTTTGCATGTGACACCGAAGAAATGATACTTTGCTACAATGTAAATTAGTGAGTATACAGCTTGTATAACAGTGTAAATTTACTGTCACCTCAAAAAAAAACTCATTGCACAATCATTAATGTCTAAACCGCTGGCAAAAAAATTGAGTACACCCCTAAGTGGAAATGTCCAAATTGGGCCCAATTAGCCATTTTCCCTCCCCAATGTAATGTGACTCCATAGTGTTACAAGGTCTCAGGTGTGAATGGGGAGCAGGTGTGTTAAATTTGGTGTTATCGCTCTCACTCTCTCATACTGTTCACTTGAAGTTCAACATGGCACCTCATGGCAAAAAACTCTCTGAGGATCTGAAAAAAATAATTGTGGCTCTAAATACATAAATACAGGCTCTTATATACACCAAAAGAGGAGGGTACTACATTCTGCTCATATTACTCCAGCAATACACAGACATAAATTAACATGAGCTAATTAATCCCTTTAAACCCCCTGGCGGTATCCACAAGCGTGACTCGGGGTGGATTTCTTATGTAAAAATCGGTATCCCCGAGTCACGCTCGGGGTGAATATGCAGAGCCTGCAGCGCGCTGGCTTACCTTGTATCCAGGCAGGGTTACTGTACTTACCTTGTCCCTGGATCCAGCGATGCATCCAGGCTGTGTGAGCGAGTGGCGTCCTCCATTCGACTCACACAGTGCCCGCGCGCCGCCAATCTCCGTTCCCTGCGACGTAACGGCGCACGGGGGCGGAAATCGGCGGCAAATTCAAAAAATTAAACAAACACATTACATACAGTATACTGTAATCTTATAGATTACAGTACTGTATGTAAAAAGTACACACCCCCCTTGTCCCTAGTGGACTGCCCAGTGCCCTGCATGTTCTTTTACATAATAAAAACATTTTTTTTGTGCCTGCAAACTGTAGATTGTCCATAGCAACCAAAAGTGTCCCTTTATGTCAAAAGTGATTTTAGAGCAGCTAGAAAACAGCTATAATAAATGATAATCACTTGCAGAATTGAGCGATAGCGATTTGTGGGGAAATTCGTCATAAAAAAATAAAAGTAATGACAGCGACAATTCTGCAACTGAGCAAATTTCAGGGATTTTGATTTGATTACATTAGTGAATAATTTTTATTATAATTACATTATTATGTGTTATAATTATTTATAGTTATTTATTATATTATAATTTTATGATTTTGTGTTTCAAACTTTATCATACCAGAGATGTTTACTAGACTATTGTTTGGACAAATTTAAGTGAGTTATTCCTAAAAAATTGCAGGCCTACAGTATAAAACGCAGAATTTCCATGCAAAATAATTGTACCGCTTTTGGTACGTAATTCCAGACAGAATCATACCGCCAGGGAGGTTAAGCAGCCAATATGACTCATATGCATGACCTTTGAGTTTCCTAGCCTGATTATCTATTCTCCCTAACTACAATAAACATTAACACAGAACGCCTTCACACAATTACAGGGTCAATTAGCACAAGCCACAATGAATGATACTGATGGTGCATACACACGATCATTTTTCGGCATGAAAAAAAAACAATGCTTTTCGGCATGTAGAAAGAACGTTGTTTTTTCCAACTTCATCATTAAAACGACGTTGCCCACACACGATCGTTTAAAAAAAATGCTCTAGCAAAGTGCGGTGACATACAACACGTACGACGGCACTATAAAGGGGAAGTTCCATGCGGGTGACGCCACCCTTGGTGCTGCTTTAGCTGATTTGCCGTTAGTAAAAGACGATTCACGCTTTTCTGTGTGTTACAGCGTGATAAATGTGCTGTCTCCATTACGAATGGTAGTTTTACCAGAACGAGCGCTCCCATCTCATAACTTGCTTCTGAGCATGCACAGGTTTTTAACTGCGTTTTAGCCCACACACGATCATTTTTTACATCCCGAAAAACGACATTGTTTAAAACGTCGTTAAAAAATGCAGCATGTTCGAAAACAAAATTGGCCAAGCATGCGTGACATACAGCATGCTTGGCCAATCATCAGCGTGCAATGCCGCAGTGAATTATGGGCCGTTTTGCGTCACTCGAATTTGGCGCGAACGACCGCTTTTGTTCGAATTTCGTCGAACGTACCAACAGACAATGTTCGAGTCGAACATACGTTCGATCCCTAACTGTGACATACTGAAGCAGAGCATTATTCCCATCCCTTAAGAGACTGGGCCGCAGGACAGTATTCCAACATGATTACGACCACAAACACACCTCCAAGACGACCACTGCCTTGCTAAAGAAGCTTAGGGGTAAGGTGATGGACTGGCCAATCATGCCTTCAGCCCTAAACCCTATTGAGGGTATGTGGGGCATCCTCAAACAGAAGGTGGAGGAGTGCAAGGTCTCTAACATCCACCAGCTCTGTGATGTCGTCATGGTGGCAACCTGTGAAGCTCTGGCTAACTCCATGCCCAAGAGGGTTAGTGCAGATCTGGAAAATAATGGTGTCCACACAAAATATTGACACTTTGGGCCCAATTTGGACATTTTCACATAGGGGTGCACTCACTTTTGTTGCCAGCGGTTTACACATTAATGACTGTGTGTTGAGTTATTTTGAGGGGACAGCAAATGTACACTGTTATACAAGCTGTGCACTTACATTGTAGCAAAGTGTAATTTCTTCAGTGCTGTCACATGAAAAGATATAATAAAATATTTAAAAAATGTGAGGTGTGTACTCACTTTTGTGAGATACTGTATATCTCTTTTTGCTGATTCTGCACTTTACTGCCTTCCTGTTGCTGACTGGCTTATTCTGTGACCTTGTAGGCTGCTCATACTTGTCTGCCCAAATGTATAGATCTAAAAAATGGCCTAAATTTAACAACAAAATTCAGACCCCATAAACTCCAGTGGGATTTGCCTCTGTGTTCTGGTTTGACAAATTTTGAACAAGATTTGTTGAACCCTTGGTGAACAAAGCCTAGGCAGATTCACCCATCACTAAAGCCCCATACACACTATCAGTTTTCCTGACGGTTTTCTCATCAGGTTTACCAAAACCATGTAGTACAAGGGCCTGCCTGATTGCATACTAATTGATACTCTTGAGGTTTGACCTCATATTAGATTGTTTTGGTAAACCTGAAGAGAAAACCATCAGGAAAACTGATAGTGTGTAGGGGGCTTAACAGTTAGCAGCTTAGGTGAGTGAGTGAATAACTCATATAGGGCTACAAATGCAAACTAAATCACCTCAAGGCACTTTTTTTCCATCCGGTGTCATCCTTATCCTTCAGGTGGTTCCATGCCGATGTTCGTTGGTAGAGCGTTCCATAGCCGTGGTCCTTGGACTGCAAATCTTCGTTCTCCCTTCGATTTGTAATGGGACTTGGGGATATAGAGGAGGTTTTGATTAGATGATCGGAGAGTGCGATTGGGGGTGTAGTGTTTTATTTTCTCACATAAGTATTGAGGAGCATTTCCTTGTATGCATTTGTGGGTAAGACAGAGGGTCTTGAATGTGACCTGATCCTTTACTGTTAACCAATGAAGGGTCCTCATTAGTGGGGTGATGGATTCCCAGTTTTTTTTTCCTGTTACCAGCCTGGCTGCCATGTTCTGAACGAATTGTAGACGCAAGATCTGATAATTTGGTAGTCCTAAGTAGAGGGAGTTTGCGTAGTCGACTCAAGAATTGATGATTGTTCTGACTACTACTGCTGTATCCTCTTTCGGGATGAGGGGGAAGAGTCTACGCAGTAGGCGGAGAAGGTAATGGGATCCACTGACTACTGATTCTATTTGTGCATTCTACTGATTCTATTTGTGCATCCATCGACATCTGAGTCAAAGGCTACTCTGAGGCTTTTGACCTTGGTACTTGGGGTGATGATTTGTCCAAGGATGGTGGGTGGTGTCCAGGAGGTCCTAGCTTTAGTCTTTCTGTTTGCGTGAAGGAGAAGAAGTTCTGTTTTGGATGCGTTGAGTTTGAGGAAGTTCTCAGTCATCTACTCGTCGATCAATGCCAGGCATTTTTCTAATCCGTGATATCGGTCGTTTCAGGTGATCCGAAAGTAAAGTTGAGTGTCATCTGCATATGAGTGGTAGCATAAATCCCGTTCGCTGATTATTTTGAGGAGAGGGCGGAGGTAGATGTCGGATGACAGGGGTGATCCCTGAGGGACTCCGCAAGAAATGGTGCGCGTTTCTGAGGTAAAAACTCATAGTTTCACTGGGAACGATTTCCTAGGAAGGATGCGAACCAGGGTAGATCTGTGTCTGTAACTCCAGGCTACTTCTTTGAGACAAATGAGTAGAGTTTTGTGATCTACTGTGGCTAATGCTGCACTGAGGTCCAGTAGCACCAGTAGGCATGATTCTCCGTCATCTGCTGCTTCGAGGGCATCATCCCATATTTTGAGCAGTGTCGTTTCTGTGCCATGGCCTGGGCGGAAGCCTGATTGTAGTGGGTCAAGGAGTTTGTGGGTGTCCAAATGGAGTTGTAGCTGCTGTACTACTGGTTTCTCCATGATTTTGGAGAGGGTGTTCAGACTTGTCACACACCCTTCCGTTTGTACAATGAATGGCACTACTCTGAGCTCTGTTATTGATTGAAATAATTCTGAGTGTGAAATTAAACTAGGCTAGTGAGCTACTGCTGGTATTGTGTATTGTAGGCATACAGTGGGTGACTGCGATATTGTGTCAATCTCACTCCCTTTCTCGGCGAGATTGACCACCTACGATCCCCATCGTGGGAGCCAGCGCCGTGCCGGCTCGCCGCAATGGGGAAAAAGCCAACATAGAAGCGACGGGGATCCAACTTGCATTCCCGCTAATTCTAACCACATCGTTTGGTATGAATCATGAGGGGGAACTCCATGCCAAAATTTAAATAAAAAAACAGCATGGGTTCCCCCCAGCGGCATACCAGGCCCTTAGGTCTGGTATGGGTTGTAAGGAGAACCCCCCTACGCTGAAAGAATGGCGTGGGGGTCCCCCTTCAATCCATAGCAGACCTTTATCCAAAGCACGGGTCTTAAAGGGGGCTCCCAGAATCCGATAAGCCCCCCGTCCGCAGACCTTGACAACCAACGACCAGGGTTGTCGGGAAGAGGCCCTGTCCTTATCAACATGGGGACAGCGCCCCCCTGCCCCAGAGCCCCCAACTCCCCCATGTTGAGGGCATGGGGCCTGGTACGGTTCAGGAGGGGGGGGACGCTCGTTCGTCCCCACTCCTTTCCTGACCGGTCTGGTATGGATTGTGGGGGGGCCCCACGCAATTTTTTCGGCGTAGGGGGGGTTCTCCTTACAACCCATAACAGACCTAAGGGCCTGGTATGCCTCTGGGGGGGAACCCATGCCGTTTTTTTAATTAAAATTTGGCGTGGAGTTCCCCCTCATGATTCATACCAAACGCCGCAGCTAGAATTGGCGGAAATTTAAGTCGGATCCCCGTCGCTTCTATTACACGCTCGCTGGAATGTCCTTTTTCTGTTCTAGCGAGTGTGAGATGTCGGCACCATGTCGCCGAGCATTAGCGCGATGCTGTCGTGCTGGAAACAAATTCTCGGCGACAGGTACTGTATGAGGAATTTACTAAGATTGGAGAAGCCATGCATGGCAAATAATCAGCTTCTAGCTTTCATTTTCATCATTTAACTGAACAAGCTTAAGTTAGAAGCTGATTGGTTACTATGCACAGCTGTTTTAGTTTCTCTCTGCTCCAGTTTTAGTAAATATGCCCCCATAGTCAGCGTTCAAAATAATTTGAAAACTCTTTAAGGTAACACTTGAGTATTTAGCAACCATAAAATGATTATTTCTTACTGCTAACCATTAATCCTTTAATTCGCCTTGCAACCACACATACTGTTTCCTAAGAGAGAATGTCAGGTAAACAATATTAACTGTAATATTAACAAATAAAAACTCAGCCTCTTTAATGAAGACAGGAAATAAAACCAAATACACATTTAGAAAATTACCAAATTGCAGCAAACCCCTTTAAGGTAAATACATTTTGCATCTTGTTCAAGAGGACTCACACAACAACTTAACACATTTCATATTCCACTGTCGGCAAGAAAAGAGATGAAGTGAAAATCTGTTTTGCTGGAAAAAATGGAAATAAGTACATTTTTTTTACGGTCCCTGAAACAGAGACATATTACATTGTATGGCACATAAAATATAATTATCATTTTAAAGTAAGGCTTACAAAATTTGTGGCCAAGGGAATAAATGCACCTACACAAGAACTATGGAATCTTTGTCATTACGATGAATCTTGCTCCTTGGCTCTTTTTCACAGGGAAAAAATAAATAAAAATGTTTTGAATAATTATGGATTCACACGCTCAGCCGTGGGCTGACACCATTAGCAGTTCCCATCAGCCCTTGTGCAAATCATAGATACTTCACTCTACCTGCTGCCTACTCGTCAAGCTTAGTGCTTAAGTAATGAGTTTTTCTACCGCCTGTAGAAACACAAGTTTGCCTGTGTAAATTGGTCCATTTGGAAAGCTAATTGTAGGATAAGACAGTCTATTACATGGAGAAGTGTATGTGGATGTATGCATAGCTTTTCATTTAAAAAAATGCTTTTGACAGTAGAAGTTGAATTGTCAGCTTTGAAACGGAAGTTCATTTTTAAAATGTTTTACTAACAGCGACTTCAGAGATGAAAAATGCTTACTGACAGTAATAGAAGGCAAACCTCATTAAGGAAACTTAAGCCAAAGCCTGCAAGAGCTGAAACCCTTAGGGTTCGTCATTGCATCTTATGGAACAGAATGAGTACATTTTTCATTGAGTCCTTACCTGAGAGTGATTGCTGTGTGTTGTGAAAGCTGTTAATAAAGCTTCGGAAGGTGCCATTTTATACAAGGTGCCATTTTCCCTCTTGTGCCATGGATGCATTACTCATCCAGATTATTCACGACCCAGGCATGCCTCACAGCAACCTGCCCTCCATTAGTAATCAAATCAACGTACCAGGGAACATATTTGAAGGAACTAGGCCACGGCGTTATTAAGTTACAATTACATCCCAAGGTCCTTGCCAAGCTGCCCATCTGGATGCCTAGCCCTTAGCGTTGCTGTAGCTTGCAATACTTGTTGTTTCAGATCAGAAAATAGAGTATTGATAACGGAGGAACACTCCTCGCGCTGAGAAGCCCTAGAGGGAAAGGACTGGTGATACATCAACCATCATGACTGAATTCATTAAATAATTGGGCTTCAGAATGTCATGTCAGCTGCCAGGCTGAGACAAATTGTGCACATGCTGGCAGGAGGGTAGAAGGTATGGTGCAGTTTTTGACAAACTGCATATTTCTATCATACAAAAATGTATAGATACATACCGTATATAAGGTAACATTTGGATGATTAATAAAAGATAGAAATTGAATTTGGGTAATTTGGACAGGTATCGGTCTTTGAAAATAATTGTGATTTTTTTTATGGAATATTATTCTAGTTAATTGTTGACATCATTTTTCTATCATTTTTAATGATATAAAATGTGTTCTAGAAAATTCTGGCAAAGACATCAGTTCTGCTATACAGTATGTCATTAAATCCCAACTCCAGTGCTTTTTCTCCCCTCTCCATATAGCTCCAACCTGCTTTGGAGCACCCTCTACACTTTCTATTGTTTTAAGCCAAATACCCTTTTTTTTAAAAGTGTTTTTCTTAGTCACATAATGTCACAGATCCTCTTCCTCTTATTTTCCTACATTGGTGGGAGGGTCCTGAATGATGCACAGAGAGATACCAAGTAATGTTGTATTACTGCTCTCTGCAGCATTCTTATCCCAGGATGGCTGAACTAAATACCCCAGAGGGTAGGACCTAGACACCTTTGAAAACGTCCATAGACGAAACCGGTCAGGTGACCTTACGCTCTTACGTCACGCGCTCCGTTACGCTCAGCTTAGACCAGCAAGGATTTCCGGGTTGGGACGCGCTCAGAAGTGGAACGCAAACAGCGGCACGCTCCACACGGATAGCGAACACAGAGGCTCCCATAACCTGACTGGTATAGCTCAACACACGGGACTTTTTGTCAAGCTGCGGTGCAGCAGCTTTCATTTTTTAAACTTTATGTTCTTCTTTTTTAATTTTACACATTGTTGTCCCAATTGGGAAACGTTTTTTTAATAAATACCAGGAATTACTACACCATGAGGATTTCTTCTCTTCTTGCCTCCTTATAATCACTACAACCCTCTTTTTGGAGTTATTGGATATATCCTAGGAACCACTACGCACGGCGATTGAGCTAACAAGTGCAACAACTGAACTCATCAAGTGCCGTGAATGACCTTCTACGCATAGAGGTTGGTAAACAACAGCTACTACCCACTGATCCCCAAGGCTCCATACCCCCTCCGTGGGGACAACAATCTGGTAAGTGGGGATACATGTGGGGGGATAACTGGAATCTCTACTATCATCTGCAGTCCAATACCTGTTATTTACACCGCAGATGACCACGCAGCTGTTTAATTGAACTTTACCCATAACGTCACTGATGATATACATTAACATACGGATGTTAACTTATTGTATCGTACTGGAAGTTATTGTGTAGGAAACTCCACTTCTCAGAACATAGAAACTTAGTGTTTATTGAGAATAGCACTTAAGTCGACCACTGAAACAGGAACTTCTTATTGGGCCTTTATTGTATATATTTAACAATAACCTTTTATCACATTCATTCACTTATTATTTTTATTTTTTTTCTCTTTTCACTCTTGTATATTTTTTGGATGATCACACTATATAATAGAGCGACACTTGCTCATTTTAGTGACCATTGATCACATGCACTGGACCACATAAACCTAAGGGTACACAGAAGGACAAAACTTTTTACAAGTCACTATATATCTGAAACACATTTTTTGACATCACGTTTGACCTATATTGTTATATAGCTTGTTTGATTTATACAGCACTTTATATCATAACATTGGATTTTGGAGTGATACCACTAACCGAGTTGTCAACACTAAACTTTCAATAAGATATTTTGAAACTTTACTAAATACAAACAGAAGGCCTCATAACCACCAATTCCACAGGTACTCACCATTAGGATCCCATCTGCTACAAGTACCCGACACGAGATATACAGATCACATTTACACAGCAGCGCCAATTATCTGTACCTAAAAATTATCTTAACACACCATCTCTCTTTGAGAGATAAAACAGAAGGCAGCAGCTCATATCCCCAGTCCTAGCGCGGATTAATTTCTAATATTCAGGACCTAGACACTGTGGGGTAGATTCACATAGATCAGCGGATCTTTTGATCCACGTGATCTATCTTTTTTACGATCCGCCTGCGCCAGTTTTTGAGGCAAGTGCTGTATTCAGAAAGCACTTGCCTCGTAAGTTGCCCTGGCGGATCGTAAATCCCCCGGCGGAATGCAAATTCCGCGGCTAGGGGGAGTTTACTATTTAAATCACGCGCGTCCCCGCGCCGATCGTACTGCGCATGCGCCGCCGGCTAAATTTCCCAGCGTGCATTGCCTCAAATGACGTCGCAAGGACGTCATTGTTTTCGACGTTAACGCTATTAATGTATGGCCGTATTCCCGAACGCCTTACGTAAACGACGTAAAAAATTTGAAACTCGACACGGGAACGACGGCCATACTTAACATAGGATACGCCGCACTTACCCCGCATATAGCAGGGGTAACTATCCGCCGGAAAAAGCCGAACGCAAACGACGTAAAAAAAAAGCGACGGCCGGGCGTTCGTTTCTAAATCGGCGGTTCTCCTCATTTGCATATTCGTCGCGTATAATAACAGAAGTGCCACCTAGCGGACGGCGTGAGATTGCAGCCTAAGATCCAACAGTGTAACTCACTTACACCAGTCGGCTCTAAGGGAGATCTATGCGGAACCTGATTCGAGGAATCAGCCGCATAGATCCGAGCGTCGGATCTCACAGATACGACGGTGTATTAGTAGATACACCGTCGTATCTCTATGTGAATCTACCCCTGTGAGTTCACAGGAAGTGGGTTGAATGACTATGGCAGGCATTCAACTCTGAAGATTGGTGACATCTTGTGGCAGGAAAGAAGTACTAAGTGGGTAAAATGTGAATTGAAGCTTAGTATGCTGTTTTAAGAGTAAGCTGCTTTTTCTACTTTGACTTTGTCTGGGCACTGATTTTCTTTTTCTGTAACCACCTAACAACCAGACCAATTTTGACACTTCTCTCCTACATGTACAAATCATCATTTTTTTGCTTGAAAATTACATGGAACCCCCAAACATTATATACAGTATGGCCCAGATTCACAGAGCGATTACGCCTGCGTAACAGGAGATGCGCGGCGTAAGTCTAAATGTGCGCGTGCGTTTCGATGCACGGCATTCCCAGAACGAGATACGCAAGAAATCTACTTTTTTTTGTCCAGCGTAATTTCGTTAGACAGGCGCATCCGTCCGCTCAAAACTGCGCTAGACACACCATTGATTTGCTAGTCAAATATGCTAATGAGGGACTTACGGGGATCCACAAAAGAACGTTGGGGCAGCGCAGGCTACGCGGTGTGCGCAACAGCAAAATGTCCTGTCTAAAATTAGACCATATAAAAGCTGGTCTAAAAAGAGAAAAATCGTCTACATGTCAGATAAAGCAACACTGTTAGTGAGGAGCTCAGCAGTCACACGTGTTGCACAACAATCTGTATGCCAACATGCCAGGGGCATCGTCGCGCATAGCTATACTACTGACTTTAGAGGAGCAAAGAAGGAGGAGGGCACGGAGGATGGCACGGGAGAGGATATACCGCACACGCATAGACCTGTTTGGCATGAGTGATTGTGAGGTGTATCGCATCTTCAGATTCACCCCTCATGCCATCCTGGAATTAACCACAACCCTGCAGGAGGACATCACCAGCCCAACATAACGCTCACATGCAGTGCAGCCACTGGTCAAGGTCCTGGCAACACTCCATTTCCTTGCCAGTGGCTCTTTTCAGCATACAAGTGGAGTGGTGGCTGGGATGGCACAATCCTCCGTGAGCAGATGTGTGCACCAGGTTGTCCCTGCAATCCTCAGACGCATGTCCCACCACATCATCAAACCAACCACTGAGGACCTGCGGCTGAAGGCAATGACAGATTTCTACAGAATTGCCAGATTCCCACACACCGTGGGGGCCATTGATTGCACACATGTGGCACTCCAGCCCCCCCAGGAGACAGAGCACATGTACCGCAATCGGAAGCATTGGCATTCCATCAACGTACAGGTGATAGTCGATTGCCCAAGGCCTCATATGGCACGTCCGTGCCAAACACCCAGGGTCCAGCCACGACAGCTACATATACAATCAGAGCCCCATCCGAATGGAATTCGATCAGAACATGTATGGGGACACCTGGCTGGTTGGTGAGTGACATGGGTGGCAGGCATGACTGTACCCCCCCATGATGCACACATCACAAGGGGCACATGCATGACTAACATCCTCCTGTCTTTTCCCTTACAGGTGACTCTGCATATCCACTGGGACCCCATCTCATGGCTCCTATCCGGAACCCCCAAACCCCAGGAGAAGAAAGATACAATCAAGCCCACGCCCAAACACGTGCAGTGGTGGAACGCACCTTTTGCCTCCTGAAGTCACGTTTCCGATGCCTGGATAAGTCTGGGGGGACCCTGTTGTATTACCCAAACTTTGTGTGCCAGATCATCGGTGCCTGTTGCCTGCTGCACAACTTCGCAGTGAGAAAGGGCCTGCAGATTGACCTACGTGATGACCTGACCCCTGAACCAGACAATCCCCCCTAACCGAGGTTACCCCGTCTTCTGAGGGAAGAGCAGCCAGGAGCCAGCTCACGTTAGGCATCTTTGCACGTTAAACACACACATTAATCATGGCACAATGAGAATGCATGCATGCACACCACTGTGCTCCCTAGCACACACACCCCACATCCTCATCAAATTGGATTGGCACCAGTCTACCATGCAGGACTTGTGAGCAGCAACGCCACGCCAAGGCTCCAATTATGTCACTGTACATTCATACACCATTCACACGGACCTGGGGATCACTTCTCCCTGGTCCTGGGGAACCCTTCTCCACCAAAATTGAGGGTGACACCCCTTTTCCGGCAGGAATGTCACCCCCACATTCAAACAGCATTCACAACCCAAAAAAAAATAAAAAATTACCAGCAAAATCAAAAAATTTCCAGGAAAAAAAAAGGGCCCAAAAAAAAGGGGAAAAACAAATTAGTGCCCTTGACGTGAGCCACGCCTGGGGCGCCCCCGGCTACGGCCCCGGCTCCTCTGGGGAGACTCATGGGGGAGGGGGTAAACCAGGGAAGGAGGAGCAGCCCCTGGTCTCTGCCCACTTGGCGGCCTGCCCTCCAAGGCCACGGCTATTCTGTCCAGGGCAGCACCTAGTGTTGCCGTGTTGGCCTGGATAGCCTGGGTGAGGGCCCTCACATCCTGCCCAACGCCTGCTGATGTAGTCTGCAGGTCGTTAAGGCAGTTTCTGAAAGCCCGGGAGTGGCAGTCCAGGTTCCCAAGCGTATTCTTGATGGAGGACAGGCTCTCCTCCATCCGCACCAATGTCTGGCTGACCTGTCCCAGATGGCGGGTCTGGAGGAACTGGTCCTTTCTCAGAGTGGTGGGCAGGAGATCGGCCACCCCCTGGTCTTCTGGGTCGCCTTCCTGCCTCCAGCTGATGCTTGTGGGCGGGAAGAAGGGGAGCCCCTTGGGAGGGGAGCCATGTTGGGGAGGAGGGGGGGGGTTCCCCTTAGGGAGGGCTGGCTACTGCCAGCCAGAGGGGAAGAGTCATCCAAAAACAATAGTCCAGTGCCTGACATGGACTTCTCCTCCTCAAACTCCTCCTCCTCAACCTCCTCCTCCTCTTCAACCTCCTCCACGGACTCCGGCCTTGTCGGTGGGGCCTCATTAGGCTGCTGTCCTGGGGATGGTGCGGTCAGGCCAGATGGCCCAGCACCCTCCTGCACATCTGTGGATGACACAAAACATTCACAGGTTGGAGGATCCACACACTTGCCACATATTCCCTTTCACCCCCTCCCCCACACATGCTACACACCTGATAGAAAAAAAAACCTTACCTGGCATCACGCCTTCATGACTTGAGTCATAGCCGGGCAGACCCTCCACTTCTTCCCGATGAAAGGTCTGGGCCACAGCACGCTCCTCCACTGTCAGCCTAACACGGCATGGTGGGCCCCCTCCTGTGGCCCTGGCATGGGCAAGCATTTTGGCCAGCTTCTTTTTGACCAGACGCCGGAGGTCATTTATCTTTTTCTCAATCCCAGACCGGTTCCGTGTCTCCCCCTCCCCCGCTGAATTCACCTGGTCAGTGATCATGTCCAAAATCTCTCTCCTCCTGGCCGGGGTGGTGTTGGCACTGTCCAGGCCGTGGAGGAAACGCCCATAGTCGGAAATGGCCCGGGCAAGAATTTGTTTCTCCCTCAAAGAAAAATTTAATTTCCTCTTCCTCTCTGTCATACTCTGACCAAAAATCACTCCCAGTCAACAAAAATCACTCACAAAAACAAGCACGACCAATCAAGCAAGAAAACAAACAAACAGGAAACTATCAAACAAAAACTCTCACAAACACTCCGCAAAAAGCAGTCACAAAAACAAACAGGAACAATCAAGCAAGAAAAAAAACAAACAGAAAAATATCAAACAAAAAGTCTCACAAACACTTAGCAAAAATCACTTTCAAATATCTTCTAACAAACACTAGATCACACAGTACACAAATCTGACAAATACAAATCACAACGCAACTAACAACGGAACAAAAGCACTTTGCTATATGGGAAGGGAAACAAAGGGATGTACTTTTGCAATGGAAGTGCGTTTGTGTCTATTTATGCTGTCTGCGTAGTTCATGATTTTGCCTTAGTCCATTTCCAATTTCACTGATTGCGCCGTTCCCGAGTTGTGAGCATGCGCACAGAGGTGCTGACATGGTCTGCTTCAAGCGCGCATGCGCGAGCCGGCCGGCCCTTCATTTGCATGGGGTCACGGCTCATTTCAATGTAACACGCCCACGTCCTTCCCAATTTGTATTACTCCGCCTTACGCCTCTGAAATAACGTTACGCATGCGCAATTTTCTGCGTAAAAGCGACGAGAATAGGGTGATTGCGCGGCTACATTGCGTAAGTCTAACGTAAAGGAGGTGCGCTACGCCGGTCCAATAATGCGCAGATGTACGTGAATCTGGCCCTATGTTTTTTAGCAGAGACCCTAGAGAATACAATGGCGGTCATTGCAACTTTTTATCTTGCACGGTTTTTGCGCAGTAATTTTTCAAACGTGTTTTTCTTTTTAAAATAAAGAGTTTCAAGCTTTAAAAAAAAAACAGTAAAGTTAGCCCAATTTTTGTGCATAATGTGAAAGATGAATTTACGCCGAGTAAATAGATACCTAACATGTCACGCTTTAAAATTGCACACGCTCTTTTATTCCTATTACAAGGAATGTAAACTTCCCTTGTAATAGGAATATGGCATGACAGGAACTCATTACAGTGAGATATGGGGTCAATAAGACCCACACCTCACCACTAGGCTGGCGCCTTTTTTTTAATGCAGAGGCCGGGCGTAACATCATAACATCGCACCCGGCCTCCGACAATCATAGAGACTCCGGCGACCATCTGGTCCGCCGGAAATCTCTATGATCAACATCCGGCGGATCCTCTCATGACTCACCGTTCACAAAGGTGAGTCGGTAGAAGCAGCGGAGGGCAGCTGGAGGGACGTCCCCTCTCGCCGCCTGTAAGAACGATCAAGCGGAGGAACAGCCGCGGTAGGCAAATGGTCAGCGGTAGGCAAATGGTTAAACAGGATTTTGACTATATTGTAAGTGGCACACACATCAAATGAGCAATTTTGGTATTGTCCTTTAACAGCCTAAATAAAATAAATCTGTGGTGAGTTGGTATGGAGATTACCATCTCAGACCTCCTTTTGAAAATATTAGTTCCCTGGCTGTTTTGATGATACAGTAGCCTCAGCATATTTTAAGTCACTTGCTTGGAAGAAGTATATACTGTAATGTATTAGCTAGAGACAGCCAAGCAACTAGCATTTTCAGAAGGAAGTCAGCAATGTCAAACTCCATAATTTTTGGTATAGAATTCCTTTATAGCAGAAGTAGACCCATTTTTTTTTAATGTTCACCATAATTGTTATATTGAAAGCATGCCGTGAATGATAACTGGCACATATAAATATGCTCTCAACTAAACTATCAAGCCATCAAATGGCTGGTGTCATAACTGATCACATGTGCAGCACGATAGAAACTGCAGATCAAACAGAGACTAAAGGGGTCATTTACTAAAGGCAATCAGATGATGCACTTTGCAAATGCAGTTGCTCCAGAGCTTAGTAAATTAGGTAAAGGTTCACTTATTCAAAGAATAACCAATTATATGCAGAGGAAATGAGCATTTTTTCTTGCACATGATTGGTAGATGGAAGTCCGCAGAGGCTTCCCTTTAACCACTTAACCCCCGGACCATATTGCTGCCCAATGACCAGAGCACTTTTTGTGATTCGGCACTGCGTCGCTTTAACTGACAATTGCGCGGTCGTGCGACGTGGCTCCCAAACAAAATTGGCGTCCTTTTTTTCCTACAAATAGAGCTTTCTTTTGGTGGTATTTGATAATCTCTGCGGTTTTTATTTTTTGCGCTATAAACAAAAATAGAGCGACAATTTTGAAAAAAATTCAATATTTTTTACTTTTTGCTATAATAAATATCCCCCAAAAATATCTAAAAAAAACTTTTTTTTTCCTCAGTTTAGGCCAATACGTATTCTTCTACCTATTTTTCATAAAAAAATTGCAATAAGCGTTTATTGATTGGTTTGCGCAAAAGTTATAGCGTTTACAAAATAGGGGGTAGTTTTATGGCATTTTTATTAATATTTTTTTTTACTAGTAATGGCGGCGATCAGCATTTTTTTTCAGTACTGCGACATTATGGCGGGCACTTCGGACACTTTTGACACATTTTTGGGACCATTGGCATTTTTTTAGCGATCAATGCTATAAAAATGCATTGGATTACTATAAAAATGCTTTAGAGCGGACGTATAGCTACGGGCTCTCGCCCAGCAGAGCCGACTTCCCGCAGTAATATGATGGCAGGCGGTCGGCAACAAGTTAATTACTAAGCTCTGAAGCAAATGCCTTTAGTATGTATGCAGGTACAGTCTGCTTATCTCACTGGTGGCGCTGATCCGCAGCGGCATTGCAAGGGAGAGGAAGTCAAGAGGCTCCTCTATGGTTTCCTAGGTCACTGAGGAAGCTATACCATTGGATGCTGCCGTCCCATGTAACTCTGGTGGCCATCTTGGGTCAGGCAGGGTCTATTTAAAACCATGGCTCTAGGGCAGTGATGGCGAACCTTGGCACCCCAGATGTTTTGGAACTGCATTTCCCATGATGCTCAACTACACTGCAGAGTGCATGAGCATCATGGGAAATGTAGTTCCAAAACATCTGGGGTGCCAAGGTTCGTCATCACTGCTCTAGGGCTTGCAGTGCTTTCCGTGTGTGTATGTAGTATAGGGAAAGGTCGCTCATCTGACAGGAACAGTAATTAGTGTCAGGGAGAGGTTCCAGGTGAGTAAGGAAAGGATAGTGACACACTATCCTTCCTGGAAACCTTCCCATTTGGGTACAGCCAAGCCACATTCCCCCTTTACCTCCCGGGCAGTATTCCCGAGTCTGGCTCGGGGTGGAAATCCAGTACCATTAGCGGTATCCCCGAGTCAGACTCGGGATTGCATCGCAGTATCCAGGCAGAGTTTACTTACCTTGACCCCTGGATCCTGCGATGTCTCCCCACTGTGTGAGATAGCTGTCTCCTCGCTCGATTTACACAGTGCCCCGAGTGCCCCGAGTGCCATAATAAAAACACAATACACATACAGTATACTGTAATCTTATAGATTACAGTACTGTATACAATAATTACACACCCATTTTGTCCCTAGTGGTCTGTCCAGTGTCCTTTATGCACTTTTATATAATAAAAACTGTTCTTTCTGCCTGGAAACTGGAGATTGTCCATAGCAACCAAAAAGTGTCCCTTTATGTCTAAAGTGCTTTTAGAAAACAGCGATAATAAATTTGGATCACTTTTAGAATTGAGCGATAGTGATTTGTGGGGAAATTGGTCATCAAACAATAAAAGTAATGACAGTGACAATTCTACAACTGAGCAAATTTCAGTGTTTTTAATTTGATTACACTATTGAATCATTTTTATTATTATTATGTTATAATTATTTATAGTTATTTATTATGTTATTATTAATTATTTTGTGTTTCAAACTTTATCATACCCAGGATGTCTACTAGACTCTGGTTTGGACAGATTTAAGTGAGTTATTTCTAAGAATTACAGGCTTACAGTATAAAACACCAAATTTCCATGCAAAACAATTGTACCGCTTTCAGCATCAAAAACCTGACATAATCATATCGCCAGGGAGGTTAAGACAGAAGCCATCATCACATCTGAGACTTCCCACCTAGTTGTTGTGAATTACTAGATTCCGCATTAATACAAGTTCTGTTCTCTGCAACTAGGCTCTGTGGGGTTGATATACTAACGGCAAATCCACTTTGCACTGCAAGTGCACTTGGAAGTGCAGTCGCTTTAGATTCAGGGGGGGGGGGGGGGGGACATCCAAGGAAAACAAAAAACAGGATTTTCTCTTGTACCTGATTGGATGATAAAAATCAGAAGAGCTTCACCTGATTTCAGATCTACTCCTCAGATTTACAGCGACTGCACTTCCAAGTGCACTTGCAGTGCAGAATGAATTTGTCTTTAGTAAATAACCCCCTGTGTGTTTATTGCTGCTGCACCATGCTGCACCATGCTGCACCATGCTCCTCGGCTGTGGATATTAGGAGGGTTTAGTTCTTCTTTAAAAACAAATACAAGCTGGAAACCATTAGAATGAGCATGGCTATTTGAAGGGTAACTCCAGCTAAACTGGTAAATACTCCTCAGCGTGCACTACTGTTTTACTGTATATGCCTGCATAACATGAGAAGTGTGAAAGCACTGCAGGCTCCATATCACTGACCTGTGAACTGCCTACTTGTTGTATTATTATTAACCACTTCAGCCCCCCGGGACACTTTTTGCGATTCGACACTGCGTTGCTTTGACAAATGCGCAGCCGTGCGACGTGGCTCCCAAACAAAATGTACATCCTTTTTTTCCCATAAATAGAGATTTCTTTTGGTGGTATTTGATCACCTTTTATTTTTTGCTCTTTAACCACTTGACCACTGGGCACTTAAACCCCCTTCCTAACCAGACCAATTTTCAGCTTTCGGTGCTCTCACAATTTGAATGACAATTACTCAGTCATACAACATTCTACCCATTTGAAATTTTTGTCCTTTTTTTCACACAAATAGAGCTTTCTTTTGGTGGTATTTGATCACCTTTGGGTTTTTTATTTTTTGCGCTATAAAAGAAAAACGACTAAAAATTCTGTAAAAAAAAAAAAAAAAAAAAACTTGTTTCTGTCATATTAGCAGGTTATTTCTCACACACAGCATATGCATACCACAAATTACACCCCAAAACACATTCTGCTATTCCTCCCGAGTATTGCGATACCCCATGTGTGGGACTTTTACACAGCGTGGCCACATACAGAGGCCCAACATGCAGGGAACGCCATCAGGCGTTCTGGAACACCCAGACCAATTCTGACATTTCTCTCCTACATGGAAAAATCATCATTTATTTGCTAGAAAATTACATAGAACCCCAAAACATTATATATGCTTTTTTAGCAAAGACCCTAGAGCAGGGGTGTCAAACTCAATTTCATCGTGGGCCGCATCAGCATTATGGTTGCCCTCAAAAGGGCCGGTTGTATCTGTAAGATTAGATGTCCAACGCATCCCCCCCCTTACATTAGATGTCAAGAGCCACCCCACCATCAGAAGTTGAGTCCCCCCTCTCCCTTGCATCACAGTGCACTCCCCTTTCCTTATGCTGCTGCTGGGAAGAAGTTGGATGCATTGCTTGAAAGCAGAAAGTAAGGGTCTGGAGGATGACTGGAGAGGTGCGAGGGCCGCATGAATTGGCCTGGAGGGCCGCATTCGGCCCGCGGGCCTTGTGTTTGCCACCTCTGCCCTAGAGAATACAATGGCGGCCGTTACAACTTTTTATCTCGCACGGTATTTTCGCAGAAATTTATTGAACGCGTGTTTTTAAAAAAAAAACTGTTTTGTGCTTAAAACAAAACAAAACAGTAAAGTTAGCCCAATTTTTGTGAAAGATGAAGTTACGCCGAGTAAATAGATACCCAACATGTAACACTTCAAAATTCCGCACACTCGTGGAATGGCGCCAAACTTCGCTACTTAAAAATCCCCATAGGCGGTATTGCAGAGTATTGGGGTATTGCAAAGTATCATGCAGGGTATTGGGGTATTGCCGAGTACTGGGGTATTGCCGAGTACTGGGGTATTGCCGAGTATTGGGGTATTGCCGAGTATTGGGGTATTGCCGAGTATTGGGGTATTGCCGAGTATTGGGGTATTGTTGAGTACTGGAGTATTGGGGTATTGCCGAGTACTGGGGTATTGCCGAGTATTGGGGTATTGCCGAGTATTGGGGTATTGTTGAGTACTGGAGTATTGGGGTATTGCCGAGTACTGGGGTATTGCCGAGTATTGGGGTATTGCCGAGTATTGGGGTATTGTTGAGTACTGGAGTATTGGGGTATTGTTGAGTACCGGGGTATTGTTGAGTACTGGAGTATTGGGGTATTGCCGAGTACTGGGGTATTGCCGAGTATTGGGGTATTGCCGAGTATTGGGGTATTGTTGAGTACTGGAGTATTGGGGTATTGTTGAGTACTGGGGTATTGTTGAGTACTGGGGTATTGTTGAGTACTGGGGGGATTGCTGGGTACTGGGGGGATTGCTGGGTACTGGGGGGGTTGCTGGGTACTGGGGGGTTGCTGGGTACTGGGGGGTTGCTGGGTACTGGGGGGTTGCTGGGTACTGGGGGGATTGCTGGGTACTGGGGGGATTGCAGAGCTGGGATGTTTTGAGGGATGGCTGGATCTGTGACTGCATTTGTCACAGATCCAGCCACAGCTCAGCTGCTGACACCCCGCTCCCCCCCCTCTCCTCTCACACTGTACTGAACAGTACAGAGAGGAGAGGGAGGAGAGGGAGGAACCGGGGTCATCAAATTACGCCGGTTTGTTTACAAGTGATCGCGCCGTCATTTGACGGCGCGATCACGTGGTAAACGGCCGCTATCAGCGGCAATTTACCGTGATCCGTGATGCGCCGGGTCTTCTAGACCCGGCGAGCACGGACACTTTCGCGAGCGCGTCCCAGGGGACACGCAATCGTGAAAGTAAAGGACGACGTCCCAGGGACGTCGTCCCAAGATAACCCTGCCGCGCCGTAGCAGTAAAATGCTTATGGCGCGGTGGGAAAGTGGTTAAACAAAAATATAGCGTCAATTTTGAAAAAAAAAAAAAAGCAATATTTTTTACTTTTTGCTATAATAAATATCCACAAAAATATATAAAAAAAATGTTTTCCCCAGTTTAGGCCGATATGTATTCTTCTACATATTTTTGGTAAAATAAAAATCGCAATATGCGTTTATTGATTGGTTTGTGCAAAAGTTATATTGTCTACAAAATAATAGATAGTTTTATGGCATTTTTATTTTTTTTACTATTTACTATTTTACTTTTTTAATGGCGGCGATCAGTGATTTTTATGGTGACTGTGACTTTATGGTGGACACATCGGACACTTTTGACGCTGTTTTGGGACCATTGTCGTTTATACAGCGATTAGTGCTATACAAATTCACTGTTTACTGTGTAAATGACACTGGCAAGGAAGAGGTTAACCACTAGGGGGCTAGGAAGGGGTTAAGTGTGTCCTAGGTATTGATTCTACCTGTGTGGGAGCTGGGCTTACTGTGATATGACACTAATCACTGCTCCCGATGAGAGGGAGCAAACGATCAGTGTCCTGTCACTAGGCAGAATGGGGAGATGCCCCGTTCTGCAACTCTGTGACACGATCACGGGACACCGGCGGACATCGAGTCCGCGGGTCACACGGGCACGGTCACAGAGTTTGCGGCAGAGGCAAGTGGTTAAATGTCATCAATCCATAATATTTTATCTCTCACTGAAAAATCACACAATACGACACCTCTTTCTGTGGCTTGAAAGATTATCACTAGAAAACAAAATACAGTAAAACCTTGGTTTGAGAGTATATTGATTTGAGAGCTTTTTGCAAGACAAGCAAACTGTAATAAATGTTGCCTTGATATACAAGCGATGTCTTGATATAAGAGTAGCGTCATGTCACAACTGAGTATAAAAAAGGAGAGAGGTGCCTCTAAGGCCTCGTACACACGATCAAATCTGTCCGCTGGAAACGGTCCGCTGGACCGTTTCAGCAGACAGATTCGATCGTGTGTACGGCCGAGCCGACGGATTTGGCCACCCGACAGATTTCAAAGCATGCTTTGAAATCTATCGGGTGGGAATCCGTCCGCCCGACATGTCTGCTGGTTAGTACACTTACCAGCAGACATGTCGTCCCGCACCGCCACCGCACCGCCGCCGAATGGATTAGGCGCATGCGCAGAAGTGTTTTACTTCCTGGTGCGGTGACGTGGCGGCGTCAACGTCACTGCCACGTCACCGACACGTCAGCGCGCCGTCTGCTGGCGGGGATTTTGGTTTGCTCGTGTGTACACGCGAGCAAACCAAAATCCCAGCAGACAGATTTGTTCAAATCTGTGGGACGGACAGATTTGAACAAATCTGTCTGCTCGTGTGTACGAGGCCTAAGTGTAGCAATATGGTTACATTTAATGAAGGTACAACATTTAGAAACTTATTGCAACACTTAGAGGTGCCTCTCTTCTCTTTTATATCTTTTATATCTTGCTTCTAATCCCCTTGTGGAGGCTGCCATTTGTGGATGGACATTTTATGGTTACATAACCCATCACATTGCTATAATCTTTTTATATGGACTATAAACTGAAGAACCTATGAATAAATGGTTGTAAAACAAATCATTTGAGTTTCCATTATTTCTTATGGGGAAACTCACTTTGATATACAAGTACTTTGGAGTACAAGCATATTTCTGGAATGAATTATTCTCGCAATCCAAGGTTATACTGTAGGTACCACCTTCCAACACGGAGCATCAGTTAGGATAGACTTGGTCTTTTGCCCTAGCTGCTCTTTTTTCTCTTAGGCCGCGTACACGCGATCAAACATGTCCGCTGAAACTGGTCCACAGACATGTTCGATCGTGTGTACGGCCTATCGGACCATTTTCTGGCGGATCAAAGTTTCAAAACATGCTTGAAAACCTGTCCGCTGGAAACCTGTCCGTCGGACAGGTTCGATGGTTAGTACACAAAATCATCGGACCAAAAACCCGCGCATGCTCAGAATCAAGTCGACGCATGCTTGGAAGCATTGATCTTTGTTTTTTCATCACGTCGTGTTCTACGTCACCGCGTTCTGGTCCGATGGGATTTTGGTCAGATGGTGTGTACGCACATCAGACCAACAGACCACTTTAGCGTGGTCCGATGAAAACTGTCTGTCGGACAAGTTTCATTGGACATGTCTGATCGTGTGTACGCGGCCTTAGGGTCCAAGCACCTGTGCACCCTGCTGCCAATATAATACTCTTCCCCCTTTTAGAGTATGCATATTACCTCCACTCCAGATTCCATTTTAAAGTGCCAGCAATACAGGGTTGTCCTGTGTCTTCTGTGCTCTGCAGTGTAATCTCAAGCATTGGTATTAGCCCTGACTGAAGTCCCATTGTAACAAACAGCCAGTAGGCAGGCTTTTATTACAGAAGAGACAATGAGCATGCACCTACCTCTTCTCTGGCACTGCAAAATAAGCTTTCTATGTCCCAGAATGACAGTCTCATGTGCATGTGCAGTAGTGACATCATGCTGCACCAGTCAATGTAAGTGACCGCTGGTGTGGGTTCGGTGGAAAGGTAAGTAAAAATTCTTTAGTTTAGTAAGTGTGTTGTTGCCAGGATCACTAGGTGAAATTATGCCGAAAAGCCTGTAAAAAAAAACCCAATGCAACCACCACATATAGGGACTGGTAAGATGCCATATACTGTACATTCCATTTTTGTTTTTGCGCTTAGATATATTTAAAAGCTCATCGGAACTCTCTTAATGTATCAGGTAATGCCATCATGCTGCATATATAATAACCGAAAATCCACAATTTTTTCTCTGCAGCAATGGTTAAAAAAAAAAAAAAAATGTACTGGCAGCACTACAGACTTATACTATTTTCACACACAAGCAGAAACCTAGCTCTGTGACAGGCTACCTTCCTTGAACTCTGCTATTATCAATAGTTCTGCTCAGGGAACAAGAGCAATGTTGATAAAGCAGTGTTCTAAAAGCCATTTGTCTAAGGCATCATTCACACAGGCGTTCTACAGGTGTTCCTTGCATTGGGGCAGACCCATTCATGTCAATTGGGATGCAGGGGCTGCATGGACGGGTACAAAGAGCCCCAAACGCATGCTGTCTGCTGTAATACACCCAAGTAAACTAGCCCTGAGAGTCATGGTCCAGGGTCTGTGGCAGCACAGGATTTTTTTAAAAGAAGCTGCTTAAAGTAAGCAAAAGATAAGCTGCAATACAATAAGAGGGTTGAAATGTGCTTAACCTAGGTTCCCACTGGAGCGTTTTGTCATGCAATTTGAGAGATCAAATCGCATTACAAGTCACAGCCTATGGCACTGTTCCAAAGCAACACCAATTTTGCGGCAGCGCACTGCTTTCCAAAAGTAGTTTGTGCACTACTTTTGCAGATTTCAGGTGCGATTTCAATAGTCATCTGTGTATGAAGCCACACAGATGAAATTGTGCTGACCTTGCTACTTTGAAATCGCACTACTTCAAGTGAAGTAACACGATTTCAAAGTAGCATCAATGTGAACCAGGGCTTAAAGTGGTTTTAAAGGCTAAAGTTTTTTTTTACCTTTATGCATTCTATGCAAGAAGGTAAAACACCTTCAGTGTGCAGCTCCCCCTTAGCCTCCAAATACTTACCTAAGACTAGTCTCGGTCCAGCGATGTGCACAAGACTCAAGGCTTTCCCAGGTCTTTCCCGGCTCTTGATTGATTGACTGAGATGGCAGGGAGTGGTACATATCTTCCTGTGAAATTTACAGCACCCTGCTATAGTATTCTTCTTAAGAGCCTTCGGCCCTGATGGGCTGGCTCTGGAGGAGTGTAGGTTCCTAGACAAGTTGCATGTGCCTGTCATTTGCCACATTTAATTAAAAGAACTGAAATCCAGTTAATAAAAGGGGCTAGCCAGGGCCAGTCAGGTTAGATGATACTGAATGTTTTCTAGCCAGGAAATGAGGTAGGTACTGAGTTGCTGCAGCTTCTAATGCACATTGTGATAAGCTCAGTGTACAGTGTACAGTAAGCTATTTCAGTAGAGCAAAAGAGCCAGTACAACTGCGCAAGACTGAAGGGATAGCTGGAATTCTCTTTGTATTTGGTATCAGCCTATGCATTGCTCAGCCATTATTGTGAATACTGTAAAGACTGGATGTGTGGCAGTAAAGATCACCACTGTGAGTCAGTCCTATACAAAGGTGACACTGTCTACAACAGGGGTAGGCAATACAATTTTCCTTTTTTTGTTTACAAACGGTTTATTGGGATATAAGTCTCAGTACAGTTTAAATACACATTGGTAAGGAGTACAAGAATACATACAAATGCAGTGAATATCATGAAGGATATACATAGTAGTTATCAGAGAGGCAGAGAAATAGGTTGTTGTTAGTATAAAAGGCTACAAGGCAGCATAGTACAGTAATGTGAGAGCTACATGAATTAGATTAGTGGCAAGGAGAGGGGGGGAAAGAGCAAAAAAAAAAAAAAAAAAAAAAAAAAAGGGGGGGGATATAGCAGAATCCTAAAAAGGTTCAGTGAATCAACAGAGATAAGTCCCAAGGCCTCCATTTCTGATCGTATATGTTCATAGTGTCATATAAGGTGTGATGTATGCGTTCTGCTAGTTTGATGGACAACATACGATCCATAATCTGAGTCCATGGCACCGTGGCGGAACGCCAGTTGAGAGCTATCGCCCAATGTACTGATGTGAGGGCAATACAATTTTCCAAGGGACCATGAGACGTTGGGTCTCCTGTCGAAGGTTAAATGAGTATAGGTCGAACCTAAATCTGCCTTAAGCCTTAAAGTCATTGTAAACCTCAACATGAAATATGAACATATTCCTCTATAGATGTACTTGCCCCAATTAAGAGCACTATGGGGTTGATTTACTAAAGGCAAACCCACATTGCACTACAAGTACACTGCAAATGCACTTGGAAGTGCAGTCGCTGTAGATCTGAGGGGAAGATCTGAAATGAGGAGAAGCTCTGCTGATTGTATCATCCAATCATGTACTTGCATGTCCCCTTCAGATCTACAGCAACTGCACTTCCAAGTGTACTCGCAGTATTCTTGTAGTGCAAAGTGGATTTGCCTTTAGTAAATAAACCCATAAGTGTCATTTATGTCTGCTGCTTCATTCCTCTGCTGTCAGCATTAATAATTTCTGACAAGTTTACCTGACACCAAGAGAAAAAAGGTGACTGGGAAGGAGCTCCAGCTGATTGACAGTCTCAGCTCTGTTCCTGTGTGCTGTGTGAAAAAGGGGCATGTCCCTTCTCTCCAATCAGCTGTATAAACTCTCCTCACTGAGCTTTGCATTGTGTCATTTCAGCTCTCCATCCCCTTTTATCTGACGGTTCAGGCACGCTGAATAAATTCTGGCCTTTGGACAGATGTAGAAAAGGGAAAAAGATTTGTTTCATCTCTGTGTATCACCTGTGGCCAGTCACTTCATTGGGTATATGTAAGGGTTTACAACCATTTTAAGCTGGCCATAAATGGATTGAATTTTGTCTGATTCAGTAGGGACCAGTTGAATTTCAATCCATGTATGGGCAGGTTGGTTGTACAGAAGTCAATATGTCGAACAAAAAAAAAAACTTAAATAAAATCAATCATTGGCCGACCTTAATGTGAAGCTGCAAACAGACTGTGTTGGATACCTGCTGTAAAGGGGAGGACGATAACATAGATGAAACGCATCAATGGAGGACTTTCTCATTGCTTCCCTGCTCTGCCAATCTGTCAGAATGCCTCCCTAAGCCCTCAGCTTCCAAACAGATGGGTGCAGAGAGGAATGCAGACACTAAAGGCATTGCAGTCCACACAGGGAGAGGCAA
Source organism: Rana kukunoris (assembly GCA_029574335.1). Taxonomy (NCBI): domain Eukaryota; kingdom Metazoa; phylum Chordata; class Amphibia; order Anura; family Ranidae; genus Rana; species Rana kukunoris. The sequence goes on along the minus strand of CM056051.1, from coordinate 366,516,842 downwards.
TGTGCCAGATGTGGCCCACTGGTCGCTATTTGCCCAGGTCTGGTCTACAGTTACTGAAGCTACTATATTAACAGGCGAGCGTAGAGTATGCCCATTGCCCAGATACCCAAGAAACTGGACATTGCACTCAATATTATTCAGATTTTTTTTCTAGCATGCTAGGATCTTAACGCACATTTTGAGCCTACTGTATTAACAGGCGAGCGTAGAGTATGCCCAGCTGTCCATGAAACTGGACATTGCAGTCAATATTATTCTGATTTTTATTTTTTATTTTTTTCTAGCATGCTAGGATCTTAACGCACATTTTGTCATTAACTGAGCTGTAAGTCTTGTTAAAAACTTCTGTCTGAGTACAAAAGATTGTCTAATGACCATTACAAGAAAAGACCACAATTTTCTCCTAGACAAACAAAAACACTAATGATATTTTTTCAAAGGGAATTTAGACTGTAGGTGTTCCTCCGACCGGCGCATACTGCGCGTCACGACTTTCCGAAAGAAGCCAAACGTCATTGCGCAGGCATAGAGTCGGCTCTATACGGCGCCTGCGCAGTGACGTTCGGCTTCTGTCGTGAAAGTCGTGACGTGCAGTATGCGCCGGTCGGAGGAACGTCAATCAACTAGGAATGCCCAGCCACGCAAGAATCATACCCGGAAGCCGAGGGATGAAACACCGCTAACACGGTATGTATGAAAAAAAAAAACAGCATCATCGCAGTCTAACCGGTCGGCTCAAGGTATTTTTAGAAATTTATTTTTGGGTGAACTTCCACTTTAAATCCCTTTCAGACCAGGCCATTTTCCAGTTTTCTGTGTTGTTACATTTTGAATGACAATTACTTATGCAACACTATAACCAAATCAATTTATCATTTGTTTTCGTATTTGTATTTAATCACCACTTGGCGTTTTTATTTATTTAAATGTAAAGGAAAAAAAGGGCAAAAATATTTTAAAATACATTTTTTTTCTTTGTTCATGGTATAAAACTTTGCAAATAAATAATCTGTTTTCATAAGTGTAGACCACAATGTATTTTGTGAACAAAAAAATAAATTAATAGATGTATATTATTTATAGTGTTGCTCACGAATATTCGCATTGCGAATATTCGTTACGAATATTGCATATTCGAGTATTCGCGAATAACTCGAATATCGCGGTGTATATTCGCTATTGCGAATATTCGTATTTTTTCAAACTTATTTTTAAAACCGATCACATCCTAGTGATCTGATCTCCATCGACATCTAAAAGCATTGATGGTATGATTAGAGACCCTGGGCCGAGTAGCTGAGGCGATCCTTTTATGTTGCCGAATATTCGCAATGCGAATATTCGTATTACGAATATTCGCGAATACGTTCTCTGCCCTTCTGTGTTTTGTGTATATATATAAAAAAAAAAAATTAGCTTTAGTTTTAGTCATATAAGTTTGTGTAAGTAGAGTTAGTGTTTAGTGCCTATTAGTTTAGTAATCCAGGAAATGATCTCCGTTTTCGCGTGTTGACGAGAATTTCGCAATCAATTTCGCTTTCGCATCAGCAAAATTTCGCTATTTTTTTTTTTTTTATAAAATATCACGAATATTCGATATTAACGAATATTCGCGAATATTCTTCTATATATTCGCGAAATATCGCGAAATCGAATATGGCGTATTCCGCTCATCACTAATTATTTAGTCTCTGTGAAAGTTAGGAGTCTACAAGCTATGGTAAGAGGCCAACATTATTTGGAAAATTATGAAAGTAAATACTTTTTTTTTTTACAAAGTTGTCATTAACACAGTAAATCTCACACACAGCATAGGCATATTTACAATTACTCCCCAAAACAAAACATTCTGCACTTCTCTTGAGTATGGGGATACCATGTGTGTGAGATATTTTCACTGCTGAGATGTTTAGAGGGGGCCAAAATCCAAGAAGTACCTGAAGGGTTTCAAGGGGCATAAATATTGCATTAGCTTTTCTGCCTACCTACCATATTTCTCACACACAGCATGTGCATACATAAAATTGGGTGGCATAGTGGTGTAGTGGTTAGCACTTTCACCTAGCAGCAAAAGAGTTGGTTCAAATACCAATCACGACACCGCCTGCCTGGAGTTTGCATGTTCTTTATGTGCCTGCATGGGATCCTGTCTAAATTGTTCCTAGTATGTGTATGTATGAATGTGAGTTAGGGACCTTATATTGTAAGCTCCTTGAGGGTAGGGACTGATGTGAATGTACAATGCATATTTAAAGTGCTATATAAGTACCTGAGATAAATAAAATGACACCCCAAAATACATTCTGTTATTCCTCCTGAATATGGGGATGGGTATATGAGACTCCTTTGCAGCCTAGCTGAATAATGGGACCCAAAATTCAAGGAGCACCTTCAAGCTTTCAACGGGCATAAATTAAGCATCTGATTTCCTGACTGCCTATCACATGTTTGTAGGCCCTGGAGCATCAGGACAATAGAAACATCCACAAAATGACCATGTTTGGAGAGTAAACATCCCCAAGGTATTTTGTAAGAGGCATAGTAAGTCTTATGAAACTTTCATTTTTCTTCCACAAGCTTTTGTAAAATCCGGAAAGAAAATATTTTCTTTTTTCTTATGTCTCTTCAGTGAACCTTATATGTAAGTATTGCCTGAATATTATATAACTCAGAATTGTAAAGTTATTTGTGCTTTTTTGGCATCAATGCGCAAATATTATGTATCATATTTATGTTGCAGATAAAGATTAATGCCCTGTACACACGATCGGTTTTGCTGACATGCCAAAAGCCAACGTTTTTCCTGACGTGATTCCTCTCAAGCCTGCCTCGCAGAGGCATATCTAGTGAAAATGGCACCTATGGCACTCTGAAACTCTCAAAAAACTGTCAAAAAAAACTCCTGTCAAAAAAATTGAAGCCCATCTTTCAGATAACCTTAACAAAAAAAAACAGCTGACAAAACTACAAGTCAAACTCTTTAATGTTCCAATTAACAAATTATGGATTGGCACTACATACAAATTACAACTGCACCTTCCTTGCTTTCACTGATGCAAACTGGTCTATGATCTGCTCAAACTCAGTTTTTTCTGTTTCTTCTCTTATATCAGCACCCATAAATGCGGCCTTACCAGCACCCCTAAATGTGGCCTTACCAGCACCCATAAATGCGGCCTTACCAGCACCCATAAATAGGGTGACCAGACAACCCTGGTTTCTGGGGACAGTCCCTGGTTTGAGGACACTGTCCCCGGTTTTGTCCCCGATGTGGATTTGAACAGGGGCTGGTGCAATTTCAAAGACAGTCAGTGAAGGATTAAAAAAAAATCTAGCTTAGGGGGGTGTATTTTTTTTTCCATTATCTGTGCCCTTTTCTGATGATCATGTGCTGGTCGGGGCGGAGAGAATATTTCTTCAGTTTCAGGCACATGTTCTTCTGTCTTGGCTCAAGTCCCGGCCATCCGCCTGCCTATCTCCTTGCCTTTCCTGGTGGAAGGATCTTCCTCTGCTCCCCACCCAGTAGTAGCTGGGGCTCGGAGAGTAAGACTTGACAGGCTATGAGGCGGGGTCAGAGAGTCGCTGATTGACGCCATTACTAGTAAAAAAAAAAAATATGTCCCCGGATTTCATTTAAATGATCTGGTCACCTTACCCATAAATGCAGAGGAATCGTGCGGTGTATGGGCACTTAGCAGGAGGGAGAGAGAGTGTGGCCTCCATGGGGGCGAGGCATGCAGTGTGCGGCACAGCACTGGGCAGAAAGGCAGAGTGGAACAGAACATCAGAGACAGTGACTGTGTGCAGTGGTACACAGACAGGTCACACTCACTGGCAGTGGCACTGATGATCAGAGACACGCAGCGGTGCAGGGGACATTTCCTCATAATGGATACAGTCCTCCGCCACTGCTCCACCAGCGCCTCTGAAACTGTTGTCTGCTAAGCACACACGCACAATCGCACATGATGATGACTTTAAGGTCTCTGCAGGTGGGGGCTTCGGCGGTAAAGCGACACTATTTTTAGCGGCGCTTTACTGTTGATTTTGCGGTGCTATTCAGCCGCTAGCAGGGCTCTTTTAACCCCCACTAGCGGCCAGGAAAAGGTTAAAAAACGCCTACAAAGTGCCACTTTGAATTCAATGGGCAGGGGCGCTTTAGGAGCCACTCCTACAGCGCTTTAAAAGATGCTGCTTGCAGGAAATTTTTTAATGTCCTGCCAACGCACCGCAACAGTGTGAAAGCCCTCTGGGCTTTCACACAGGAATGAATGTAGCCGCTCTTTCAGGACACTTTGCAGGCACTATTTTTAGCGTTATAGCACCTGTAAAGCGCCTCAGTAAGAAAGGGGTCGTAGGCTACTTTCACACTAAGGTGCTTGGCAGGTGCTACAGCGCTACAAAATAGCGCCTGCACATCGTCCAGAAAGAGCCTCTTTTCTCACTTCAATGTAAAAGCCTGAGGGCTTTCACACTGGAGCGGTGCGTTGACAGGACGCTCTAAAAAGTTCTGCTAGCTGCATCTTTGAGGCGCTGTGGGAGCGGTGTAACACTGCTTCTAAAGTGCCCCTTCCCATTGAAATCAATGGGCAGTTCCACCAAACCACCAGCAAAGCGCAGCTGTAGCAGCGTTTTCCTGATGGTTTTAACCCTTTTTGGGCCACTAGTGGTGCGCTGGCAGGATGCTAAAAAAAGTCCTGCCAGCCACATCTTTGAGGCGCCCTGCTAGCGGCCAAATAGTGCCACAAAAAACAACAGTAAAGTGCTGCTAAAATAGCAGAGCTTTACCGCCGACAGCGCAGGCCCAAAGAGAAGCAAGCAGTCAATGAAATATAGTGCTTGCTCAATATGGAATAAATCAATTATAATTATGCCTAGCCATAGATATAAATAAAGTGATTTGTGCAACAGCAGGTTCTACTTGCACAAATAACATTTTTTATGATAACTATGGCTTTGCATAATTATAATTTATTTAATCCATATATTAGGAACTATTTTCGGTTGTCTGCTTGGCAGTTGGCAGTGGCACACTGAACATGATGATGATAGGTGTGACTATATAGAAGTACCTGGCCTGCTGCAGTGCTGCCTGGCTGGGGGTTCCAGAGTGCAGCAACAATTGTCCAACTCCTCGCTACTCTCACTTGTCCGCCTATCCTCCTCTCACTCAGTCAGTTCTTCTCCTCATTGACCTCACGAGTGACGACGGTGACTTCACCGACCCACTCGGGCTCGAGGAGAATATGAAGCTGCGCACAGGAGAGGAGGGTAGGCGGAGCCTCTGCAAGTTTTGCCAAATGACGGTCTGGGCGATCCCACTCAGGCCCGTCGGAACCCGACAGGCAAAGCAAGCAATTGCCTGGGGCCCTTGCCTCACGCTGCATCCACCTGCAGTCCGGCCGGCCGTGTACCATAACCGTGCGGTACAGGAGATTCAGGTTCCTGTTCCCGGCCGGACTGACAGGAAGTGCACACACTGAGTGTTCACTTCCTTTCAGTCCGGCCCTGGGAACAGCAAACTGAATCTCCTGTACCGCGCGGTTATGGTACACGGCCGACCGGACTGCAGGAGGATGCAGCGATGCGGCAAGGGCCTTCCCTGCTGGGGCCCCTGTGCGGACACCATGTTATGCCCCGGCGTGTGAGGCGGAGGTTAGAGGTAAGCCCCCCCCCCCTGTTTCTGAACTTGAAAAGTCACTTTTTTTTGCTTGGGGGGCCCCAAATGTCTTCACACGGTCCTGATCCCACTCATAAACAAGCATGGGGGGGCACAATTGTACTGCCAGCCAGCCAGCCAAGGTAACAATGTACTTGTTAGTGAATTGCCGTGCCGCCGCTCCACCGCCCCTGGAGCTATAGTCCTATATGTGGGAAGAAGCCAACCAGACATTTTATACTCTCACAAGAACCAAAACGTCAACTCAGCATTCAGTGGACAATATGCCAGGATACCCAAAGAAAACCTTGCTATAGTGAAAAACCATGTACACCTTTAATCCTAAAAAATGGTATTGCACTTTCAGTAAGGAGCAGAATTAAAAGCAAAGGATAAAATCCGGACAGCTTTCAAAGACCACCCGTCCTTCTGGAACTGTAGTAATGCATTGACGTCAGCACTTGCCTACTACCGACACGTTTCATCACTAGATGACGTCATCCTGGGGCACGGGCGGCATGCTGACTCACTGCTTAAATGAAAAAACAAAGAACCACGCCTCAATCTGAGTCTTGGTTGACAGTTGTCCTGGTCTGGTGACAATGTCAGTGGCAGTGATCAAGAACACAGTTGCTCTCTCAGGCCGCGTACACACACGATCGAACATATCTGCTGAAACTGGTCCGCAGACCAGTTTCAGCGGATATATCCGATCGTGTGTACGGCCTAGCAGACAGGTTTTCAACAGAAAAAAGTTTTAAAACATGCTTTAAAACTTATCTGCTGGAGAGGGGCGTGGCTGACCAGCAATGGAGATGGCTGCTTAGTGCCTGAGCTCATCTGCCAGGGAGAGAACCGGAGCGGTAGGAGCCCGTATTGAATGGCAACCTGCACCCATCCATCCTCCTGAGACCCAGGGGGAACTTTCCAGCGATGTCCGGGAAGAGAAAAACGGAGCATCACACGCAAAAACTGACAGCCTTCTTTCAATACACAGGCCAGGTCAGTCAGTCGCAAAATGGCGCCGCCAACAATGCGGAGCTGGGGGCCCAATCGGACCTGTATGATCCCATCCTGAGAACACAGGACTCCCTCTGCCCTGCCTCACCTCCCATACCTAAAACGGGGGAAAATCCAATTACGGGAAGCCCGGCAAAAGCATGGCTCCGCACCGATCGGATCCCGCCGCGGACGTCCCCGCAAATCGAGGCCCCGGCTTGCGGCCTACTCCCGGCGAACCAGGCCCTACACTCATCCATGGCCTCCTTCCCCACAACAGGTCAACCAGTGGTGGACACCACACTAAAGGACATGCTGCTATCCCTCCAATCCTCCCTAATGACAGACCTGTCCTCAGTCTTTTCTAGAATCAACACAGAACTGCATGTGATGGATGACAGAGTCACACATCTGGAAAATAGTATGGGGGAATGCACAACCACGGTGAATGAACTGGTAGACTCCTACGATGAAATACAAACGGAGCAGAAGTGGATAAAGGCCAAGCTGGCCGATTTAGAAGATAGATCCAGGAGAAATAACCTGAAACTCAGGGGGGTCCCAGAATCCATATTGCCGGCAGACCTTCCCAAATATGCCAAAAAATTGTTACATACAATACTGCCTGACACCTCGCCTAGGGATCCTATAATTGATAGGATCCACCGCATAGCCAAACCCTCACATCTAGCTGCCTCGGTGCCGAGAGACGTCCTGATAAGAATTCACTTTTTTCACGTCAAGGAGCAGCTACTGATGGCCGCAAGAGGGGGGCCACCGCTACAGCATCCATTTAAGGGGGTCCTGCTCTTCCCTGACCTTTCGAAGTACACGCTACAGCTCAGACGACAGCTCAGCCCAATTACCAAGGGCCTCCACAACAATAAAATTCAGTACAAATGGCGTTACCCGGCCACCCTACTTGTGACAAAAAATGGTTCCTTACACGTGATCCAGGATCTGAAGAAGGGGTTGCAAATGCTACATTCCTGGGGAATCCTCCCTGAAATGCCTCAAGTCACTCCAGCCCCAAAGGCTCACCGCGGATCCAGAACCAACTGCCATGGCCCGGCTATCCAGGATGATGGTCCGGAACAGATGACCTGAAGATCTTGGACATTCTACATAACAGATGCTCTCCCTGGCATCCAGCTTTACACCTGTTCTTTTTTTGTTGTTTCTCTTTTTTACGAGTTTAAGTTTTGAAACATCAGCCTTGTGACATTCATTCCCCAATTCAGCGGTTTAGTTGGACTCCCTGTCCCTGCACTCCGCTTCCTGTTTCCCTCGGTGGCACCGCCATCGTGAACTGTATCTAATGTTATTGCCAGTTTACTTACCAGTTTTTCTTGCTTGTTTAGTTCCTCCTATTTGTATTTCTACTACAGCAAGTTCAACGCCTACGCAGAGGCCTGCACGGTACAGATCTTCGATCGACGACTTCCTTAGTGGCGTCCTCATCTCCCTCACGCAGTAAAGCTCATCCTGCTCTTCTAACTGTAAGTGACTCTCTATCCCAAATCTCGCCTGACCCTTGATCCCTAATGGCGACTACACTCCTATCTCTTAATGCCAACGGGTTAAACCACAGACCTACAGTGTGACATACTGTGTGTCCAAGAAACACACTTTATGTCCACCGGTGCACCTGCGTGTACCAACAGGCACTTTCCCCACATTTTTGCGGCACCCTTCTCCTCCAAAAAGAGAGGGGTTCTCATAGCGATCAGGGACACTGTCAAATTCCTCCTGAAACATGTTGTGATAGACCCGGATGGGAGATATATTGTTCTTGTGTGTAATGTCAATGGTGTGGAATATACCCTGGTTAACATCTATGCTCCCAACGTCAAACAGATCAGTTTCCTCAGAAAGGTTATGAAAATTGTACACCCCATCAAGCAGGGACGCCTGATTATCTGTGGAGATTTTAACCTAGTTCCAGATGTATTCCTAGACTCCACCACTGCCTCAAAACGCAGGGAATCCCCTCTAAAACACTTTATAGCCTCACATGATCTGTTTGACGTCTGGAGGTGCTACCACGGCTCTGAACGTGATTACACGTACCTCTCTCCCCTACACAAAACGTATTCACGCATAGATATGTTCCTCACTGACAAATGGCTTTTGCAATCTATCAGCACGTCTGTGATCCACACCACGACCTGGTCGGACCATGCCCCTATCACCATCACCATCACCATTTCTGACTCTCCTACGACTAGGCCCGCGTTTATATGGCGAGCCAACAACTACATCCTGCAACATCCTTCTTTTTCACCAACAATTTCTGACCACCTGTCAGAATACTTTGATAATAATACGGGATCTGTGCCCGATCCAGGCGTGGTGTGGAACGCGCATAAAGCGTATATACGGGGTGTTCTGATTAAACTAAGCTCCTCTCATAAAAAGCAGAGATCACTGAAGATAGACACTCTGACATCGCAAATAGACACTTCCGAGCGACTTAACAAGTCCAATCCAGACCCGGCTAGGGCTGCTCATATTCTCTCCCTACGTCAGGAGCTGAGACTCCTTCTCCTCAAATCCTTTGAACACCACCAAAGGAAATAGAAGGCAGTTACCTACTCCACATCTAACAAAGCGGGTAAAGCACTAGCTCAGCGCATTAAAGGTAGGAAGGCCAAAAGCAAAATTGACCACCTATACCATCTAATGCTAAACTCACAAACCCCCAGGATATAGCTGATGCATTCAGCATATACTACGGAGACCTTTACAACCTATGCAATGACCGTGACACACACCAACCCTCCCCGACCGACATAGACAACTTCCTTAACCATGTTAATCTCCCATCCCTCTCGGTTGACCAATTAGCCCGACTGAATGAACCCTTTTCCGCGTCGGAAATTTTAGCAACCAATAAATCTCTGCCCCTGGGCAAGTCCCCTGGCCCAGATGGACTTACCGGGGAATTTTTCAAACAATTTGCCCAACATTTAGCGCCCACCCTGTCCGCAGTATTCAATTCCGCGGCTGCTTCCGCCAAATTCCCTCCAGAGTCTTTACAAGCTCTGGTGGTCACACTGCCCAAGCCAGATAAAGACCCAGTAACACCCCAAAATTTTCGCCCAATATCGCTCCTCAACCTTGATCTAAAAATATACGCGAAAACAATTGCCACAAGACTTGTCAGTATCATGCCCACATTGATCCATAGGGACCAATCTGGATTTACAACTGGCAGACAAGCATCGGACGCCACGAGGCACGTGATTGACATACTACACTACGCTGAGTCCAGTGGAACGCCTTCTCTGCTCCTAGCTTTGGATGCAGAGAAGGCGTTCGACAGAATCCACTGGGGTTACCTACGACAGGTGCTTGAGAAGTTTGGATTTCAGGGGCACATACTTACCGCTCTACTTGCTCTTTATACATCCCCATCTGCACGAGTATTCTCAGCCGACATGATTTCCAAACCATTCAACATAACAAACGGCACCAGACAGGGCTGCCCGCTGTCGCCGCTGATCTTTAACCTACTCATAGAGCCGCTAGCAGAACACATCAGGCAGAACCCACGAATCTCTGGATTTCAAATAGGTCCTACCTCACACAAGATTAGTCTGTTCGCGGACAATGTCATACTTATGTTGAGTGACCCGACAACATCCCTGGCGGAAGCACACAAAACCCTCCAATGGTTTAGTGAAGTATCATATTAGAAAGTAAATGCCAATAAATCCTACATACTAGATCTAGGCCTTGACGCCACTTCCAAAAACCTGTTGCAAACACAATTTCCCTTTACCTGGACGAACCACGAGATTTCTGGGAATCCAATTGACGAACTCCACCAAACATTTATTTAAAAGTAACTTTAAACCCTTCCTCGACAAACTCCAAAAAGACATTGTGGGCCTGGCCAAACACAAACTCTCCTGGTCCGGTAGGCTCGCAGCATTTAAAATGATGCACCTATCGCAGCTATTGTATTTGTTTTGCACACTCCCTATCCCTATTCCAACATCCTACTTCCAGTCTCTACAAACTACACTGAATAAGCTGTTGTGGCAAGGCAATAAACCTCGCTGCACAAAACGACTGCTCACCAAACATAAACATGCCGGGGGGACCTTGACCAAAAACGTTGGACAGCCAGCGGTATATCCTACATCCAAGACCTATTCTGTGGAGAAACACTACTCACGTTCCCTCAGATACAAATTAAGTTCCACCTGGTCCATTCGGAAGTCCTTACCTACCTTAGAATCAGACACTATCTATCTCAGATACCCAAACCGTGCTACCCTATTCCCCCTTCAACGTGGTCATTCTTGACTACCTCCCCCTCGAAAAAGAAAGGAATTTCCCTCTTCTACAATATTTTTCGCCAAAAGCAGGTCTTCTCCAAAGCCAAACCACATTTCCAATGGGATGTAGACATGGGCCAAACCTTTACTGAAGATCAATGGCAATCTGCACTTAGATCCATCTACAAAACTACTCGAAACGCTGCACTGTGGAAACTCACACTAAAAATCTCCCTGCGCTGGTACCTTACACCAGCTAAAATAGCTAAATTTGGGGCAAACAGCCCTGACACATGTTGGAGATGCGCTGGCGCTAAAGGAGATATGATACACATATTCTGGTCTTGCCCGTCCATTACCATATACTGGTCTGCCATCTTCCGTATATTGTCGGATATCACGGATAGCCCTATACTTCCATCATCAGCTCTGGCATTACTAAACATGAATGTTGATCAGTTACCCGCTGACTCACGACTTGTAGCCACCAATATCCTTCTGGCAGCTCGGCTGAGCATTACCAGACTCTGGAAATCTACCACATCCCCGACGATAGAGAGCACTATTGAGCTAATCAATCTGCACTACAACTATGAGCTAACGCTGGCCTCTAGCAAAGGCCGCATAGTAGAGGCCCACAAGGTGTGGCATTCATGGACTCGTTGGTCCAACGCAGCACTATTTCTGTGAACCCGGTGGTCGCACGTACACCCGGGTTGACAGGGATCTGGCTCTAGCTGACACCTTTCACCATATATGACTGTTGAAGTCTGTATGTACCCTTATTTTGATATGTTATCTGTCCTATTATACTTGGCTGAAACGAATGAATATGACTTATTTGCTGATGAGGACTTTGTATACTCTTGTCAAAGAACTGGTCTGTACACTACTTGTAAACTCTGTACTATGCTAAACTCAATAAAAACTATTGTTGAAAAAACGTATCTGCTGGAAAACTGTCTGTCGGACATGTCCGCTGGTTAGTACGCCTAACCAGCGGACCGAAATCCCCTGCATGCGTCGAATGGATTCGACGCACGCGTGGAAGCATTTTACTTCCTGGTTTGCAGACGTCGCGGCGTCAACATCACTGCCACGCCACCGAGCTGTCTGTCCGCGGGGTTTTTGGTTTGATCGTGTGTACACACATCAGACCAAAATATCTCAGGAGACATGTCCGATGAAAACGGTCCGTCGGACCGGTTTCATCGGATATGTCTCCTCGTGTGTACGGGGCCTTACACTTGCCTGGAGACACTAGGACTGTTGTGGCAGCAATCAGGAAGACTATTGCTGGCTTACACTGGTCTGGTGAAACTGGTGTGGTAATAATCAGGAACACTGTTGACAACGTACACTGGTCTGGTGAAACTGGGAGTGATTTGGCAGTGATCATGGACACTGTATCTGGTTTCACTGTCTGTGGCGACACTGGTATTGGTGTGGCTGTGAGCAGCAACACTATTGCTGGCTTACACTGGGCTGGTGACACTGGGACTGGTGTGATGGTGATCAGGCACACTGATGCTGGCATACACTGGGACTTTTGTAGCAGCAATCAGAAACACTGTTGCATGCTTACACATCAGTGCTGGGGTGGGGTAGGGGGGTACTTATGGAAAATGTAAACTCTAATAATGTATTTCTCCCTTTTGTACCCTTTAATCTCTACAATTGAAATAATTTTATTCCATCTGTTTGACAAGTGCAAAAAAAAAAAAAAGCTTCCTATACACTCTGCCTCTGGACAGTTACATACGTGTCATAAGTAAGAACTGTGTGTATTGTCAATTGGCAACCAATCCAATTTAAAGTTTTATCAACCTATTATTGTCACTTACCATTCCAGAGTTCTATTGGACTGGGGTGACAAGGAACTCATAGGTGTATAAAACAACCACAAACCTGAAGAAGAAAGAAAAGGTATCAAAATTCACACACCAGCAACAATGTGGGATGTTTAAAAATAATCTAAAATTAAAATAGTTAAATTGACGATGATAAAGTTGCACTGGCCTTCTTTAATACTTAGCCACTTTAATTTTTGAACCTTTACTGCTAAGAAGTAAGAACTTCCTTCCTTCCAGCATGATTTTATGAAGTGAATTGTTTGTTCTTTGCATTCCTTTAGGAACAACTTCAGATAGCAGTAAACCAGTCAGTGAAATGCTAATGCCGTCTGGAAATTACTGAAGCTGTGCTAAAGTCAGGAAGTCAACTCAAGGTACCTTTAATCTAATTTTATATAATACAAAGCAGTCACATTTGTTCGACTTTCTTTATGCTTCTGGGTGAGGATGCAGTTTCTGGTCCCATCATACAATATTTGGCAACATATTTCTATTGTTTTTAGAGCAGGACTGCAGTAGGGTTAGTGTGCTGCTTGAACCAATGAAGTAATGAATGCATTTCTACCCAGCAATCAGACTTCTCTGATGGTGAGGATTTCAGCAACTTTAGGAATTTAACTCATAGAGCACACAGACACTGAGTGCCAGGATAAGAACCAATCATCAGGAAATTAGAACCAATCATCAGATAGGTGGTCTCATTATTGCATTTAAATGCCAAAATATGATGCAGGGGTGGAGCATCTTTTTAATACTATATCTAACGATATTTAAGAAAATCCAATTTTAATGTATTTATATACAGTGGAACCTCAGTTTAAGAGTAACTTGGTTTAAGAGCGTTGTGATTTGCGAGCAACTTTTTTTTAAAATTCTGACTCGGTTTTCAAGTGTTGACTCGCAAGACGAGCAGAATTCAAGCTAAATAGGCCTGCAGTACATCATTTGGCCTGAGGTACAGGGGCGCAGAAGCTGAGCAGAGCCGAAAATAGGCCTGCAGTACCTAATGTGGCCTGAGATACGGGGGCGCATGAGCCGAGAAAAGCCGAACATTGGCCTGCAGTACCTCATTTGGCCTGAGGTACGGGGGCGCAGGAAACAAGCCAAAGTGTCCCTTTCAGCCGTTTGTTTGTGCTCTCTGGCACCCTCCACCTCTGGCCACATTCGGTATTGCACCCCACTGAAGTTAATGCGGAACAAATTATTTTCATTTCCATTTGCTTCAATGGGAAAACTCGATTTGATATGCGAGTACTTTGGATTACGATCATACTCCTGGAACGGATTATGCTCCTAATCCAAGGTTCAACTGTACTTCTTCAGTATTTTCATGTGTGCGTTGTGTTTAGCCATACCTCCCAGCATTTTGAGATAGGAATCAGGGACACCTACTAACAAACATATGTGAGCATAGGCCACACCCCCTTAACCACTTCAGCCCCAGAAGAATTTACCCCCTTCCTGACCAGAGCACTTTTTGTGATTTGGCACTGCGTTGCTTTAACTGACAATTGCGACGCTGTACCCAAACAAAATTGACGTACTTTTTTCCCAAAAATAGAGCTTTCTTTTGGGGGTATTTGATCACCTATAGATTGCACTATAAACAAAAATAGAGCGACAATTTTGAAAAAAAGCAATATTTCTTACTTTATGCTATAATAAATATCCACAATATTATATATATATATATATATATACGGGCAAAAATCTACCAGAATTCGTTGGACAGCCTGGTAAAATACGGCTGCGTAGCGTATCTCGGATACGCTTCGCAAATGTACGTGTACCTGAATCTGGCCCATAGCGTCTACAAAATAGGGAATAGTTTTCTGGCATTTTTATTAAAAACATTTTTTTTACTAGTAATGGCGGCGATCTGTGATTTTTATTGTGTCTGCGGCATTATGGCGGACTCATCGGACACTTTTGATGCTATTTTGGGACCATTGTCATTCATACAGCGATCAGTGCTATAAAAATGCAATGATTACTGTGTAAATGACACTGACAGGGAAGGGGGTTAAACACTAGGGGACACTGAAGGGGTTAAGTGTGTCCTAGGGAGTGATTCTAACTGTGGGGGGATGGGCTACAAGTGTACACAGGCATCTCCCCATTCTGCAGCTCCGTGACACGATCACAGGACACCGTAAATGTACATGTGGCGGTCAGCAATCGGTTAAAGGAGAATTAACCAAAAAAAGATTAATAAAATCCACAATTGTTTTGTTTGTTTTTTACCACTACTATTATTTTATATTGGCTTTTAAAATGTACAAATGCAACAATTTAGAAATTGGGTGAAAGGTTTAGCACTGAAAAACACTTTTTGAAAGACTAAAAGGGAATTTTATATACAATGATATAGATCAGACCAAAATGAGGGACAAATGAGGAGGAAAGAGGGACAGGGGGCCATTTCTCCAAATCAGGGGCAGTCCCTCGAAATTAGGGAAAGTTGGGAACTATGCTTTAGCGTTAAAGCAGCCCATTGAAACAATTGGTGCTGACAATGCACCAATCTTCCAAAAGATCCCTAAATTTTAAATGCAATGCTTGGTAATACACAATGACATTTATACATTTTGATATTAACAATTAGGGATGAGCTTTGTGTTCGACTCGAACGTATGTTCGACGCGAACATCGGCTGTTTGACCGTTCGTCGAAATGCGAACAAATCGGGTCGTTCGCGCCAAATTCGAGTGACGCGCCACGGCCCATAATTCACTGCGGCATTGCACGCTGATGATTGGCCAAGCATGCACTATGACCCGCATGATTGGCCAATCACAGCACGCAAAAAACGGAGAGACATAATTGCCCAAAGCCAGGGTGGCTTTGGCCATTTATGGCTCAGGGTTTTAGCACACGCCCCACACTATAAAAGGCCACCTGCTGGGCGGCCTCGTGTAGTGTGTTCCAGCGCTGGTTACAGATCAGACAGAGAGAGAGAGAGAGAGAGATTGTCTTTTTTCTAGCTAAATAGAGCAGGCAGGCTAGTCAGTTAAATGTACAGTGTGTAGAGGATATATACTGTATACATCCCAGGAGTTGTACATATATTTATACACTGTATAGTTTAGTTAGATTACTTCTTCCTAATCTGTCAGGCAGTTGATTGTGCTAGCTGCAGTGTTCTAATGTGTTGTATTGCCCGTGTGCTCAGTGCACATAAACCAACTTGCTGTGTACTGCAAGTTTGCGCATTACTTTGGAACTGAACCCACTTGGTGGTGCATAGTGCAAGTGTGCTCATTATTTTGCAACTAAACCCACTTGGTGCATAGTGCAAGTGTGCTCATTACTTTGCAACTTAATCCACTTGGTGCATAGTGCAAGTGTGCTCATTACTTTACAACTAAACCCACTTGGTGCATAGTGCAAGTGTGCTCATTACTTTACAACTAAACCCACTTGGTGCATAGTGCAATTGTGCTCATTACTTTACAACTAAACCCACTTGGTGTATAGTGCAAGTGTGCTCATTACTTTGCAACTAAACCCACTTGGTGGTGCATAGTGCAAGTGTGCGCATTACTTTGCAACTGAACCCACTTAGTGTTGCATAGTGCAAGTGTGCTCATTACTTTGCAACTAAACCCACTTGGTGGTGCATAGTGTAAGTGTGCTCATTACTTTGCAACTGAACCCACTTGGTGGTGCATAGTGCAAGTGTGCGCATTACTTTGCAACTGAACCCACATTTGGTGGTGCAAAGTGCAAGTGTGCTAATTACTTTCTTTAGGAAATTGTGCAATATGCAGCAGCAAAGTATGACTTGGTTCAGATTCTACTTAACAAACCTATAGTCCTTGTCTTGTTTGCACCGCCTGTATACTGCTGTTCAAAGTATATAGGGCCAAAGGGTGGCGGGGAAACCCATGCTATTTTTTTCAGTGATTTCCATCCATATTGCAGGGACCAAACATTACATTAAAGCCGCAAGCAGTATTAAATGACTTTTTTCTTATAGTAATCTCATTGTATGCAGGGACAGTTCTAAACATGTGCCACCTCACAAGCATACTTTAAACACCCAGCAGGTACGATATTTAAAGGAATTTTGCTTTTTTTTTTCAATTTAAGCATCATTAAAATCGCTGCTCCAGAAGGAACAACCGTTTTTTTTTCCATTGATACATGTTCCCTGGGTTCTCAAAGACGTTTTCCGGCAATAACTTGAATATTGGGCTTTAAAATTAACATTTTTGAATTCGAACGTTCGAGTCCCATAGACGTAAATGGGGTTCTAAATGTTTGTGCGAACGTTCGGTCCGTTTGAAGGTTCTGGTGCGAACCGAACACGGGGGTGTTCGGCTCATCCCTATTAACAACTAAAGTGATCTCTCTGTTGTTCTATTACTCTGTGTCTCTTTTAAAGCTGGGTTCACACATATGCAATGCGGGAACCAGCGCAATTCCTGTGCAGGTTTCGGCATTGCATGTCTCTCGCAGGTAGCTCACACCACCTTCTGCGAATTGCTGCGGGTGTCAATACAAAGTTAATGACACTCCCAGATCAGTTTGCAGATCACAGTGAGGACTGTCAAATGGTGCAGGAAACGGATTGCATGCAATCCGATTCCAGGATGGACCAAAAAAAGGGTCCTGCATCATTTTGGTCCGAATGCTATGCAAATTCAGTCATACAATCTGTGTGGCTAAATTTGCATCGCCCAGACATCGCATGTGATCTGCACAGCAATGTCTGACATTGCATATATGTGAACCCAGGCTAAAGGGAACCTGCACCTTGCCCATTCAGGATTAAAACTGAAAAACAAAGACTTTTTTTTTTGATCCAGCACAGACGATTTACAGCTAATAAAATGTGTCCTTCTAGCTGTTGGTTACTGTGCAACTCCTCCATTCAGTGAAGCCAGAAACAATGCACAATTGTGCTATAGACATGTGCAAAAAGTTCAGCCAAATTTTGCATCCGAATGTCCAAATAAAAAATAACGAATTTCAACTAATGTGAAAGAAATGATAGCAAAAATAACGAATGAATTTGACATGATTCATTAATTCGTTAAAGGTTTAATGAAACAAAAGGTCAAAGTACAGTCCAATCAGCTGATTCATTTTGTGCTGGAGGTTGGATTACCAGCCAAGTGCATTTCTGAGAACTGAGTGAGAAGGGTGTTGCATTGTATGTGAGCATAGGAAAAGAGATAATTTCATTGTGTGTGTTACTAGATTCAATAAACAAACGACTTTCCGAACTATGAATCGTTATCACAAATATAAATACATACATAAATATTGAATTATGCAAAAACGAATATAACGAATATCGATACTCTACAGAATTAACAAATTATCCCAAAATGAATTAACGTAACATAACAAATATAACAGAACAAAATCATGTATTTTACAAATGAAAACTAAACAAAACTATACAGAATTTTCTGTTGTGCACAAGTCTACTGTGCTATACTGCTGCTGTGGGGATGAAGAGCTGCAGTTGTCTTTGTAAAGAGATCCCATGATTTTCCCTACCTTTCCTCTCCCCTTATCTATTCACAAAACATATCCGTTCACACCCCACCCACACTTCATCCATTCACAGAACACCTTGCACTCTGTGAACATTTTTAATAACCTTGTGAATGGATGCAGGGAGAGCGAAGGAAGGGAGAATGATGGGATCCTTCAATGTTGCAGCTGCCTCTCTTATTCCTACAGCACCAGAATGCCACTGGCGTTTGCAGTTTTTCATTCAATTAATGTGTACAGTAACAAGCATCCAACAGGACATATGCTACTCTTTATTACAGGCCAATAATTTGCTTAGTGCTACAGCCTTAAATTAAATGTTACCCTAACATTTCATACTATATATTACCAGAAATATTGGGACACCTGCCTTTACACACACATGAACTTTAATGGCATCCCTGTCATAGTCCGTAGTGTTCAATATTGAGTTGGCCCACCCTTTGCAGCTATAACAGCTTCAACTCTTCTGGGAAGGCTGTCCACAAGGTTTAGCAGTGTGTCTATGGGAATGTTTGACCTTTCTTCCAGATGCGCAATTGTGAGGTCAGGCACTGTTGTTGGACGAGAAGGCCTGGCTTGTAGTCTATGCTCTAATTCATCCCAAAAGGTGTTCTATCAGGTTGAGGTCAGGACTGATGTGGGTTATAATTCGAGATTTTCCTAGCTTGTGACGGAAAATATTGGTTATATGAAGACAGGAGGCGAGTATCTTGCATTAATCTTTCTTTATTAATGCCCATAGCAGAAACTTAAACAACTTTTATTTGAAAAGAATAAACATAAGAACATCTGTGTGGGACTACATTTCCCAGCAGCCCTCAGTGTAACGGCCCCTCCTCCCTACGGACCCTATAAGAGGGCTGAGTACTTCCTTGCACTTCCTCTTTCTGACTGCGATGCCAGTGTGAACAAAACCAGACAACAGTCCAACATCAGAAGTCGGTATCCCCGCAGTAGGTCGATGAGTTCCCTCAGTGGATCCGTAGGCACGGGTCGCCATCTCTTGTAGGGGAAACTTCAACTAGGCTCCAACCAAAAACAGCATCCCAACGGGGAGTCAACACGAATCTGGGAAGTCCGAATGGTGTACCCTCGGATCGTTTCAGTAACCTAAAATGAGAGCAAGGCGACCATAACAGGGAGGGTAGGGTGGGAAGATACTCGCCTCCTGTCTTCATATAACCAATATTTTCCGTCACAAGCTAGGAAAATCTCGAATTATATTTCAGACAGGAGGCTCATATCTTGCATGTTTAAAGCTAAGCATACGTATTCTATACACAAGGGCAAAACATCAGAGTATGTATACATATATCGACTGTAAATAAATTACAACAGCTTGTACGATAACTAGATACCCACACTAGGGCGTAAGAACTGACAAGGATACATGGGATTCAGGTCTGAAGTAAAATTCCCGAAAGGTAGATTCCGACGACCAGTCGGCCGCCAATAGGAGGTCCGATAAGGAACCCCCCGTGGAAACCACCTTAGTGGCCATCGCCCCTCTGGTCGAGTGAGCGCCAAACAGGGCTAAATCTATGCCCGCTAATTCCATTACTAGACGAACCCACCTGGCCAGAGTGGCTGAAGTCACCGGGAGGTGAGGTCGCACATAAGAGACCAACAATTGTGATAGGTTAGGAGAGCGAAGAGTCGCCGTACGTGATTCGTAGGTTTGAAGGCAACGTACAACGCAAAGCTGCGGGTGAGAAGGAAAGAACGGGTAAAAGACCGAATGAAGTTGAGTCTTGGTTCTACGCACTACCGAGAACCTAACCCCTTGCGGCGAAAATTGACGCCGCGAAACGTCTAGGGCTCTGACGTCCGAAACTCTTTTTATAGATACTAGGCAAAGCAACATGGTGAGCTTAAGGGAAAGATCTCGCAGGGAAAGCAGGTGATTGTCTTCCCAGGATGAAAGTAGCTGGAGTACTTTGGTCACATCCCAAGTGGAATGGTAGCGAGGTTTAGGAGGACGGGTAAGCCTAGCCCCGCGGAGGAGACGACACACCAAGGGGTGTCTCCCGACAGGGAGGGACTCTACGGGAAGGTGATATGCCGAAATAGCGGACCTGTACACATTAAGTGAATTGTATGCCTTTCCCGAGTGAAAAGCTTCAGCCAGGTAGTTGACAATCGTGTTCACAGGAGCTCGAGTGGGATCAACTTGTTGTTGATCACACCAACGAACCCATAATCCCCAGGCAGATCGGTATGCCGATCTAGTCCCAGGGGCCCAGGCCAGGGCGAGAAGGTCTCTAGCTGAAGATGAAAGTCCATCACTGGAGTCTGACGTCCCGAGACCAACCATGCCAGCAGAGGCAATCTGCCCTCCAGAATTAGCGGGTGAGCCTCCCCGACAGGGTTGGTCAACAGGTGGATCGAGTGAGGGAGGAGTCTGGGATAATCGATCGACATACCCAGAACCATGGGAAACCATGGTTGGGCTGGCCACCACGGAGTGATAAGGGCTACCGTGGCCGCCTGATTGGCTACATGAAGGAGCATTCTGGTTATCATGGTGAAAGGAGGGAACGCATAGTGTAACCCTGAGGGCCATGTCTGAAGAAGTGCGTCCGCCGCAATCGCTTCTGGATCCGGCCTCCAGCTGTAAAAGCGGGGCAGTTGGCGATTGAGCCTCGATGCGAACAGGTCCGTGTGAAAGGGGGCCCCACAAGGTGTGGATTGCTAGAAACACCGATCTGTCCAGCATCCAGTCGCTCGTATCGGTCAGGTAACGGGAGTTCCAGTCTGCCACGTCGTTGGAAGTTCCCGGAATATATTCCGCTAGAGGGGTGATGTCGCGTGAAAGGCAGAAATTCCATAATTCTGATGCCAAATTGGCCAGAACTTTGGATCTCGATCCCCCCAGGCGATTGACATACTGGACAGCCGCCACATTGTCCATGCGTATAAGGACGCAACATCTGGATCTCTGTGACAGAAAACTCTTGACGGCGAAAAATGCCGCCAGGAGTTCTAACGCGTTGATATGAAGGGTAGCTTCCTCCGCTGACCATGTCCCTCCAGTGGAGACAGGGCCACAGCGAGCTCCCCAGCCTAGACGGCTCGCGTCTGATTCCAGAATGATGTCTGGTCGGGGCGTGAAAATAGCCTTGCCGTTCCATTCTACCGCGTATCGGAGCCACCAACGTAATTCCGCCTCCGAATCCGGACAAAGGGAGATTTTTGTCCGAGTAGCGGAGGCCTTGTCTCAGGTGAAGAGCTTTTAGCCGTTGGAGTGCCCGATAGTGAAGAGGAGCCGGGAATATTGCTTGAATGGAAGCGGACAAAAGGCCGACCATGCGAGCAAGAGTCCTCAGAGAAATGAGGCGTTTCCGGAGAATCGTATTGATTTCTTTCCGGATCAGGGCCAGTTTGGCACTGGGCAAACGCAATACTGCGTGTGTGGTGTCCACCGAGAACCCTAAAAATTCCACCACCTGGGACGGTTGGAGAACCGATTTGTCGAGGTTGATGAGGAAACCCAATTTCTCCAAAAGTGACACTGTCCAGTGTTTGTGTAATTCGGCTTGTGTCTTTGAACGAGCCATGATAAGTATGTCGTCGAGATAGATGATAAGCCGTACGCCCCTGCGGCGGAGGGTGGCTATCACCGGTTTCATCACTTTGGTGAAGCACCAAGGGGCTGAAGACAGTCCGAAGGGCAGGCAAGTAAACTGCCACATGTGGTCTTTCCATTGAAATCTCAGGAGTTGTTGAGATGACCGGTGCATAGGTATCGTCAGATACGCGTCTTTGAGGTCTATTTTTACTAGCCAGTCCCTTGAATTAGAAGGTCCCTCAACATGTGAATCCCTTCCATTTTGAAGTGACGATACGACACAAATTGGTTCAAATCCCTGAGATTTATCACAGGTCTGTATCCCCCATCCTTTTTTCGTACCAGAAAGAGATTGCTCACGAACCCGGGGGACCAGGGGTCCACCTCTATCACCGCATGTTTTGCGATGAGGTCCTGGAGTTCTCTGTCTATGAGATACACATTGTCTTCTGAAAAATGTATGGGATTTAGGGGCACCAACCTGTTTGGTTGTGATGTTAGTTCTATGCAATAACCGTTGACTACGGCCAGAACCCATGGGTCTGCCGTAATCATGGACCAGGCATGGGTAAAATGCCTCAACCTGCCCCCCACCGGTATGACAGAATGGCATTTTTTCATTAAACTCACCGGATGGACGAGATCGTGGGAATCCTCTGCCACCGCGTCCTCTCCATGGACGTCCTCTGGGAGGGAAGAATGGAGCTGGTTGAACCATAGAGGCGGAGTACAGTTGCTGCGCGGGAGCGTAAAATTGAGCTGGTGCTCTGGGGGAGGCCCTGTAATAATTTCCTCGGCCGGCAGATCGGCCTCTACCTCTGCCAGCCCTGTTAAAAACTCTAGCCCCAGAATTTGGCTTTTTGAGGGAAAATTGAGCCTTGTCTAGGCTGTTGAAAAGTCCAACGAACCGGTTTATATTTTTGACCAAATCGTCTCCGAATAGCAGACCCTCGGCTGAGGGACCCGGTTCTGATTCCGCTAAGTGCGATAACTGGGGGTCAAGCCTCATCAATATAGACCTGCGCCGTTCAATGGCGCAGGTAGTGTTAGCTGATCCTAGCAAGCATATGGCCCGTTGTGCCCAGCCACGTAATTGGACCAAGTCAATTGGTTCCTCTGAGGTGGCTGCCTGTTCAGACAGGTTGAGAATTTTTGTTAATGGACCTAAGAGGTCTAAGACGTGGTCCTGGATCGTTTTGAACGAACGTTCAATCCCCTTTTTTGAAAATTTTCCTGCCTTGGTCAGGTACTTTAATAAGACCGGATCGATCTCGGGTGTGGCCGTCACCTTGTTGGGGATGGACGGCCTGGGACATTCTGCACGCAATTTGTTTCTATTGGATTTATCCAGAATCCGCCTTACCCAGTGCTCCACGTATTGGGATACCTGGGGAAGAGGGGCCCAATCCCCAGAGCGGGGGTGAATAATCAACTCCGGATTAAAGAAGGGCTCTCCTAGAGAGTCTAATATCGCCTCTGTTGGGGCATCCGGATTGGCTTCCATGTCAGTAGCCATTTGCCCAGCCTCCTCTGTGTCTGAATCAGAATCTCTAGCTGAAACATCTAGTGACTCGCCCGAGTCGTCATCCGAATCCTCATTAAATGAGTCGGGTTTTTCCCGGAGGGATGACATTAGCTTCTTAGATGGGTACTCCTTGGTTATCAAGGGTCGCATAACTGTAGGATGGCTGGGTCGGCAGGCCGAGGAAGGTCCTGCCTCACGCATCAATTCTACTTCCCCTGCCGGGGAGTCGATATAAGTCGCAGTATGTTTGCGCTTACAAGAGGCCTTGCCTGATTTTTCCTTTACAGGTAACATGGGCTGGGTATAGGTTCGAGGGGTAGCAGGAGCTAAAGCAGCCTGTATGGATTGTGTTATTAACACTTGAATTTGTGCTGCGGTGAGCATTTGTGGGGTTTCCACATTGGTTTCAGGTTCCATGTCATCCTGCACCTTATTATGTGACATGCTGACAAGATAGATTGTTAGTCAACCCTATGTAATTCTGTAGATTATAGTTAGGGGGTGCCCCAGTACGGTCGAGATGTTGGGGTAACTGTAACTGGGTAGATAGGGGACAGTACAGCACCCTGAAGTGAGGTTCCGCCCTACCGCTCCGCTCCGCTGCAGCCGCCGAATGATTCACAGCGCGGGCTTGCAGGGAGAAGCGGCGCTGCCGTGTGACGTCACGGCGATCCGATTGGTAGAGAGGAAGAGTGAGAGTGAGAGCGAGGGGGAGAGCGAAGGCGGGGACGCGCCATGCATAGGCGCGCCCCTCCATGAACAGCGCGCTGAACTTGTGAGGAGATGACGCTCACAGAAGACGGCGCAGTACAAGAGATAACATGCGGTGTGGCACCAAACAGGGACGCACACCGGAGAAACGTTTAGGGAATGAAAAATATAATACTATATATATATATATATATACTATAATATAATATAATAATAATAATAACAGTGAAAATTCTAGTACAAAAACGAGACTTAAATTAGTTACTTATCTGACTATGAGCAGAAAGAAAGAGGAAGTGCAAGGAAGTACTCAGCCCTCTTATAGGGTCCGTAGGGAGGAGGGGCCGTTACACTGAGGGCTGCTGGGAAATGTAGTCCCACACAGATGTTCTTATGTTTATTCTTTTCAAATAAAAGTTGTTTAAGTTTCTGCTATGGGCATTAATAAAGAAAGATTAATGCAAGATATGAGCCTCCTGTCTGAAATATAACCCTCCATTACTTTATCCAAAGTAGAAAGGGAGGGATATGCCTTTAGTTACACTTTGAATCTGTACAGGGATGGATGAGAGACCTTGGCCACAGGAAGTTTGTGTCTAGAGCCCCTCATCCATTTTTGTGTACAGACAGGTTCTTTTTAATGGATAAGGTAAGATAAAAGAAAGAATACTGAATAAAAAATAAATACAACATTTGGGAATTTATATGAAGCACGAGGCATGTTAAACCAAACGCTTCCATCCCTAGTTACTGAGCAATGAGGGGAAGGGTTGGGACTTTAAATAAACAATGCAGCCAGGGAGATAAGTCAGCAAGAATGTGTCTGGGTGTATCCTTTATATAAATTCCAAACCCTTCCCCTCATTGCTCAGTAACCGGAGATGGAATCGCTTGGTTTAACACACCTTGTGCTTCATATAAATTCCCAAATTTTAGTTTTTTTTTTTTTCTTCATTAGGGATCTAGCCCTTATTTTATTTCTGGTACTATCCATTGCCAGTATAGAGGTGTTAATAATTAATTTAATTTAATATTTTGTAGAATTTTCCAACTTTGAACATATTATGTATGCTGTAGGTATGGAGGAGTGCAGAATTTAGTGTTTTTTTTTTTTTTTTCTATTATATACTTGTTTATGCCAATCCTGTGCTCTGGGGGTTGCTGTGTGTTTGGGCTGTCTTTTCCAGTCCCGGGAGCTGCAATGCGCTTTGGGAGCCCTCCCCCTCCTCCCCTCTGTGACCCGGGGGCCCGGGCGAACATCCCGTTGCACATCAAAGTCATGCTTCCAGCTCCGTGCACACTGCGTCATCAGCAGTGGCGTTCGTGCGCCAGGTGCTGTTGATTCAATCTTGGTGTCCCTTGGCGTCGGATGCCGAGCAGTGTCTGCTGCTCGGCTGTTGGCACCTTTCCTCCAATTGGCCACCAGCGTGTCATTGGTGGGCAACCACAATTACATTGAAGTACTTATACTACCCCCAGTTGCATTAGACACACCCTGCGGTTGACACTCCTGTGGCCATTGTGCACAATTGGATTTACATTGATCACTTAGAAATCTTAGGTAACTTTTTGGCATCTCCCCTTTCTCATTATTTTTATTTTTTCTATTGTTTTTGTTTTCATACTTTTGTCTTGGTGTTTAGTTTTTGACTCTATTTTACCCTTTTTATAGATAGCTATGTTGACATGGTTTATACCTTTCTTTTATATCCATGCAGGTTTATTCCTGGGGACTGTTGTCTTCTACTGGTTTCCATCCTTGTGCTTTGGGGTGATCTCACTTCAGCTCCCGGGGGTTGAGGACCTTTTTCGCCTGTATCAAGACCTCCACGCTTGCGCCCAGACTCGTAAGTAGTATTGGGTAATTATTTTCTACTCCCTTTTTTTTTCTCCTTCTCCCCTATAGACATACCCACTTTAACAATCTTTTAATCATTAATATTTTTTAATACATTTTTCATAGGACTTGCATTCCTAAAAAAGGGGAGGCCAGTAATAGATGCCTCCAGATTTTCTTTAAGGAAGATATCCAGGTAGTTTGTCTACCTCCACTGCTTACCACCCTCACTGCCCCCGCCACAACTATTTTTTCTAATAAAAAAAGCTACCTATTCTAAATGCATACCTAAATTAATGGTCATGTAATGCTACGGGTCAAAAGTATTCTGTCTTTTTCTCTGCAAAGATATAGGGTTCTTCTTCAGATGGTGTAGACTTGCAACTGCGTGATATCAAAAAGAAGCTACCGGTTGGCATATCCTATTGGGGTTGGGGAAGGGTCAGGAGGGATGTGATTGGCCATCGGCTCCCACTGCTGTCAATCAAATCCTGTGACGAGGGAGCAGGGGGAGGGCCAAGCTGCACTGCCTGTGTCAATAGATGCAGGCTTGGGAGCAAGCCCTCAGGTGTGCCACAAAAGGAGGTTGCTATTATGGTTGCACACCTAGAAGAGGTGGAGCTCCGGCAGGGGAGAAGAGGAAGATCGGGGCTGCTCCAGGCAAAACCATTGTACAGAGCAGATAAGTATAACATGTTTGGTTAAACGTTAAGTTAGGTTTACAGTTACTTTAAGCACTGCTGGTATAGAGACTAGAGAACAAACACAGAAGAAAACAGGAGTCTAGCCAGATCCTTATATAAAAATATGTTTTGTCATAGAAAAAATGTAAGTGTAACTTCACCACAAGTAAGAGTTTAGAAAGTTAATTATAACGGAAACAAATTTCAGTATGAAAAATTATATTTTGAAGCTGTGTTAATGAACTATACATACAGTATTTGTCATAGAAGTGAGCACTAATGATTGTACCTTAGATGAATAATAAATATTTAAAAGCCCACATGCCTTTGAGGATGTGAAAAGAATTTTAATATATACCACAATCTACCAGAACAACTTTCCTGCAGAACACTTTGCAAATGGCATTAGCAGCCCAACATGACAACACCACGGGGGAGCTTTAATACAATTGATGCATCAGTGCATAGTGACCAATCAGCTTCTAGGTTTTATTGCCAAGGCTTAAAGGGTTACTAACGGAAAAAAAAATCTTTAAAATAACAAACATGTTATACTTACCTCCACTGTGCAGTTCGTTTTGCACAGAGTGGCCCCAAACCACGTCTTCTGGGGTCCCTCGGCGGCTGTCTCTGGTTTTCCCTGCAAGAACTCACCACATTCATGTGAGAGAGCTTGCATGGTAATGAGTCCTTGTGGGCGCCCTCCCATGATACAGCGAGCAGCCATAGCCGCTCACTGTATCACTCGGCCCCATCCCTTGGCGCGCAGCGTCACTGAATGTGATTGACAGCAGCGCCAGCCAATGGCTGCGCTGCTCTCAATCCATCCACTCTAGCCGAAAAGCGGCCAGGCTGAGCGGCGAAGAGGATCTTGGGACCGAGCACAGGACTTTTAACGGGTCAGGTAAGTAAAACGGGGGGCTCGGGGGAGTCCGGCATCATCAGATGTTTTTTCACCCTAATGCATAGATTGCATTAAGGTGAAAAAAAAAATTCCTTTACAACTCCTTTAACTGAACAAGCTGAAGTTAGAAGCCGATTGATTACTATGCACGACTGCACCAGATTTTGTGTGCAATAGATTTGGTAAATCTCCCCATATATTAAAATAAACAGCTGTATGTGTACATCTGCAGTACATATGCTTTTGTTTAAGTTACACTATAGTTAAAAAAAAAAAAAATACATTTAGTATGAGGTCTGTGACTGCAGATTTTTTATTCTAAAAATGTCAGTTACATGACTTTCCTAGTAAGTACCAGTATATGATACCCCTTCATTCAGGGCCAAAACTGTGGGGGGCAGGATGGAGACGTGCCCTAGGCACCAACTTAAGAGCAGTGCCGCCTACACAGGGAGCAAAATTGAGATATAACCATCGCCACTCAGCAGCTGCCAGCTTACACGAGTAGGTATACAGTATGGCTATGGCTGGTTGGAAAGCTCTGGACTGCTAAAGTCAGACTCACTGACCGGAGTTGATCTGCTGCCGGCAACCTGCACTGGATGCCTGTGAAAGAAGGACATGGGTCCAATGTTATTAAAGACTCAGCAACCTCCTCAGTGTTCTAATACTGACCATCCACATTCCTGCTGACTAGGGATGAGCCGAACACCCCCCAGTTCGGTTCGCACCAGAACATGTGAACAGGCAAAAAATTTGTTCGAACACGCAAACATTGTGAAATGATAATTTTAAAGGTTAATATGCAAGTTATTGTCTTAAAGGGTTTGTAAAGGATTTTTTTTTTATCTTATTAGCTTCCTTTACCTTAATGCAGTGCTGTTTTCATGTGCTAATTGTTAGTTTTTGCTCTCAAGTTGCTGTAATTCTTCTCTGATCTCCACACTTCCTGGTTGTCTGTTTCCTTATAACCACAGTACTGGGAGCTTCCTCTCTGTGGTCACTAATCAAGGAGGTGTGATTACTGTGTGTCTAAAACCCCTCAGCACCAATCAGTTTAGTTTTCCAAATCATCACTGCCCTGTATTGGCTCTGTGGCTCTGTACATTACAGAAGCAGGAAACAGCATGCAAAAACAAAACTAAAACTGTAGGTACATTATATGATTGATTTTTATCTATGTGTAATTGTTTTTAAAATGAATCAGTTAACCCCGTTGTGACGGTAGTCGAACATATCCCCGTCAAGCATTCCCTTCTTCTCTAATAAAAGAAATCACCCAATATTCCATGAGTAGGAATATCCCTGCAATCGCTGAATAATCCACACATGAGCCATGGCTTAATGCTGAATGTAACAGGACACACTTTATTGAAATTACACAGCACACTTTTATACAGGATTTGGAACATCCCACCCCCAACAACCGCTTTCTTATTGGTCCTTTTTACAGTCCCATCAGTTCCCCCTCAGGTCCACCTTCCATGCAAATGAGGACTTGAAAATGACACAGCAGAGATTGGTCACAACGGTTTCAATAGAAGCCTGTGATGTGTATTCAGACAAAAGCCCCAGGGGGTCAATCAATGTACACAATAGCCAGCCACAGAACAATGAAACTGTCTGGAGACCAGAGACAGGGCAGAAGTCATTTACACCTGATAATAGAAAGTTAAATATACACGAGTGTATAGTGGAAGACGGACTTTGTAGGCGTAGTACAGTTTAAAAGTAAATTATTTATTACATACAAAAGAATACATAATGGATAAGACAGAGAAAATATATATTAGTTAAAACATAAACTGTCACAAGGAATGGCAGTTGATTAATATGTATCAGAGTGAGACAGACCACTAGAAAATATCTGTACACATATATACAGGGTAACCAAGACGTAGATGTTTCACATCTACTGAGGTAATGTAGAGTTTTGGGAACCGGTACAGTTTCTATAGGTGGGGTGTCGCACGATGGTTAGCCCATTAGACTTGGTTAGACTGTAAAAAACATTACCTCAGTAGATGTGAAACATCTACTTCTTGGTTACCCTGTATATATGTGTACAAATATTTTCTAGTGGTCTGTCTCACTCTGATACATGTTAATCAACTGCCACTCCTTGTGACAGTTTATGTTTTAACTAATATATATTTTGTCTGTCTTATCCATTATGTATTCTTTTGTATGTAATAAATAATTTACTTTTAAACTGTACTATGCCTACAAAGTCCGTCTTCCACTATACACTCGTGTATATTTAACTATCTAAAATTAATTTCAGGACGTGGCATATATATACCTTATTTGATCCACAGTTCCACTCTGTGAGGATCAAAATCTAATTATTCCTGATAATAGAAAGGCTTTAAATAGGGTTATCACACAATGGACAATGAGTATCTCTTATGAGTCTGTTGACCTGGCTGGGGTTCAGAATAAAATCTCCTGTAATACATGAATTAGGATTTCACGTAGAAACCCTTCTGTATTTCATGGTCCATGACACCTGTAAACAGTAATTTCAGCAAAAAATAAAAAATTCCCTTACAACTCCTTTAAAAAGTGTTTGGGGACGCAGGTCCTGCTCCAGGGGACATGTATCAATGCAAAAAAAGTTTTAAAAACTGCAGTTTTTTTGGGAGCAGTGATTTTAATAATGCTTTGTTGTCCATTGGACATGACTCCTGAGGGGGACTTTATCCACAGAGAGAGATTACAGTCCACTGTGACATACTACATTCTGAAACGACTGGAACATCGTTGGCTATAATATACATGCTGTTACCTTACAGCAGTAAGGTAAGGGGACACCCTTATTAAAACTTCAAAAGGATATTGGAATTCCTTCTCTGCACCACCTTCACGCTGAATATTTTGGCATAAGCACCAGCACTTTAATTGTTAATTGTTTCTTTGATATTTTGATCTTCTAAACAGCATTTGTTTTTGCTGTTTTTCTGCATGGACACTGATCTTACTATCACCTATGTGTGTTGTTTTAGATTTGTTACTATATAGCAGTGCATGTTTCAACAAATTTTTTTTAATCCACTTTATTTTTCTTTTCCTTTTCTTATTTCATACATATATATGCCTATTCGGCATCCATTGCAATCCAATTAGAATACATTATACAACATTTTAACATTCACATAATATTCCAATAAACATCTCCTTATTTTTATATCCCAACTAGTCCCCCCCCCCCCGTCCTCTGCACTCTACATAGAGAATCTATCCATCACCAGTTTTGGTGGAGCGACACTCGCATCTCCCAACCAGGAATGCTAAATCTAATCAAATTTACCCTCGTTTGTAGGCCAAATGTTCTCTACCCAACAGGGAGTTGACATACGCAATCCATTGCTTCCCTGTGTGGACCCCCGAGGCCATCCAATAACGTGCAATGAGGTTTCTTGCCAAATACAGCAATCTTGTTACCATATAATACTTTCCTTTTGTATACTCTCCAGGGTCAATGGCCCCTAACAAGTATACCCAGGGATCCAATAGAACTGGTACCTGTGCTACTCTAGTAATACACTGGGATACTTCCTCCCAGTAACTGTGAAGCTTTGGGCATCTCCAAATTAAATGTATGGATTTCCCTTGCTGAACTTTGCACTTTGGGCACAAATAGACAAATAGACTGCCTCTTTATTACAGAGAGCTGGCTCACAGCCGACTGTAACACCATTCTAGGAGAATTGGTGCCAGAAAACTACCGTATTATAATGGAAAATAGAATAGGGCAAAGAGGAGGAGGACTGGCGGTGATCCATAAGACGCGTCTTGCGATCACAAAACCAAGCCTTCAAACCCTCTTCCATTCATGGAAACCCTTACTCTTCAACTGCAAGTAAACTGCCAGGAGACCGTCCGGATTCTACTCTGCTATAGGCCACCCAGCCCAAAATCGCAGCTGCTCCCATCTTTGACGGACTTTGTCTCCACTTATACCCTGAACAGCAAACACCTTTTGCTGCTCGGGGACTTCAAACTCTGGGCCAACTCCCCGCAAGACCCCATTGCCGACGCCTGCATCGACCACCTGGAAGGATTAGGGCTTCAGCAACTAGTATGTGGGCCCACACATGCTTCAGGTCACACGCTCGATCTTATTTTCAGACAAGATCTGGAAATAAAAATCTTGGAAAATGAACCGTTTCCATGGACAGATCACCATGCAATTAAATTCATTATTTCCGAATTCCCCCCTTAACAAAAACATCAAATCCAGTGACAACACACTGGACCAGATGTCAGAAGAAGCTCCACTCGGAACTCTTCAAAGCCACATTAGGGGAAAAAATAAAAACAATTCAGCCGCACCAAACGGCGGAAGAAACACTGGAGGTCATAAACACAGCACTATTGCAGTCAGTTGACTTGATAGCGCCGAAACGAAAGACCCAGATCCAGAAAAATAACTCCAGCTGGTTCAACAACCAGCTGGCTTTACTGAAGCAAGAGCGCAGAAGGGCAGAAGCAGCCTGGAAAAGAAGCTCTTCAGATGAGAACCTCTCGATCTACAAGGCAATAACCAGAAAATACTACAAGCAAATCTTCGAAGCCAAGAAAAACTATTTTTCTGAGGCTATCAACGGTGCCCTAAACCGCCCCCGCGAACTCTTCAAGCTGGTCACTTAGACCATGAATCCAGGATGTCTTGAAGCCCCCAACTTGGATACACAAGAATTTTGCGATGAGTTATCGGATTGCTTCATTAACAAAATTGAGGCAATCCGGCAAAGCATTCAGCAAAACAATTTCTCTCCTAGCCCCCCCCCCCGTAGTTATTTACACAGCACCTGCAGTAATTCACCACAGTTAGGTGAGTTCACGCTGGAACCCATTCAGACCACTAAAAATATCATCGGCACTCTGCGCAACAGCACTGCGCCAAATGATATTATCCCCACCAAACTGCTGAAAGAATGCGCCGACATCCTGGCACCTCCTGTCACGCAGCTTATCAACCAATCCTTCAGGGAGGGCATAATGCCCTCCCAGCTGAAAGAGGGCTTTATTCAACCCATCTTGAAGAAAGCCACCCTGGATCCTAAGGATCCACTCAACTGGCGCCCCATAACAGGCCTAAATGTTCTCTCCAAGGTAATGGAGAAAGCAGTGGTACAGCAGCTGCAACAGCATCTAGATACTCACAACTTACTCGATCCATTTCAATCAGGATTCCGTCCCGGACACGGGACGGAAACAGCATTGCTTAAGATATGGGATGACGTTCTCGAGGCCGCAGACGAAGGAGAATCTTCTCTTCTGGTTCTGCTGGACCTAAGCGCAGCCTTTGATACAGTAGATCACAAGCTGTTATTGACTCGGCTGGCCAAAATAGCCAAAGTCGCAGAAAGCGATCTATCCTGGTTCTCCTCTTTTTTGGAAAACCGATCGCAAATAGTGAAGCTAGGACCCTTCACTTCTGAAAAACGCACATTATCGTGCGGGGTCCCTCAAGGATCTCCCCTGTCGCCGATGTTATTCAACATCTATGTGCGTCCTCTTTTCGAAATCATCAGCAGCCAAAAACTGCTATATCACTCATATGCAGACGACACGCAACTGTACTTCCGCATTTGCAATAAAAAGGATCACCACCTCAATCTAGAGACTTGTCTCTCTTTGATAGAGGACTGGATGACAAAGAGTTATCTCAAACTCAACGGAGCGAAAACAGAACTTCTTCTGTTTCACGCCAAGCGTAGGAATCAACCGGCAACAACCTGGATCCCCCCGCCCATTCTGGGCAAAATCATCACCCCTAGCGCCAAAGTCTTGGGGTCATCTTTGACTCCGACATGACAATGAATGCACAAATAGGCTCAGTAGTCAGCGGATCTCACCATCTACTGCGCCTACTACGCAGACTCACTCCTTTTATTCCCAAGAAAGACATAGTGGTCGTGGTGGGAGCGATTGTAAACTCCAGACTGGACTATGCAAATGCCCTTTACCTCGGACTCCCCAAGTACCAAATCGCTCGTCTTCAAGTCGTTCAAAATACGGCCGCCAGACTTGTGACTGGGAAAAAACCCTGGGAATCACCTTCACTGAGATCCCTTCACTGGTTACCAGTTAAAGACAGAATCACCTTTAAAGCACTCTGTCTAACGCATAAATGTATCCATGGGAATGCTCCCCATTATCTATGCGAAAAAATAAAAGCTCACAATCCCAATCGTATTCTACGATCCACCAATCAAAATCAGCTTCAGATACCGAAAGACAGATACAAGTCCAAAGGAGACAGGAGATTCGCTGTCCAAGGTCCCAGACTATGGAACGCCTTACCAGCCAGTATTCGGTTGGAGGAGAACCACTTAGTCTTCAGGAGAAAGATCAAGACTCATCTCTTTTGATCTCAAAGGAGACAGGAACAACAAGCGCCCAGAGGCGATTTACTTTGCATGTGCTGCGCTATATAAGTTTTCATTCATTCATTCATAGGGGTATCCCTTTTTCCCCATCTGTGTAGTCGTGGCGCTGTTCTATAAGCCCTGTGTATGATAAAGAGTTGCGACAGTTTGTGAGACGCAGAGACGGACAGATTCAAGCGCCCTTTCCCACTGGTCCTCGTCTATCTCCCCAATATCTTCCACCCATTTCCTACGGCTTCTAAGGGAGGCATGGTTCTGAATTGTTATAAGCAGTCCCTCATATATTTTTGTTATCAGTGCTCTCCGAGCCTCTGCTTGCAGAACCGCCGCCATTAAAGGTGACGGTAATGTTACCACCAGCGATCATGTTTGTTGTTGTCTCTGTAGTAAGGTGACCAGATTTTTAAAATGAAAACCGGGGACATATATTATATATATATATATATATATATATATATATATATATATATATATATATTTTATTGGCAAATGCTAAACTATTTTATAAGCATATATTCCTCAATTGATATATGCAGTGTATGTGCTATGTGTTTAGGGAATGATTTATGATATATGTGTGTATATATATATATATATATATATATATATATATACACACACACGTTATTTCTCACATTTCATCCATGAGATAAATAAAAGGTAACCACTGGCCAAGCATATTGGTGGTCAGTGTGCCCCCTGTATGCTGGTGCTACATGCAGGAAGATGCTATGTACAGAGTGCAGAACTGAGGAGGATGCTATGTACAGAACTCAGGAGGATGCTACGTACAGAGTGCAGAACTCAGGAGGATGCTACGTACAGAGTGCAGAGCTCAGGAGGATGCTAGGTACAGAGTGCAGAACTCAGGAGGATGCTACGCACAGAGTGCAGAACTCAGGAGGATGCTACGCACAGAGTGCAGAACTCAGGAGGATGCTACGTACAGAGTGCAGAACTCAGGAGGATGCTACGTACAGAGTGCAGAACTCAGGAGGATGCTATGTACAGAACTCAGGAGGATGCTACGTACAGAGTGCAGAACTCAGGAGGATGCTACGTACAGAGTGCAGAGCTCAGACGGATGCTATGTACAGAACTCAGGAGGATGCTACGTACAGAGTGCAGAACTCAGGAGGATGCTACGTACAGAGTGCAGAGCTCAGGAGGATGCTAGGTACAGAGTGCAGGGTTCAGGAGGATGCTACGTACAGAGTGCAGAACTCAGGAGGATGCTACGTACAGAGTGCAGAACTCAGGAGGATGCTACGTACAGAGTGCAGAACTCAGGAGGATGCTACGTACAGAGTGCAGAACTCAGGAGGATGCTACGCACAGAGTGCAGAACTCAGGAGGATGCTACGCACAGAGTGCAGAACTCAGGAGGATGCTACGCACAGAGTGCAGAACTCAGGAGGATGCTACGTACAGAGTGCAGAACTCAGGAGGATGCTACGTACAGAGTGCAGAGTTCAGGAGGATGCTACGTACAGAGTGCAGAGTTCAGGAGGATGCTACGTACATAGTGCAGAGTTCAGGAGGATGCTACGTACAGAGTGCAGAGCTCAGGAGGATGCTACGTACAGAGTGCAGGGCTCAGGTAGATGCTACGTACAGAGTGCAGGACTCAGGAGGATGCTACGTACAGAGTGCAGAACTCAGGAGGATGCTATGTACAGAGTGCAGGGTTCAGGAGGATGCTACGTACAGAGTGCAGGGTTCAGGCGAATGCTACGTACAGAGTGCAGGGCTCAGGAGGATGCTACGTACAGAGTGCAAGGTTCAGGAAGGCACCCTCGCCCCTATCCTGAAACTATCCCCCTGTGTGCTGAGAGAAGAGAAGCTGCTGCTGGGTGCACAAGGGGATTAGGTCTGCTGGAGGGGGGTGGGAGAGTTGAATCCTAGACAAGGAGAAGGATCATGGCTGATCCCATAGAGGTTTTGGAGATTGCGAGCCCCCCCTCAAACACACACACACACACACAGATTAATGCTTATTAAATATCCTTTGACAAAATGTTTTAACAATTATGAAAAACAATTGAAATGTAGTGAAATGGGTTCACAGTGGTGTGATGTCGCATACCCTGTGGATCCTGTGCGGACCCTGTGTTCCCGCATCACACCTGAATCACAGATGGTTCACACTGAGATCTGCGAACCACTGCGGGTGTCAAAAAAAAGCCAATGACACCCCCAGATTGGTTCGCAGGTTGCAGTGTGAACTGTAAAATGGTACAGGAATTGGATCGCATGGGTGTCAAACAGCCAATGCGATCCTATTCCAGTGTGGACACAAAAAAAGAGTCCTGCACCATTCTGGTGTAAAAGTGATGGGATTTCAGCCGTACAGTTGCACAGACATGGCATGTAATGTGCATGGAAATGCGGTGCGGATGACATGCGATTTCTGTGATTGCACAAGTGTGAACCTGAAGTTATGGATGCAATTGGACTAGCGCTCAGACTCCTGTAATGACAGATCTAAGCTATAGATGATAGAAAATGACACATTAACCAGATCAATCAGTAAAGAGTTAATTAGTGGTGTCTGGGCAGTGTGATAGAGATTTGTAGAGGGGGATGGAGTGTGTAAGGGGTGATGATAGTGTAGAGGGGGGGGGGGGGGGGGGGGGGGGGTAGAAGTTACATAGGATGGGGGGATGGGAGATTTATAGCAGAATTGAGGGGGAAAGGAGACTAGAAGAGAGAGTGAGAAGTTACACTGGATAATATAAGATAGAAGACCTGAATGTAGGTGATAGGCTGTGACTGTGTCAGGGAGACAGAGCTGGGGGGGGGGAGCAGAACGGAATACACAGGCTGGGGGCAGTGAGTTGGAGGAACAATCCACTATGGGACAGAGAAGGAGAGTACAGGAGAGACTGCATTGAGACTGTCCTGAGCACAATCAGTGAGGGAGAATGTGAGCTGGAGGACAAGTATCTAGAAGGGGGAGGGGTCACAAACTTACGGAGGTTGATGGAAGATCATGCAGGGGAGGAGAGCTGATATCAGAGCACTGAGCCATGCGGGGAGAGATGCCAGGAAGCTGAGGATCGTCTGCTAACGTAGCAGAAAGGCAGAGGGAGAGAGAGCTTGTCAGCCGCTGGGCACCTTGATGTTCTTCCCGCTCACTAAACTCCAGCATTCTGCCGAGATCTCGGCTGTTTAGACCATGCACTCGGTTGTCTGACAAGGGGGCGGAGCTCTGCATATCGCTCCCGCCCACCCCGACATCAGCCTGACAGGTCCACTCACTGTCTCTGCAGCCATATGCCCCCAGCTTGCCTCCGGCTTGCCCCCAATCACTGTCTGCGCTGCATCCATGGTCACACTGCTGCCTGTCCTGTTGGCTAGTGTCAGCAATGGATATGGGAGCCACCCCTGAATCCGGGGACAAAACTGGGGACACACAGGCTCCGGGGACGATGGCCTCAAAACGGGGACTGTCCCCGGAAATCTGGGATGTCTGGTCACCCTACTCTGTAGAGCATGCCAGAGCTGGAGATACTGATAGAAGCCCAGCGGGGCTAATTGGTATTCCCTACACTGCTGTTCATAAGTTTTTAGTACCTCACCCTCGTATAGCTGTGAAAAGATTCCAGATTCCCCTCTTTTTCCAGGGAGTGAAGCCTGCTAGGTCCTGTAGCTCTGCATATCTAGGATTGTTCCATATTGGAGTGAATGGTAACACACCCTCTGTCCCCAAAGTCTTCCGTAGCTCCCCCCATACCTTTCTGAGGAGGGTTCCTGTGGGTGCTGAATGTGGCATACTGGGTTAACCAATCTCAAGATGGGAGGCTGCCTTTAATGAGGGAACAGTACTAATCACCAAGTTTCTATTGGGATCCTCTCTTTCTTCCCGTCCCCATCCCGCCTGAGAGGCCAAAAAATAAATTTTGGGGTAGGGGACCGCCAGTCCCCCTATTCTTTCCATATTGTAGAGTGGTTAAACTAATCCTGGCTACCTTTTTTCTTCCATACCAGCTCCCGCATCTGGGTGTCAATTCTTTTGAACCATTTGTTGAATTGATGTTTCAATTTAATATCACTGAGCACTCTGTATTTTTGATTGGATGTCATTTGTATCACCAATATCAGCGAGTATTATTTTTTCTTTGATGTTCACATCAGTTATAGCAACTGTCTTTTCTTTAATTCATCTACCCTATGACACAGCGCAGCACTACTTATTTATTACAACAATTTTGGGTTTGATACACCTTCAGTGTTGCAGCAGTATTCCCTTCCTATCTTTCCTTCCCCCTTCTCTTTTCCCTCCCCCTCCTAACCCCTACCCCTCCCTCCCCTCCTCTTTGGTAGCGCGGTAATATCCTATCCACTATACATAACAAAGTGCTCAGTCTCTATCTAACCTCTGTAAAAACTAGGGCTTGGTGGATACCCCAGCATACCAGCACAGGATAAAATCCATTATGCCAGAGATCCAGATCTGACCTATACTGGGATCTCAGTGGTCCTGAACTCTGTAGAAGGCTCTTTCTCGCTTCGGCACAAAGCTGTAAGGGCGAACTCTGGTATTGTCTTGTCTTGTATTATGTGCATCTTCTCTCTCCTATCCCTTCCTCCTCCTTTATTTTTGGACTGGACCTCTGTTCCTTTTTTATATAGCACAGGATCAGTGGGTCAGATCCAAGAAAGCATGCCAAGAAATGAACAGGCCACTTTTTGCGATTCAGCACAGCGCCGCTTTAACTGACAATTGCACAGCTGTGCGACGTGGCTCCCAAACAAAATGTACGTCCCATAAATAGACATTTTTCCCACAAATAGAGATTACTTTTGGTAGTATTTGATCACCTCTGCAATTTTTATATATTTTTATATATATATATATATATATATATATATATATATATATATATATATATTTTCCCCACAGTTTAGGCCAATACGTATTCTTCTACATATTTTTGGTAAAATTGATTGGTTTGCGCAAAAGTTATAGCTTCTACAAAATAGGGGACTGTTTTTAAGGCATTTTTTTGAACCTCCCTGGCGGTAGGTTCGACGCATGCAGGAGATTTCGGTCCGCTGGTTAGGCGTACTAACCAGCGGACATGTCCGACGGACAGGTTTCCAGCGGACAAGTTTTAAAGCATGTTTTAAAACTTTTGTCCGCTGGAAACCTGTCCGCTAGGCCGTACACACGATCGGATATGTCCGCTGAAACTAGTCTCAGTTTCAGCAGACATGTTCGATCGTGTGTATGCGGCCTTAGGAATAACTCACTTAAATCTGACCAAAACAAGAGTCTAATAGGCATCCCGGGTATGACATTTTTTTATTTTATTGTAAATTATAATATAATAAATAATTATAAATAATTATAACAAATAATAATATAATTATAGTAAAAATTATTCAATAATGTAATCAAATCAAAATCACTGAAATTTGCTCAGTTGCAGAATTGTCGCTGTCATTTTTTTTTATGACAAATTTCCCCACAAATCGCTATCGCTAAATTCTGCAAATGATTCTGATTTATTATCGCTGTTTTTTAGCTGCTCTAAAACAATTTTTGACATAAAGGGACACTTTTGGTTGCTATGGGCAATCTACAGTTTGCAGGGAGAAAGAACAGTTTTTATTATGTAAAAGTACATGTAGGACACAGGGCAGACCACTAGGGACAAGGGGGTGTGTATTTTTTACATACAGTACTGTAATCTATAATATTACAGTGTACTGTATGTATAGTGTTTACTTTTTTGAATACGGCGCCGTTTCTCCGCCCCTGTGCGTTGTAACGTAGCAGGGAACGGAGATCGGCGGCACACGGGGACACTGTGTGAATCGAGCGAGCACCCGCTCGCTAAAACAGTGTGGATGCATTGCTGGATCCAGGGACAAGGTAAGTAAACCCTGCCTGTGGATTCAGCGAGGCAAACTCAAGTCTGACTCGGGGTTACCGATCGCAGCACAGAAATCTAACCCTGAGTCAGACTCGGGAATACCGCCAGGGGGGTTAATAATTATTTTTTACTAGTTATGGCGGTGATCAGTGATTTTTTTTTTCGTGACTGCGACATTATGGCAGACAAATCGGACACTTTTGACACCATTTTGGGACCATTGTCATTTTTATAGTGATCAGTACTATAAAAATGCACTGATTACTGTAAAAACGACACTGGCAGTGAAGGGTTTAACCACTAGATGGTGCTGCAGGGTTAGGTGTTCCCTAGGAAGTGATTCTTACTGTTAGGGGGCGTGGCTACATGTGAAACGTCACTGATTACTGTTCCTGATCACAGGGGAACGGTCATCAGTAACAGTGTCACTAGGCAGAATAGGGGAATGCCTTGTTTACAAATGCATTCCCCTGTTCTGCTCTTGCTGGCCTCATTAGCGGAACTCCTGGGAACATCGAGTTCCCAGGACCCACGGCCGCACTCGCACACGCCAATCTTCCTGCCCGTGCCATTCTGTCGCCGTAAATAGATGTGTGGCAGTCAAGTGGTTTATATCCAATGGGCACTAACATGCCTTGGCATTTGATTCTATACCATGCTGCATTGCCTTGTCATGAATTTTATGCTTAAATCTTATTTGTCAGTCAAAATAGTTGTCAAAGACTAATCTTTAGAGAGTCAGTATCTGTATGTACCCTTCTCTTTCTAAAATGATTAGGTTATAAGCCACAAAAGAAAAAACAACTCAGCCTTACATTTACATTACAGTTTTATCTTGATTTATTATTATTATTATACAGGATTTATAGGGAGGAATACCCTTTTAACAGTCAAATATCCCTGGCATGTTTAAATGTGCTTAAAGCCCCATACACACGGTCAGACTTTTGGCCAACCAACTTCAAAATCTGCAACTTTTCAAATTTGTCTGATCGTGTGTACGCTCCATCGGACCAACTTTTTCAGGTTTCATCTGACAAAAAGTTGGGTCTGCGAACGGACCAACTTTTCAGCAACAAAAGTCTGATGGTGCTTTGTGTGACCGTGTGTACAGCAATCCAACCAACTTTTGTGCAAAGTGCAAATACGCATGCTCAGAACCAATGTTAAAATCAACCAACAATAGCAGAAGTTAACCAAAGGGTGGCGGTAAAGAGCAGAAAAAACACGTGATGATGGGAACGTTTTAGAAAGGTTTGCAGAAAAGTCTGACTGTGTGTATGCTATGGGTGTGACCGGACAAATCAATTAGGACAAAAATCCAAGGGAAATTTTGTTGGATGTCCTACCGTGTGTATGGGCCTTTAGGCTTGTTTTATTACTGTATTAAAAACACTTTTTCAATCATCAATGTTTGTATTATGATTTAGGATAATAGAAAAAACACCTTCCCATTAGGATTGGTGTAAAGATAGGGATACTGACAATTATATCTCTATAACAGTTGGACATGTCAATTATACCTTACATGGAATTAAGGGTGATGGCATGCACCGTTAAGGCTAAAACCTTTAGATTTGTACTACACCTAAAATTAGATACGGCTCCTTTTGTCAAGACACATACAGAGAAGTTAGTGTGAGTATTTTTCCCAGTCTTTCTGTGCTCATTAAACTTGCGTTAAGTCTCTCTCCTTTCAATTGTCGATCCATTTTTTCACCCTCTCTGCTGCATCCCTCTAATGGTTGCTATAATATCTGCCTGTGTCATGCACAGCTAAACAGTATGAAGGGAGGAGTTCTTTTCATTCCCTAACCGATCCTGATTAATCATACCTGCCACCATTCCCTAATTATCTGCCGTCTGACAGGACACTGAAATGCAGAGAATACGCCACTCACTTGTGGCCCTTGTTTGAGATGTTA
The DNA here is from genome assembly GCA_029574335.1 of Rana kukunoris. Lineage (NCBI taxonomy): Eukaryota > Metazoa > Chordata > Amphibia > Anura > Ranidae > Rana > Rana kukunoris. The sequence continues at coordinate 366,475,101 of CM056051.1, read as the reverse complement.
ATGAAACTTCCCCTAACAAGAGGTCTTCTAGTAGAGCTCGTTATTGCTTTTTCAAGAACCAGACAAATTGGTGTTGGATGAAAAGGATAATGACAGATAGTGTGGGTTAGCCATCACCGCTTGTCATTTATGGCATTTGAGCGTATATATGTGAAGGAGTATGCTTAGTATGAACATATACTTATCACAAACATGTCTACATGGAAGGTTGAAGATAAGGATTCAAACTCTAGACATACCATGCAGAGATATAGTTACATTGTGACTTTTTCCACTGCATCTTGGTTCCAAGATTTGTGACGACTTATTCTGCTAAATGTTTTTTATGAAGTGACTATTGTAGTAAGGGCAGAAGGATCGCTAATGGCTTAATTTATATATATGATGACCAAGAAATTCTGCAATCTCATATAGGATTGAAAATATCAGAACATGTTATTGAAGAATGCTAAAATAGAAATGTGATGTCTGGATAAAGCTTTATTGCTTTATCGTAAATGGATTTGCCTTTTCTAAGATTACAATTTTTACTCTGTGGGGATCTCCATGAACTTTTTGGATGATTTAGTCAAATATTTAGTTTGTTGTGATGTTCCTTATATACCCTCCTACCTTGCTTTGGTTGTCTGACTTTCCCAAAGCCTATCAGGAGGGGTTGTGTTTTCAGAGACAACTGTAATGCCGCATACACATGATCGGATTTTCCGTCAGAAAAACCTTGGATGGATGAATTCCGCTCAAACTTGGCTTGCATACACACGGTCACACACAAGTTCTCTGAACTTTCGTCTGTCAAGCACGTGTTGATGTACAACACTACGACAAGCCGAGAAAATAAAGTTCAATGCTTCCGAGCATGCGTTGAATTGTTTCTGAGCATGCATCAGAATTTTGTACGTCAGAATTGTTACAGACTATCAGATTCTCAGATAGGAATTTTTACCATAGGAAAATCTGAGAACCAGCTCTCAATCTTCAGAGGGAAGAGGAAAAAAAAATGACCAGGGGCCCCAGGAAGGACCCACCCCCCCTCCACCCCAAAAACGAAGGAGCCAGGGGGATGGGCAGATCCCGTCCAGGGAGACAAGTATGCTTAATATGAAAGAACCTATAATGGCGCCCCCCTCCCCTATCAAGAAAACTGCGACCAATCCGATACTTTCACCTAATCCCTTAGGCTGCGTACACACCATCGGACATATCCGATGAAAACGGTCCGCGGACCATTTCCATCGGATATGTCCGATCGGGAGTTTGATCCGATGGCGTGTACACACCATCGGATCAAATTCCCCGCCGGCGGACGGCGCGGTGACGTGTCGGTGACGCGGCGGTGACGTTGACGCCGCTACGTCACGCACCAGGAAGTAAACACTTCCGCGCGCATGCGTCGGATCCATTCACAGGATACGACGCATGTGTGGGAGGATATGTCCGCTGGTTTCCCGTACTAACCAGCGGACATATCCGACGGACAGGTTTGTAGCGGACAAATTTCAAAGCATGCTTTGAAATTTGTCCGATGGACAAATCTGTCCGCTAGCCCATACACACGATCGGAGATGTCTGCTGAAACGGTCCATCGGACCGTTTTCAGCGGACATATCCCCTCGTGTGTACGAGGCCTTAGGAAAGGCTGAGGTGCATAGAAATAGACTTAAACCAGTTACTACGTTGAAAAATACAGATCCCCAGGAGCACCGGAGCTCCGGAACCCCCCCCCCCCCATGAGTCCAAGTCAATTGCCCCAGTTCCAAGGAAAATAAAACAAAACAAAGGCCTGAAGGGCCTCATAAAGGCGACCAGACCGTGAAACAGGCAAACAGTTCCCACACGGGCAATCGCAGAGATAAAAGGGGAAACAGGTGCCCCCATCCCAATCAGGGAAGGGTAGACCTTCAAAGGACAGGATCCTGGCAGGACAGAAAGGACTTCAGAGATCGATCCTCAGGTTAGAGAGTTCTCTTTGGAACGCTTGTGGTTCTGTGTCAGCCAGGTTTGCTGCAGCGGACTTGCTGGCGGAGGCCTCTTCGTGGAGCCAGAAGTCCCCCTGCTGGCCTGTGAAGTTGGAGGTTCCAGGGTGATCAGTCCTAGTTGAATCAACAGACGTTCCCCCTCTGGGAAGGATGAAAAACCAAAGTTTTTTGTTTCTGTAGGAAAATTTCACACGGAGCGGGAAGCACCACCTGTACGTGATTTCCTTTTCCATAAGGACCTGCAGCAGCGGTTTTGAGAGCGCGCCTCTTCTGCACTGTATAGGGAGACGGGTCAGCAAAGATTTGAATTCTGTGGCCGTTTAAAGTGAGATTATCCGAGCGCCTAGCCCTTTTCATCACCTCCTCTTTGACTGCATAGTAGTGCGGTTTCACAATGATATCCCTGGGAAGTCCATCCGATCAGGGGGATTGCAAGGCTCTGTGTGCCCTGTCTAGCTCAAAACGGTGCTTAGCAATATCAGGAATGAGGCGTTTAATTAGGGATTTCACCGCCACTTGTACCTCCTTGTCCGATTCCAGGAGCCCCCGTACCCTAAAGTTATAGCGCGTCGATCGGTTCTCAAGGTCGTCAATCTTAGCAAATGCCGTTTCCAATTGATCCTGAACCTCTTGCAACCTGGTGGTATTCTGATTAATCCGCACCACCCTTCTGTTCAATAGTGTCCATCCTCAACCCTAACTGCAGCAAGTCTGCATGGATGGATGATGTCATTTGTGCTGCGTTTAATGCCAGGCTTTTGGATAACATTTGGAAGAAAGCAGCCATCATTGAGGGAAAATCAGTGGGGACAGGGGCCTCCTCCTGTACTGCACACACAGAGAGCAGCATGCATGTGTGAGGATCTGTCATGGGGGTAGTGGGGAATCCAGCTCCCATCCTGTCCAACAGGGACTCGGTGGAGGAGGGAGAAGCTGCAGCAGCCAAGGGGGTAGTCAGTACCTGGAGACTGCGGGGGGAGCAGGTCCTGATCAGCGATGGAGTCCTCAGGCCGTACCACTGCATGCAGGCCTCATGGAGCCGTCCATGTTGGCATAGCTGAGGGGGCCGGGAGTCACCGCCATCTGAGCCGATAAGTCCCTCCTGACATCCGCGGGGAGCTTCCCCTACACAATGGGCCCGGTTAGGAAGCTGTGGGGGGATTCAGTCAGCTCCGGTGAAAGATGTTAGGCCGCGGTGGAGTGGAGCCTCAGATGCCGGTGGCCATCTTGGAAGCTGCCGCGCATGCGCCTTTTTGGCGGAGCTTCTTTTTTTCTTTTTTTGGGGTTTGACAGTGTGGCGGGTGTAGTGTTTAATAATGGATTTACATCAGGTGACATTGTTTTTTTAATTTTAATAAAGGAATTTTTTTGGTGAATGCGTAGGGGTACAATGTACCCCCTACTCATTCACAAATGGGGGGCAGGATCTGGGGGCCCAATTGTTATATTCAGATAAGCCCCCTGCCCGCAGATCCCCAACTATTGCCCAGATATGTGGGAAAGAAGACCTTGTCCCCATCAACATGGAGACAAGGTGCTTTGAGGTGGAGAGGCAGAGCCCCGTGCCTCAAAGCACCCTCTGCATCTTGAGGGCATGTGGCCTGGTACGGTTCGGGGCAGACACTGACTCATCCCTCCCCTTTCCTGGCCTGCCAGGGTGCATGCTTGGATAAAGGACTGATATGGATTTTGGGGTGGACCCATGTCTTTTTTTTTACTTTTTCGTGTGGGGTTCCCCTCAAAATCTATACCAAGCCTAAGGGTCTTGTATGGATTTTGGGGGGAAGTTTCCCTTAAAAGCCATACGAGACCCAGAGGGCCCCAACACCTTTTTTTTAGGGCTGTTACTGATCAAAATTTTTGTGTTCGATTAATCTTTTTTTTCTTTAATCGATTAATTGACTAATTTCGATTAATTATAACGCACATTCAGATCCAACTACTTTTAGCTGATCTGCTTGCAGGCTGATTCCCAGTGCAGCTCCCAACCACTGGAAAAATGGATAGCAGGATGCAAAAAACACACAAAGGCAGCATTAGATGGGAATAGCTTTAAAACTGTTATAGTCTTCAAGTAGGTAACCAAATAAATATTGCACTGGAGATAAAATTGATGTAGCTACTAGTGTTGCTCACGAATATTCGCATTGCGAATATTCGCTACGAATATTGCATATTCAAATATTCGCGAATAACGCGAATATCGCGGCGAATATTCGCTATTTCGAATATTCGTATTTTTTCAATTTTTTTTTAGAACAGATCACATCCTAGAGATCCCCATCGACGTCTAAAAGCATTGCTGGTATGATTAGAGACCTTGGGCCGAGTAGCTGCAGCGCTCATTTTATATTCCCGAAAAATCGCAATGCGATTATTTGGCAATAGCGATATCGCGCGATTATTTTGTATTGTAATATATCACGAATATTCTGAGCCAATCAGAGTGCTCCATTCCGCATTTCTCGAAATTTCGCAATTATTTTATATTGTAATATATCACGAATATTCTGAGCCAATCAGAGTGCTCCTTCCGCATTTCTCGAAATTTCGCAATTATTTTATATTGTAATATATCACGAATATTCTGAGCCAATCAGAGTGCTCCTTCCGCATTTCTCGAATATTCGCAATTATTGTGTATTGTAATATATCACGAATATTCTGAGCCAATCAGAGTGCTCCTTCCGCATTTGCCGAATATTCGCAATTATTGTGTATTGTAATATATCACGAATATTCTGAGCCAATCAGAGTGCTCCATTCCGCATTTCTCGAATATTCGCAATTATTTTATATTGTAATATATCACGAATATTCTGAGCCAATCAGAGTGCTCCATTCCGCATTTCTCGAAATTTCGCATTCGCAATTCGCAATTCGCATTCGCATTCGCGATAGCGAAAATTCGCAATGATTTAATTTCCAAAATATATCACGAATATTCGTATTTAGCGAATATATCTCGAATATTCGACTATATATTCGAGATATATCGCGAAATCGAATATGGCATATTCTGCTCAACACTAGTAGCTACAAAAACTGTAAAAATGGTGCAAGTAATACCAAACGGTACCAAAAGCAGTCATAAAAACATGTAGCTGAGATACTGGTATAAAAATGTGTATAGAGATACCACTGCTGAATCCAGGTGAGAGGTTAACATCAGTCCGTCGGCATGTAGATGTCCCATGAAGGGAACTATCACAACTCCCAGTGGATGGCTGTAGAATCCCAGGGTGATAGAGGGAAGTGATAGAAGGAAGTGTAACAGCCCTTGTGTGTGGCAGATAGTAAGGTCCCGTCAGCATGCAAATATGAAGGCACAGCAGAGGAGCCCTTCAGATAGACTGGGCAAGCCCCGCCGGTGTCCGTGACGTCACCGGATCTCCGACGGAACTCCCTGAAGGCCCAGAAGCCGGCGGAGAGGCGAGTACCAATCAAAAGAATTTTAATCGATCAAAAAGATTTTGATCGATCAAAAAAATTAAAGATTAATTGATTAATTAAAAGTTAATTTGCACAGCCCTACTTTTTTGAGATATTTTTATTGCCGGAAATAGTTTTTTTGTTTGTTTCAAGAATGCTTGCAGCTGAGAAAATCTATTTAAATGTTGGTTCCAAACTTTTTCAATATGTGGGAGTCCTGGTGGGAACCGAATTGGGTGGGTGGGGTTGTTCAGCCCATCACTATACTAGATGCACACATGTATTGTTACAGCCACCAAGGCACTTTAAGTATACACTATATTGGCAATACTATTTCACCCTATACAAATTGACAATACATTTTGCACACATATATAAGCTTGATTGGAAACATAAGCAAAATAGATACCACAGGATAAAGTTGTTCATTCAAGTTGTTATGGTGATCAGGCTTGTGATCTAATATATTCAACATAAAACTCGGACATAAAGAAGCAAGAGGAATGAGCAATTCCCCAGGATCCATTAATGCTTACAAATTAACAACTCAAATGGGTATACTTATATGGTATCATATACAATATATTGTGAAAACACAGAGTCCATAGAGTGAGAGAATCTAGTGGAAACATCCTGCAGAGAGGAAAGAAGAGGTTTTTAGAAAACAGGCAATACATTATGCCAGGATGATATTTACCAGGGCCTCAACCAGTCCTCTCACAAGATGACAAAAAAGTCCCCATTTCACTTCTAAGCCTGAAGTGAGAGATCTCTGCCCCCACTTCAACACAGGGATTTCTAATAATGCAAGACTTATTGACTGTAAGTTAGGTCCATTGTGCTGATTTTTTTGTTTTCTATTTTTACTACACTTAGGATTTAACATTCCATACCTGGTGTGTAGTCCTTCTAAAAAATGTTCCGACAATCTGTGTGTGTAACTATTTGGGGGCTCTGCCCTTTCCAGCAAGTGCTGTGGCATCTGTCTGAATTAGTCTGTACTGCCTTCCATTCTTCAGTCTCTGTTCTTCTTGTGACTGGGTTGGACCTTTCTGTTGTGTATCTCCTCTGAAAACAACACTGTTATAAATACTGCATTATTGTTGATGAGCTAATTTATAGTGCATGTGAATGCACAGCATTTGCATAGGAAAAAAAATGGTTCCCTAATGAACTGCAGATTGTTGGTCTATACATGTGAGAAGGGTTAAGTGAATAGTACAGCAGAAAATGAACTGTGCATCAGGGAACATGGGTGTTCATGAATATCTTTCCTTTCAGCTCTTATTTTGATCATGTACAAGATGGGGAATATGAAGAAAAATTCATTATGCAAAGTGTAAATTTGGATGGGCCTGATTTGGCAGTATCTTGTAGCATCCAATTAATAACATTTCACATCTGTTAAACAGTAAAACAAATTTGTTTGGTATAGTGGTAATTGCTTTAAAATACACAGCCACGAGAGGCCACGCCTTTTATATGTTTTATATGTTGCAAGCTCTGCTTAGGGCTGGGAGATTTAATCAAATAGGATTCCCGTACAACATGGTAATAGGCTTTCTACAAGATATCGGCAGAATACCAGATATACCAGATATACTGTCTGATACATGAATAATCAAATATATATATATATTGTAACAGTAGGGACTACTGTCACAATGAAATGGACACACGGTCTGCATATAGCCAGATTGCAGAGCTGCAGAGCGTAAATTTAAAAACAGAGAAAGCTGCGCTGGCAGTTTTCTCATATTTTTTCTATTGCTACATGGGGCTCTATGGCTTGGAGATCCTTCAGAGATCTGTATGGGACTGGATCTCCAACCTGTGTCCAGGTTTTGAAGACAGCCTGCAAGCTGCCTGCCCAGGTGCAGACAGCTCATTAAATGAAGGGCTGGGGAGAGCAGATGAGGGAAGGAAGGTGAAGGAAGTGGGAGCAATGGCTGTTATTGTCTCTGTGTGAGGATAGATGCTGTACGTGTTGGAAGGCTTCGGAGTCGTGTGCATCCAGGACCGTGGGTCTGGAGGAGGTGATGGTTGGAGGAACCAGTACCTGTAGCCGCAGTGCTGTTAAAGAGTAGCCAGGTGGGCTGGTATTTTCATTTATCTTTGGATAACGTTTAAACCCCTGCGTGGGATTCCTGAATGGGCTTTTGTTTCTTTTTTCTCCTTTAATAAACGTGGGCTACCAGGCCCTTAACATCATATGCCTGTTTGGTGTTGACGCACTGCACAAAAAACGCATCTGCCACAAGAGTTAATTACCCCAAACGTTTACAATATATATATATATATATATATATATATATTTATATATATATATTTTTTTTTACAGAAAGCCGAGCAATTCAAAAAATAAGGATCCTACCACCATTGACCTCTCTTTTTGAAACTGCTAGTCGGCTAGCTGTAATACTGGTCTGTATGCAATACTTCTAGAGTCACCCAATTTGTTATGCAGGCAGCAGACAGGTAGTTACGTGACAAATGCTTCATGAAGCTAACTCCTATTGTCCTCCTTATGACTGTTTAAAGGCTGTGAAAATGTGACTGCAGGGTATTTTAGATTAAAATTAAATATATGAATTTCCTTTCATTAGTTCAGCTATAGTATTTTCTGGATAGCACGAGAAATGCAGTGATTGATTTCACTTGTCTAAAGTTGCTTTTTAACCACTTAAGACCCGGACCTTTAGCCCTCTTTCACACGGAGCGGTCCGTTTTTCGGTCCGCTCTGTGTGTGTCCGTCGGCTCAGCGGGGGGTCCCTGTGCAGGGACCGCCCTGTCTCTCCTCCGCTATCCCCTATGGGGAATCGGATGAAAACTGTCCGTCTGTCCGTTTGCATCTGTTCCGATCCGCCGGACGGAAGAAAAATAGGGTTTTCTTCCATCTGAAAAACGGATCCAGGCGAACGTTAGCGGATGCATCATCCGCTAACGGACGTGATCCCATAGGGGCCCAGTACAAGTCCGTAAACGAACTTGTAATAAGCGGACGAACGGTCCGCTCATGTGAAAGGGGCCTTAGTCAGCTAAAGGACCTGGCCAGATTTTGCGATTCAGCACTGCGTCGCTTTAACAGACAATTGCGCGGTCGTGCGACGTGGCTCCCAAACAAAATTGGCATCCTTTTTTCCCCACAAATAGAGCTTTCTTTTGGTGGTATTAGATCACCTCTGCATTTTTTTACTTTTTGCTATAATTAATATCCCCCAAAAATATATAAAAAAATATTATTTTTCCTCAGTTTAGGCCCATACAGTACGTATTCTTCTACCTGTTTTTGGTAAAAAAAATCGCAATAAGCGTTTATCGGTTGGTTTGCGCTAAATTTATAGCGTTTACAAAATAGGGGATAGTTTTATTGCATTTTTATATATTTTTTTTTTTTACTACTAATGGCGGTGATCAGTGATTTTTTTTTTTTTCATGACTGCGACATTATGGTGGACACTTCGGACAATTTTGACAGTTTTTGGGACAATTGTCATTTTCACAGAAAAAAATGCATTTAAAATGCATTCTTTATTGTGAAAATTACATTTGCAGTTTGGGAGTTAACCACAAGGGGGCGCTGAAGGGGTTCCCTAAGGTGTTCCCTAATGTGTGTTTACAACTGTAGGGGGTGTGGCTGTAGGTGTAATGTCATCGATTGTGTCTCCCTATAAAAGGCATCACGCGATCGATGACGCCGCCACAGTGAAGAACGGGGAAGCCGTGTTTACACACGGCTCTCCCTGTTCTTTAGCTCCGGGGACCGATCGCCGGACTCCAGCTACCATGAGAGATAAGATACCATGGGTAACGGCATTACTTTTACTTTAGAAGTTATTTTTTTTTAAATAAATTATCTAGTTATTTAAAGGGTCAATTGACCTACATCGAAGCTTAAGTACATTTTCAGCACACATTTTTATTTTGATTAGCTTCTGCGACCTAAATAAAATTCTCAGTATTTCAAGGGAGCTACTGTTGCTATAACCACAAATATCAAATGCTAAAGATTTGATCTTCCTGGGGCTGTTCTCACACGCTGTTCTCTTTGTACAGAAGCTGAACCAACCTCAAAGTGAGCTGCTGGGAGGCAGATGATCTGTGTTTAAGGTTAAATGAGTGGTCAGTCTCTTAGTACTTCCCTCTTGTGGTGACCAGAGCAATAGCATAAGAAAAAAAGCATGTCAACATAACACTTGGAAACTTTGGTGTTTGGAGCCTATGATTGCTCCTATTACATTTTTTGCACAGGTTTGCATAGAAGTAAAAAAATAAAATTGCTAATAGTTTACTTCCTGTCCTTTAAGAGAAATATAAATACTTATGATGTTCGAATAGTTAGTTTATTTAAACGAAAGGGAAGGAACAAGAGCAAAGGACAAAAATGGGAAAGTTAGGTCTTCTCATAAGGCAATCTGTGAACTTTTACTCTGTCTCTAAGGCCAGATTCAGACTTGTCCAGTGCGAATTTCAGCTCTCTTATCTCTGCAGAGAGATAAGACAACTGTTCAGCAGATCAGCTCTGTTTTATATGCGAATTTGAAGACCTGGGAGAGGGAGGGGGGAAGTGTATTGAGCTGAATGAGAGAAATCCTGAAGAGAAATGATCACATGTGCGAATCAGAAGATAATGGGCCTGAATTTGCACCTGAGCCACACCGCAATGCCTAGAAAACGCACACGTTTTTTCGGCAATGCGCAGTGCGAATGCATCGCACATATGTGAACCAGCCTCATTGAAGTCAATGTATTTTATAATGTTATGCGAATTGGATGCGGTTTAAGCCGCAACCAATTTTAATAGGTGTGAACCCGGCCTCAAACCAGCATGGTAAAATTGTTTCTCCTTCCTACTGCTGCCAAGTAAACCACAGAGGTTTCTTCAGTGGTCATGGTGGTATTATTGACCATGCTCACAGGTAGACCAGTAAAACAATTTTTAGTATTGGTTTAGGTGGGGCAACTTTTAGCACAGCCCCCAGTGATACCGAATAAAAACCTGTGGTCTTCTTATACATGCTTGGAATTATACATTATCTCCCAAAAATGGGTACACCGCTCACATTTTTGTAAATATTTTATTATATATTTTCATGCAACAACACTGAAGAAAATAACTCTATAGCATTTTGTTTAAGTCCTCGGGGCAACCAAGTACTGGTAGCCTGCTTGCCTTAAGGAAAGGAGGGCTGCTATAAGTGAAGCGCACAGAAGCCAGCTATAGCGTCTGACTACCTGCGTTGGATTAGACGTGACATTCGTGACATTACAGTACCTGCCGCCGATATTGTATTTACATCACGATCCATAGGAATCTATTGGGGGCGGCAAGCGGGAGGAGTGGCAGAGCTTGGCGCTGGCTCACCCGAAGGGGGTCAAGGAGAGCCAATATCGCCGCTGCAAAGCCGCAGATATGTACAATATTGAGGTCAGGTACAGCATCACAAGCCAATAACAAAATGTTCTGTCAAGATGGACTCTGTACAGGCTCGCTTATTCGCTAAGGAAATTTGCAAACTGACACTCCAGGTCCAGGAACTGTCTTTGCGTGTAGGAACTGCAATATGATATGCCGGAGAATTTTTATATTTAATTTTAATTTTTCTAGGGCTGTGCAAATTAACTTTTAATTAATCGATTAATCTTAAATTTTTTTGATCGGTCAAAATCTTTTTGATCGATTAAAATTCTTTTAAATGGAAATCTCTTCTCCGCTGGCTTCTGGGCCTTCAGGGAGATCCGTCGGAGATCCGGTAGCGTCACGGACACCGGCGGGGCTTGCCGTGTCCATCTGAAGGGTTCATTTGCTGTGCCCGGGGGCGGACTGACCATTGAGGAACCCGGGCACTGCCCGAGGGCCCCATGCCACTAGGGGGCCCCATCAGGGTTGCCAGGCTCATAAAAACCTGTGTTTTTTTTACTTCTGTCCCTGATATGTCCAAAACCTACATGCTTTTGATGTGAAAATCCCGAGATTTTAGCTGCCCCGCCTCTGTACTGCCACCTGGCTTGGCGGCCATTTGTAATCCCGGGGCCCCATAATCTTCTATTGCCCGGGGGCCCCATGAGTTGTCAGTCCGCCCCTGGCTGTGCCTTCATATCTGCATGCCGGCGGGACCTTACTATCTGCCACACGCTGTTACACTTCCCTCTATCACTTCCCTCTATCAACCTGGGATTCTACAGCCATCCACTGGGAGTTGTGATAGTTCCCTTCATGGGACAGCTACATGCCGATGGACTGATGTTAACCCCTCCTCATCTGGATTCAGCAGTGGTATCGGTGTACACATTTTTATACCAGTATCATACTTAGCTACATGTTTTTATGACTGCTTTTGCTACCGTTTGGTATTACTCGCACCATTTTTACAGTTTATGTAGCTACATCGATTTTTATCTCCAGTGCAATATTTATTTGGTTACCTACTTGAAGACTATAAAAGTTTTAATGCAATTCCCATCAAGCGCTGCCTTTGTGTGTTTTTTGTATCCTGCTATCCATTTTTCCAGTGGTTGGGAGCTGCACTGGGATCAGCTAAAAGAAGCTGGATCTGTATGTGCGTTATAATTAATCGAAATTAGTCGATTAATCGATTAAAAATAAAAACGATTAATCAAACACAAAAATGTTGATCAGTAACAGCCCTAAATTTTTCCTTTTTGTTCTCCGTTACATTCCCGTTTATCTCCATCCAACTAGTAGTAAGTCTGGTGTTTGGCAGCCATATACTTCTTGCTTTATGTTGCTCAGCGACTGTCTAGTCATGTCCAGGAGAATAATCTTCCCTGTGAAAAGTAATTGCCACTATTGGCTGCATCAGCTTATGGACATGATTGGTCAACGGGTTGCTGTGGTTACATATAAATAATACTCAATAGGGACGTCCAGTGTGTTCTCCCTTGTCCCACGCTGAAGAAGTCCCGCCCACAGGACCTAACGCACACAGGGGGGAGGAGCCATGCAGGACTTCACCTACGATCGCCGCAGACTGTGTATGCTTAGCACGCCTGTACAGCTGACAGAGTGTCTCGAATTGTGAGTGTACCTTTATTTTATTTGCCTAATTAAAATAATGTTTACCAGAGAGCACTAGATCCTCTTTTTTTCATTTCATGTACATTCTGGTATCATTGCTGGTTATTACTGCTGGTATCATTGCTGGAAAACGATCTGTGCTGCCATCTATAGCCATCTGTCTCCCCATTAACGTCTCAGTTTGATCTTTGGTAGATACTGACAGGCTCTGAGACCTTTTAAGGTCGAAGTCTTAACCCCTTAAGGACCGCCGCATGTACATATACGTTGGCAGAATGGCACGTACAGGCACATTGGCGTACCTTTACGTCCCTGCCTAGACATGGGTCGGGGGTCCGATTGGACCCCCCCCCCGGTACTTGCGGCTGTCCCCGTGGCTGTGCGAGAGATCCGGGATGAGGGGGCGGCTGTTCGTTTTTGTCCGCCCCCTCGGGATCGCTCCCAGCCAATGCACGCACTCCCCGCCCTCTTCCTTTGTAAACACAGGAAGGGGGAAGTGATGTAATCTCTCCTCTCGGCAGTATTTTCAACCGCCGCTGAGGAGAGAAGACATCACAAGTGAGTCTGTACAACACTACACTGACACCAGGACACATAGGCACATTATCCCCTTCCGATCCCCCCCACCCCCCTGTCACAGTGTCACTGAATGCAGTGATCATATATTTAGTGATCACTGCATTTAGTTTCAGTGTGACAGTTAGTGTGACAGGCAGTTAGTGTTAGGTCCAGGGTAGCCCCCGTACCCCCCTAATAAAGGTTTAACCCCTTGATCACCACCCTAGTTAACCCTTTCACCCCCTATTGCCAGTGTCACTAAGCGATAATTTTTCTGATCGCTGTATTAGTGTCACTGTTGCCGCTAGGTAGGTAGTTTTTTTTTTTTTTATTGCAATTTTTTTTTTTTTTACTAAAGACATGTGGCTGAATACATTTTGGCCTAAATGTTTGACTAAAATTTAGTTTATTCGATTTTTCTTATAACAAAAATTAAAAAATATTGTTTTTTTTTCAAAAATGTCGCTCTATTTTTGTATAAAGCACAAAAAATAAAAATCGCAGAGGCAATCAAATACCATCAAAATAAAGTTCTATTTGTGGGAAGAATAGGATGCAAATTTTGTTTGGGCGCCACGTCGCACGACCGCGCAATTGTCTGTTAAAGCGGCGCAGTGCCAAATTGTAAAAACGCCTCTTGGTATTTAGCAGCATATTGGTCCGGTCCTTAAGTGGTTAAGGTGAGAGGCCATCTTGCACATGGTGGTGGATATCTTTTAGTGCCACTTTCTCACTCACATTATATGTGGATTCTTGGGATCGGATCTCTGAATTTATTAATATATGGACTTTTATTCACATGGAAACTTAAATTCAGAAAAGATTCATATGAAAATATCACATGAATTGTGTTTTTGAGGCTCTTGCGCCACCAAAATAAATAAAGTGAAAAAATGTAAATGCTGCTCAATCTGGATTGTGATATGTGATAAAACAACAGCGATAAATTAAAAGGGTGATAAGCGCATATACATATACCACTGAGAATCTGTCATAAAAACAAAGAGCAAAGTGCAAACTGTGCAACAAAGTGCAAATGTATATATGTATATATATATATATATATATATATATATATATATATATATATATATATATATATATATATATTAATTTACAATAAATATCAAATAAATGGTTCCATCTGTGGTGTTGCAGCTGATTTTGTGAAATAGGTGATTTTCTTCAATAAAATGAGCTCACATTGCGCTTACCTTTTATAAGGCAAGGAAAAAGCCTTAAATTATTTAGCACTTTGGTGGGTCTCCAGTAGATGTCCCTCTATCCTCTCTGTGGGATGGTGTAGTGGTCCTAGTTGGGGTCCAATGTTCCAGGGTATGTGGATGGAGGTTAACCAGTGGTGCTCAAATAAGAAAGGATGGTGCCATAGTGAAGTATGTAAATAACGATTTAATAATAAAAGTAGCAACTTACATCAAAGTACAAACAAACGAGCGAATGATCGGATTACACGTCTACTTATGGTTCCGGGTCTTACATGTTACGCTGCACCTTGCAGCTTCATCAGAGATCATCTCTGATGATATTTTATATATATATATATATATATATATATATATATATATATATGCATTTGCACTTTGCTCTTTGTTTTTATGACAGATTCTCAGTGGTATATGTATATGCGCTTATCACCCTTTTAATTTATCACATGAATTATTTAATTATTTATTTATGTTTGTTTTTTTCACTATATAGTCTATTTGGGAATTTTTTATGAATGTGTCCTTAGTGCTAGCATGCATATTTAATTTCAATTTTTTTCAACTAACTTAATTTTCCAGCGCTAAATACTCTTTATTATTTGCGTGTAGACACACCTCTAGCAGTAACGCAGGAGCCAGAGCCCAATGTTAACTTGCTTGACCATTTTTTTGGTGACCTTCACATGTTTTCTAACTTTAAAAACAGTTGTATGCTATACTTTAAGCTTAAGCCACACTCCTCTGGTTCTGAAGCACAGCAGGTCAGCCTGATTATTACATGGTTGCAGGGGGATCCCCAGTCTTGGGCGTTTAGTCTCCCCACAGATGACCCAGTCAGAGGAAGCATTTTTCAAAGCCTTAGGCCGCGTACACACGATCAAATTCATCTGCTGGAAACGGTCCGACGGACCGTTTCAGCAGACAAATTCGATCGTGTGTACAGACGGACAGACAGATTTTTCCAGCAGACAGATTTTAAAGCATGCTTTAAAGTCTGTCTGCTGGGAACCCATCCGTCCGACATGTCTGCTGGTTAGTACGCTAACCAGCAGACATATCTGCCCGCACATGCGTCGATGGATTCGACGCATGTGCGGAAGTGTTTTACTTCCAGGTGCGGTGACGTGGCGGCGTCAACGTCACCGCCACGTCACCGCGCTGTCTGCCGGCGGGGATTTTGGTTTGATCGTGTGTACACGATCAAACCAATTTCTCCCAGCAGACAAATCCGATCAAATTGGTCTGACAGACTGATTTGATCGGATTTATTTGGTCATGTGTACGCGGCCTTTGGTTTACTATATGATGATCCTCAGCGTGCCCATTCAGCTGAAGCTAACGTACCACTGAACAACACTGCTCTGATTTCCGTTGCTGGGCACCTGACTCAGGGTGGAATGACCCAGCCCTAATGCCGCGTACACACGGCCATTTTCAATGGTCTAGAAATCAACGTTTTTTTCAACCCGATTATTGCCTTGCCTACACACGATCGTGAAAAAAATGCTATAAAGGGAAAGTTCCATTCAAATGGGGCCACCCTTGGGGCTGCTTTTGCTGATTTTGTGTTAGTAAAAGTTTGGCGAGAGACGATTCACACTTTTCAGTCTGTTACAGCATGACAAATGTACTATCTCCATTACGAACGCTTGTTTTACCAGAACAATCGCTCCCGTCTCACAACTTGCCTCTGAGCATGCACGTTTTTTTCATGTCGTTAAAGCCCACACACAACTATTTTTTACAATGTTAAAAACGACAACGTTAAAAACTACGTGAAAATTTAGAGCATGTTCTGAATTTTTAATGCCCATTTTTTACGTCGTGAAAAATGCTCTGGAGCCCACACACAATCGTTTTCAATGACATAAAAAAAACTATTTTTTACATCCCGAAAAATGGTCGTGTGTACACGGCATAAGACGCCAGTTCAGGTTAGGCTTATCAAACTCCATTAAAGACTCCTTAGTTCACTACCCTGAACCAAAGTCATTGAATGAAACCATGCAAGTAGCCATCCGCATTGACAGACGTTCATAGGAAAGGCGTACTGAGAGGTTTGGTTTTTTTGCCCCCCCCCCCCCCCCCAGTACGCTGCCCACCTTTTCTTGAGCCCTCTTAAACTCCCCAGTAGGTTAAGCCAATGCGAATTGGCGCTACCCAATTATCCCCTGGGAAAAAGGCTAGAAGGAGATCTCAGGGTTGCCTATACTGCCTACTGTATACTGTGGCAACCTCGGCCACTTTGACGCTAGCTGTCCTAATAAGCTTAGTAACATCAAAAGTCTAGTGCGGGAGGGGTCTTTTTATATAGATCATACTGTGTCCATTTCCCTCAGAGATGGCTTATTTGTTCCTGCACAAATTAGTTCTGATAAGTTTTCTCACCACCTCTCTGCTTTCATTGATTCTGGTGCTGCTGGCAATTTCACTGATAGGGACCTAGCACACCGTCTACAGATTCCGGTGACTAAGGCGCACAGACCCATCTCAGTTTTAGCCGTTGATAACTCTCCCTTGTCCATGGGCCTGGTGACCTTGTGCACGGTACCCACTACCCTGACGATTAGGGAATCGCTTAAGGAGACCATCAGCTTCTATGGGATATCCTGCTTATTCCCTTATCTTAGGGTATCCCTGGCTTAAATTGGTCATCTCAGAAAAACTCAAACGTGCCCCCAACACTAAGTTCAAATGGGCATTTACAACTCAGTACAACATAAACAAATTAAAAGTATTTTGAATCGCCACTGGAACGTTCTTTCGGAGCAATCCCCTCTTGGGTCCAGCTCTGCCTGACAAGGCAGGCATTGTCTTTAGGGGGGCTATGTCGCTTAGGAACAAACTTGCTCCAAATGTATCAGACCCTCCAATCAAACCCTCTAAACCAGGGGTCTCAAACTAAAATTACCTGAGGGCCGCAAGACAAGTTTTCATATCCCATGGGGGGCCGCATGCAAACTTTCAAACTTCAAAAACTGTACTGGTGTCAGCGGACGCATTATTAACCCCCAGCACTGGTGTCAGCGGACACATTATTAACCCCCAGCACTGGTGTCAGCGGACACATTATTAACCCCCAGCACTGGTGTCAGCGGACACATTATTAACCCCCAGCACTGGTGTCAGCGGACACATTATTAACCCCCAGCACTGGTGTCAGCGGACACATTATTAACCCCCAGCACTGGTGTCAGCGGACACATTATTAACCCCCAGCACTGGTGTCAGCGGACACATTATTAACCCCCAGCACTGGTGTCAGCGGACACATTATTAAACCCCAGCACTGGTGTCAGCAAACGCATTATTAACCCTGACTACTGCACTGCACACTGACCACTGCACTGCACACTGACCACTGCACTGCACACTGACCACTGCACTGCACACTGACCACTACACTGCACACTGCCGACAGACCACTACACTGCCGACAGACCACTACACTACACACTGACCACTCACCATCATGGCACAGCACAGAGCCCAGCAAATTAGGGCACAGCACATCAGGGTACAACACATCAAGGCACAGAGCCCAGCACATCAGGGCACAGGGCACAGCACATCAGGGTACAGGGCACAGCGCACATGAGGGCACAGCGCACATGAGGGCACAGCGCACATGAGGGCACATCGCACACCAGGGTACAGGGCATAGCACATCAGGGTACAGGGCACAGCACATCAGGGCACAGGGCACAGCACATCAGGGTACAGGGCACAGCGCACATGAGGGCACAGCGCACATGAGGGCACAGCGCACATGAGGGCACATCGCACACCAGGGTACAGGGCATAGCACATCAGGGTACAGGGCACAGCACATCAGGGCACAGCACAACAGGGTACAGGGCACATCAGAGCACAGCACATAGGGGTACAGCACAACAGGCCACATCAGGGTACAGAGCACGGCACATCAGGACAGGACATATCAGGACAAGGCACATGGCACATCAGTGTACAGGACATGGCACATCAGGATACAGGGCACATGAAACAGCACATCAGGGTACAAAGCCCAGCAAATCAGTGTACATGGCACACATCAGGGCACATGGGGGATATCAGGGCACATGAGAGCACATTAGGCACAGCACATCAGTACAGGGCACATGACACATCAGGGTACAGGGCACAGGGTACCCTGATGTACAGAGCCCAGCACATCAGGGACACATCAGGGTACATGAGGCACATCAGGGTACATGGGGCACATGGCACATCAGAGCACATCAGGGTACCTGGGGCACATGGCATATAAGGGTACATGGGGTACATCAGGGCACAATCAGAGCACATCAGGCATACCTCCCAACTTTTCAACTTGAGAATGAGGGACAAATGAGCATACCTCCAAACGAAGTTGTTGAGCGGGGGGTGGTCCGCAGATCATAGTTGATGAGCGGGGGGGGGTCCGCGGACCTGGTTTCTTGAGCGGGGGAGGTTCCGCGGATCGGAGTTGTTAAGCGGGGGGGGTTCGCAGATCAAAGTTGTTGAGTCGGGGGGGGTCCACGGCTCGGAGTTGTTGAGGGGGGGGTCCGCAGATCAAAGTTGTTGAGGGGGGGTTCCACGGCTCAGAGTTGTTGAGCGGGGATTTACCATGAATTGCGGGGATTTACCGCAAATTGCGGGGATTTAGCGTGAATCGCTGGGATTTACCGGTAATCGCGGGGATTTACCGCAAATCGCAGGCCATTTATTACCGGTCCACGGGCCGTAAATGGCCCGCGGGCCGATACTTTGAGTCCCTGCTCTAAACCCTGTTTTTTCCCCAGAGATCAAAGGCTTCCATGCATGTAGAAGGTGCAATGTGTGCCTTCTTAACACTCTTACAAGTAGAAAGATAAGTTGTTTTACTTCTACAGTAACTTCCACTATTTATCAAATGAAAGATTTTGTCACCTGCGATACCAAATATATCGTTTACCTTCTTACATGTCCATGTAAGAAACAATACGTGGGCAGAACTATACGCACATTTGCCATCAGAGTCATATTACCCGTACCAATCACAGTGTGCCCAAACACTATTTAGAACACCACTGTAAAAATCCAGAGGGGATCAGTTTCCAAATTATTGGTAAATTTACCCCCCACTGGAGAGGAGAATCACGGGTCAGAGGAGTTTCTCAACTTGAGATGTTCTGGATCTACCAGCTCCGTTGTTTCTCACCCTATGGGTTAAACATGGAGTGGGACATCAACGCTTTTATAAACAAATCTTAAACCAGTGTTGTCTGTTTCCCTTTTCGATTATTTATAATTACATTTAGGGATCATCAGTTTTGCATAGACTGTTTTTATCTTTCTTCATTTGCATGTTATGGTCCAACCAAAAATGTACGTTGCCGGGAGGTTTACGTGGTCCCGTCATTGCGGGTGAGCGTGATGACGCGTACACATCCTCTCAGCGTCGTCTTGACCAATGACCTCGTCTGGTGATTTCTTGACATTCGTGAAGTGCCGTCTACCCTGGAGTACATGTGGTTGTGGGGTTTGCGTACCCTGGAGTACATGTGGTTGTGGGGTTTGCGTAGCTGCGTCATCGCAGGTGGGGCGGTGGCGTGCACGCACCTCTTGACACTGCCGGGACCAATAACTTTGCTTGACGTATCGATCACATGACGGGCAATGTCTAAGGAATATAATTCTCTGCTGACAGTGGTAGGTGTGGTTTAGACTAACCTCACCATGATTGGCCCAACGTCTTTTTGATTGTTTGACCGCAGCTGTTTTGAGACACAATTGATACATCTTTTATACTATATATATGGCGTGGAGTGGGTGAATACGTTTATGCCCCAGTTGATGAGCCTTTAGCTCGAAACATGTCGGGTACATAGTTTGTTTGCATGCCCATCTACCACGATTTCTGCAAATTTTATGTGATCACCTGTACCAGTCCTTTCAACAGGACCTGTATTTTTTAATTTTATTTGTATTGTACCTGGCCTAATAAAGGCTTTTTTTGGAAACAACTACACTATGTGGAGTTTTTTCTTTTTCATGTTCCCATGTCTGAACATTCCTTTTAGTGGCTCCACATACTGTAGAGGTCTCTTCAGCAGTTTACAGCGCCTTGGATTCTGTGACTCTTGGTGTAGATCTTTATCCATCTCATCACCGCCCTCACCGTGGCTACCAGCTGGAGGAGCTCTTATATGCCTAATTGACACATTGCCGCTGGCATCTGTGTCCACCTTATTCGGTAAGAGTACCCAACTTTTACTTACACTATTAGGACATTTTATATGGCCCTGGAAGAGTGATGTTTTGACGGGATCCCAAGTATCACCTGGAACTCCCAGTGGATTATATGACTGTCTCCTACCCTAAGATGATATATCTCCCAAGTGTTCCAACATCATCGTTTTAAAGGACTTTCCTTCTTGTTTGTTCTATACTTTGTTTCAGTTGCAGACACCCATTGTTTTGCATTTTTTTGTTTATATCTCACCAATGATATTTATATATATCACTCACATTTACAATTAATTGTTATAACAATACTATACATTGCTTATTGACCACAGTTTTTTGCAATCACCTGCCTGGATGTGATTAACAATTATTTGATAATTGTAATCTTCACTACACTTAGCGCCGCACTTTGTTACAATTAGCGCAACTTTTTTCCTTTTTTCTTTAAGGGAAAGGGGGCTACTATAGGTGAAATGCACAAGAGCCAGCTATAGTGCCTGACCACCTGTGTTGGGGTAGACGTGACATTCGTGACTAGGACCATTCACAAAGTGCAGAGCTTCTCGTGCAAGTGCAGTGGGAAGGATTCAAAGCTGGCTGCCCACAGTAAACATGCCTGCTCCTGGAACCTGAAGACTAGTATAATTGGTTTAAGCATGGCGCTGGACTCCTGGACATATATATGTAGCGCTACTCTATTCAGGAGCTGCTGATTAGATTGGGATCGGTGGATTAAGTTACTAGGGGTAGATGTAGTGAGCAAAGCAGTAACGAATGTCTAACCTGTAGCTGAAGTTTTCTGAATGCTTTATTTTCCTGGTCCAACACGACCAACACATCAACTTGAGGTAGATAGGAAAAGGTTGATGAAAGTAGAGTAACTTCACAGAGTCAGGCTTGGATAGAGAAAGCAGTCCTGCTTTCGGTAATTAAGTCCATCACGTCGCCACTCCAGCCGGAGTGGGTGCAGTGCACCTGGACAGGCCCCTCACACAGACCTGGCAGCCAAAGTGTCACTGAGAAAGCTGAGAAGGAACAAGTTGCTGCCACCGACTTGGCTCTATAAGATTAGTAGAGGCCTCTGCCACAGGTCCGGTACTCAACAGCAATAGAGCATATCCTCTCAATCCTATCCTCTTGAGATGCGGAACCCCAGTAAATCACTGAGGTCCCTCAGTCACTTCAGTGTCCCTGAGCCCAGAGGGCCCAGAGTCGGGAACTCCTCGTGGCACGGGCCCCGACCAGGTAGGCCATAGTGGTGGGGCCCGTGATGTGCACACACCCTGAAGGTGGGTGCCGCACCTGGAACCCGCGAAGAACCCCAAAAATGGCGTCTGCCACAGATATACCCTCCCCCAGTATGCCCCGCGAGGAAAACGCTTCTCCAATTGGCTGCTGGGGAAAAGTGTCTCTGCCTGAACCCCTCTGGCGCCATCTGCCGCCCAGAGATGAGACCACATCCCTGGAGCGCAGAATGACCAACAGGACAATTCAGGGCTGACAGCCGCTGAATTTGAACAAATCAACCTGGGTGAGAGCAAGTAAGTCTCTCACCCTACTAACTTTAGCGTAGCACCCTTTCTGAAAGTAAAGAGGCGCTATCAGCGGCGATTTACCATGATCTGTGATGCGTGCGGGAGCGCGAATCTGGGAGGCCGTTACTTAACGGCCTCCCAGATTTAAGAAACCGCCCTGTAGACGTACTTTGTCTACAAGGCAGTTGTTCCTCTCTGTACCGATCGGTACAGTGTGAGAGGACTGGGGAGGGAGCGGATGTCAGCGGCAGTGCTGTGGGCTGGATCTGTGACAAATGTAGTCACAGTTCCACCCATCCATCCCTCCCTCCCTGCTCAGCCATCCCTGCTGCAATACTCTGCTGGGCAATACTCTGGGGGCCAATACTCTGCAATACTCTGGGGGCCAATACTCTGCAAACTCTGGGCAATACTTTGCAATACTCTGGGGCCAATTCTCGGCAATACTCTGGGGCCAATTCTCGGCAATACTCTGGGGCCAATTCTCGGCAATACTCTGGGGGCCAATTCTCGGCAATACTCTGGGGGCCAATTCTCGGCAATACTCTGGGGGCCAATTCTCGGCAATACTCTGGGGGCCAATTCTCGGCAATACTCTGGGGGCCAATTCTCGGCAATACTCTGGGGGCCAATTCTCGGCAATACTCTGGGGGCCAATTCTCGGCAATACTCTGGGGGCCAATTCTCGGCAATACTCTGGGGGCCAATTCTCGGCAATACTCTGGGGGCCAATTCTCGGCAATACTCTGGGGGCCAATTCTCGGCAATACTCTGGGGGCCAATTCTCGGCAATACTCTGGGGGCCAATTCTCGGCAATACTCTGGGGGCCAATACTCTGCAAACTCTGGGCAATACTCTGCTGGGCCAATACTCTGGAATACTCTGCTGGGCCAATACTCTGGAATACTCTGCTGGGCCAATACTCTGCAATACTCTGCTGGGCCAATACTCTGCAATACTCTGCTGGGCCAATACTCTGCAATACTCTGCTGGGCCAATACTCTGCAATACTCTGCTGGGCCAATACTCTGCAATACTCTGCTGGGCCAATACTCTGCAATACTCTGCTGGGCCAATACTCTGCAATACTCTGCTGGGCCAATACTCTGCAATACTCTGCTGGGCCAATACTCTGCAATACTCTGGGGGGCAATACTCTGGGGGGCAATACTCTGCAATACTCTGCAATACTCTGGGCAATACTCTGGGCAATACTCTGCAATACTCTGCTGGGCCAATACTCTGCAATACTCTGCTGGGCCAATACTCTGCAATACTCTGGGGGGCAATACTCTGGGGGCAATACTCTGCAATACTCTGGGGGGCAATACTCTGGGGGGCAATACTCTGGGGGGCAATACTCTGGGGGGCAATACTCTGCAATACTCTGCTGGGCCAATACTCTGCAATACTCTGCTGGGCCAATACTCCAATACTCTGCTGGGCCAATACTCTGCAATACTCTGGGGGGCCAATACTCTGGGGGGCAATAGTCTGCATACATTCTGGGCAATACTCTGCAATACTCTGGGGGGCAATACTCTACATACACTCTGGGCAATACTCTGCATACACTCTGGGCAATACTCTGCATACACTCTGGGCAATACTCTGCATACACTCTGGGCAATACTCTGCATACACTCTGGGCAATACTCTGCATACACTCTGGGCAATACTCTGCATACACTCTGGGCCAATACTCTGCAATACTCTGCTGGGCCAATACTCTGCAATACTCTGCTGGGCCAATACTCTGCAATACTCTGGCAATACTCTGCAATACTCTGGGGGGCAATACAATACTCTGGGGGGCAATACTCTGCAATACTCTGGGCAATACTCTGCAATACTCTGGGGGGCAATACTCTGCAATACTCTGCATACAATACTCTGGGCAATACTCTGCATACACTCTGGGCAATACTCTGCATACACTCTGGGCAATACTCTGCAATACTCTGCACTCTGGGCAATACTCTGGGCAATAATACTCTGGGCAATACTCTGCATACACTCTGGGCAATAATACTCTGCAATACTCTGCATACTCTGGGCAATACTCTGCTGCAATAATACTCTGGGCAATACTCTGCATACTCTGGCAATAATACACTCTGGGCAATACTCTGCATACACTCTGGGCAATACTCTGCATACACTCTGGGCAATACTCTGCATACACTCTGGGCAATACTCTGCATACACTCTGGGCAATACTCTGCATACACTCTGGGCAATACTCTGCATACACTCTGGGCAATACTCTGCATACACTCTGGGCCAATACTCTGCAATACTCTGCAATACTCTGGCTGGGCAATACTCTGCAATACTCTGCTGGGCAATACTCTGCAATACTCTGGGGGCAATACTCTGCAATACTCTGGGGGGCCAATACTCTGCAATACTCTGGGGGGCCAATACTCTGCAATACTCTGGGGGGCAATACTCTGCAATACTCCAATACTCTGCAATACTCTGGGGGGCAATACTCTGCAATACTCTGGGGCAATACTCTGGGGCAATACTCTGCAATACTCTGGGGGCAATACTCTGCAATACTCTGCATACATTCTGGGCAATACTCTGCAATACTCTGGGGGGCAATACTCTACATACACTCTGGGCAATACTCTGCATACACTCTGGGCAATACTCTGCATACACTCTGGGCAATACTCTGCATACACTCTGGGCAATACTCTGCATACACTCTGGGCAATACTCTGCATACACTCTGGGCAATACTCTGCATACACTCTGGGCAATACTCTGCATACACTCTGGGCAATACTCTGCAATACTCTGCTGGGCCAATACTCTGCAATACTCTGGGGGGCAATACTCTGCAATACTCTGGGGGGCAATACTCTGCAATACTCTGGGGGGCAATACTCTGCAATACTCTGGGGGGCAATACTCTGGGGGGCAATACTCTGGGGGGCAATACTCTGCAATACTCTGGGGGGCCAATACTCTGCAATACTCTGGGGGGCAATACTCTGCAATACTCTGGGGGGCAATACTCTGCATACACTCTGGGCAATACTCTGCATACACTCTGGGCAATACTCTGCTGGGCCAATACTCTGCAATACTCTGGGGGGCAATACTCTGCAATACTCTGGGGGGCAATACTCTGCATACATTCTGGGCAATACTCTGCAATACTCTGGGGGGCAATACTCTGCATACACTCTGGGCAATACTCTGCATACACTCTGGGCAATACTCTGCATACACTCTGGGCAATACTCTGCATACACTCTGGGCAATACTCTGCATACACTCTGGGCCAATACTCTGCATACACTGCTGGGCCAATACTCTGCAATACTCTGCTGGGCCAATACTCTGCAATACTCTGCTGGGCCAATACTCTGCAATACTCTGCTGGGCCAATACTCTGCAATACTCTGCTGGGCCAATACTCTGCAATACTCTGCTGGGCCAATGCTCTGCAATACTCTGCTGGGCCAATACTCTGCAATACTCTGCTGGGCCAATACTCTGCAATACTCTGGGGGGCAATACTCTGCAATACTCTGGGGGGCAATACTCTGCAATACTCTGGGGGGCAATACTCTGCAATACTCTGGGGGGCAATACTCTGCAATACTCTGGGGGGCAATACTCTGCAATACTCTGGGGGGCAATACTCTGCAATACTCTGGGGGGCAATACTCTGCAATACTCTGGGGGGCAATACTCTGCAATACTCTGGGGGCAATACTCTGCATACATTCTGGGCAATACTCTGCAATACTCTGGGGGGCAATACTCTACATACACTCTGGGCAATACTCTGCATACACTCTGGGCAATACTCTGGGGGCCCAATACTCTGCAAACTGTGGGCAATACTCTGCTGGGCAACACTCTGGGCAACACTCTGGGCAACACTCTGGGCAACACTCTGGGCAACACTCTGGGCAACACTCTGGGCAACACTCTGGGCAACACTCTGCAATACCCCACAATATGCCCCCTCCTGCTTATACCGACAACGCTACGATTAAACCAGGATTGTTTTTATTTTCAGGCTTCCCAGCCTAGAGGTGAGATGTGGGGTCTTTTTGACCCCATATCTCACTGAAGAGGACCTGTGATGTCATATTCCTATTACAAGGGATGTTTACATACCTCGTAATAGGAATAAAAGTGATCAACATTTTTTATTTTTTTTGCGGAAAAACCTGTCAAACTAAAATAAAGTAAAATGAACAATAAAATATATCTTTTTTTAAAGCGTCACCTATGGGGATATTTAAGTAGCGAAGTTTGGCGCCATTCAACAAGCGTGTGCAATTTTGAAGGGTGACATGTTGGGTATTTATTTACTCGGTGTAACTTCATCTTTCATACTATGCAAAAACATTGGGCTAATGTTCGAAAAATTGCTGTGCAAATACCATGCGCGATAAAAAGTTGCAACGACTGCCATTGTATTCTCTAGGGTCTTTGATAAAAAAGCATATATAATGTTTTGGGGTTCTATGTAATTTTCTAGCAAATAAATGATGATTTTTCCATGTAGGAGAGAAATGTCAGAATTGGTCTGGGTGTTCCAGAACGCCTGATGGTGCTCCCTGCATGTTGCGCCTCTGTATGTGGCCATGCTGTGTAAAAGTCTCACACATGTGGCATCGCCATACTCTGGAGGAATAGAAGAATGTGTTTTGGGGTGTAATTTGTGGTATGCATATGCTGTGTGTGAGAAATAACCCGCTAATATGAACATTTTGTGAAAAAAAAAATAATAAAAAAAATCTTGATTTTGCAAAGAATTGTGGGAAAAAATGACAACTTCAAAAAACTCACAATGCCTCTTGCTAAATACCTTGGAATGTCTTATTTCCATAAAGGTTTCATTTGGGGGATATTTGTACTTTTCTGGCATGTTAGGGTCTCAAGAAATGAGAGAGGCTGTCAGTACATCAGGTGTGATGAAATTGATAAATTTTCAGTAATTGGTACCATAGCTTGTAGACCCTATAACTTTCACCCAGACTAAATAATATCCCAATTTTTTTTTTTTTTTTTTTTTTTTTTTTACCAAAGATATGTAGCAGTATACGTTTTAGGCCAAATTTATGAAGAAAATTTTATTTTTTGCAAAATTTTATAATAGAAATGAAGAAAAATTCATTTTTTTTTTACAAAATTTTCGTTATTTCTTCATTGATAGCGAAAAAAATAAAAGCTGCAGAGGTGATCAAATACCATCAAAAGAAAGCTCTATTTGTGGGAAAAAAAGGACAACAATTTCATTTGATTACAGTGTTGTATGACTGAGTTATTGTCATTCAAAATGTGATAGCACCGAAAGCGAATTGGTCTGGTTATTAAGGGTGTTTAAGTGCCCAGTGGTCAAGTGGTTAAAAACTATTATGTCAGATGCAGCATAACTTGATGTTTGCACTTAGTACAGTGAAGCCCTGTACACACGATCGGATATCTGATGGAATCTAATCCAATGGATTTTTTTGTCAGATATCCAATGAAGCTGACTTTCATCAGTCTTGCCTACACACCATCAGTCAAAAATCCGACCGTGTCCAAACGTGGTGACGTAAAACACTACGACATGCTGAGAAAAATGAAGTTCAATGCTTCCGAGCATGCGTAGACTTGATTCTGAGCATGCGTGGATTTTTAACCGATGGACTTCAACACAGACGATCATTTTTTTTCTATCGCTTTTTTATCTATAGGAAAATGTTAAAACATGTTCTATTTTTTTCACCGATGGAAAACAAAAACCGATGGGGCCCCCACACGAACGGTTTGTCCCATGAAAACGGTTCATCGGACAAACCAATCGTGTGTACAGAGCTTAAGAGTTTTGTTACTCTTCAATAAAGAATTACACCACATTTTCCAACACTAATGCAGCGTACACACGATAATTTTTTGTGATAAAAAAAAATGACGTTTTCTGTGAAGTAAAAAAGGACGTTTTTGAAACGACACTTTTCAAAGACGATGTTGCATACACACCATCGTTTTTTTCACAAAAAGCGAGGTTACGTTCACCACTCTTTTCCATTGAAGCTCGCTTCATAACTAGCTTCTGGGCATGCGCGGGTTGAAAAACGTTGTTTTAAACAACGTTTTTGCTACACACGGTGACTTTTTGTGAAACAAAAACCGACGTTTTGAAAAACGACACAAAAAATTCAAGCATGTTGGAATTTTTTTTGGTCGTTTTTTTTTAAGACAAAAAACGACGTTTTGCCCACACACGATCAATTTAAATGATGTTTTAAAAAACTTCGTTTTTTTTCATCGCAAAAAACGACCGTGTGTACGCGGCATAATAATAGGTTCTTCATCTGCCAATTAGCACCTATACATGTGCATTTCTTTGCTGTACTCACCAAAGAAAGTTTTTATATAGGTAAAATGACATTCGTTACACATTGACTGAACATTGACTGCATTTATAAAGCACATTCACCACTAAGATTCACCTGCACATTACATGCATGAAATATATTTCAGTAACTCAATGACTTTGGCTTATGGTAATATTCACCCTGCTTTAATCTACATTCACAATTTTTAAGTGGTTATTCAACATTTAGGTATGTTAAAGTCCTAGAACTAGTGAAAATTGGTCACTTGGCTCTTTCCAAGGA
Source organism: Rana kukunoris (assembly GCA_029574335.1). NCBI lineage: Eukaryota > Metazoa > Chordata > Amphibia > Anura > Ranidae > Rana > Rana kukunoris. The sequence goes on along the minus strand of CM056051.1, from coordinate 366,446,480 downwards.
TTTGTCCTCCTGATATACCATAGTTTTCACACAGAAGTAAATTACATTTACTATAGTACTAATTACAAGTATATGTAAGTGATTTTCACACTGTTAAGAAAGTGATTTACTGTATTTATTGGCGTATAACACTCAAGTTTTTACCCTAAAAATAGAGGGTGCCTGCATGTTTTATGCAGGGGGCTGTGGGAAGTTTTTTTCCTGAAACGTCCCTCTTAAAGTTAGGGTGCGTGTTATATGCATGTACGTGTTATACGCCGATAAATATGGTCAATTTGATTTATTTTCTTATCATAAGCAATTGTGAATACATTCATTTGATACATGTATATAACAGTTGGCATAATCTAAAATTAAAGGAGTTGTAAAGTAAAAAAAAAATTCACCTTAATGCAATCTATGATGAAAACATCTGATGTTGCCGCTCCCCCCCCCCCCCCGAGCCCCCGTTATACTTACCTGACCCCTCGAAAGTCCCACGGTCCCAAAATCCTCTTCGCCGCTCAGCCTGGCCGCTGATTGGCTAGAGCGGATGGATTGAGAGCAGCGCAGCCATTACTCACCACCATGCGAGCTCTCTCGCATGACTGTGGTCACAGGGGAGGGCTGGCAGCCTTAGGCCTGGGGGGCAAGTCCAGTCAAGTGGCCCATAGAGTGTGGAAAAGTGATGGATCGAGGAAAACAGTCTAAGATTTATCATGATCACAAGAGTCCGCACAGGGGCCCCCCTTACATCAGAGTCCGCACAGGGGCCCCCCTTACATCAGAGTCCGCACAGGGGCCCCCCTTACATCAGAGTCCGCACAGGGGCCCCCTTACATCAGGTCCGCACAGGGGCCCCCCTTACATCAGAGTCCGCACAGGGGCCCCCCTTACATCAGAGTCCGCACAGGGGCCCCCCTTACATCAGAGTCCGCACAGGGGCCCCCCTTACATCAGAGTCCGCACAGGGGCCCCCCTTACATCAGAGTCCGCACAGGGGCCCCCCTTACATCAGAGTCCGCACAGGGGCCCCCCTTACATCAGAGTCCGCACAGGGGCCCCCCTTACATCAGAGTCCGCACAGGGGCCCCCCTTACATCAGAGTCCGCACAGGGGCCCCCCTTACATCAGAGTCCGCACAGGGGCCCCCCTTACATCAGAGTCCGCACAGGGGCCCCCCTTACATCAGAGTCCGCACAGGGGCCCCCCTTACATCAGAGTCCGCACAGGGGCCCCCCTTACATCAGAGTCCGCACAGGGGCCCCCCTTACATCAGAGTCCGCACAGGGGCCCCCCTTACATCAGAGTCCGCACAGGGGCCCCCCTTACATCAGAGTCCGCACAGGGGCCCCCCTTACATCAGAGTCCGCACAGGGGCCCCCCTTACATCAGAGTCCGCACAGGGGCCCCCCTTACATCAGAGTCCGCACAGGGGCCCCCCTTACATCAGAGTCCGCACAGGGGCCCCCCTTACATCAGAGTCCGCACAGGGGCCCCCCTTACATCAGAGTCCGCACAGGGGCCCCCTTACATCAGGTCCGCACAGGGCCCCCCTTACATCAGAGTCCGCACAGGGGCCCCCCTTACATCAGAGTCCGCACAGGGGCCCCCTTACATCAGGTCCGCAGGGGCCCCCTTACATCAGAGTCCGCACAGGGGCCCCCCTTACATCAGAGTCCGCACAGGGGCCCCCCTTACATCAGAGTCCGCACAGGGGCCCCCCTTACATCAGAGTCCGCACAGGGGCCCCCCTTACATCAGGTCCGCCCCCCTTACATCAGAGTCCGCACAGGGGCCCCCCTTACATCAGAGTCCGCACAGGGGCCCCCCTTACATCAGAGTCCGCACAGGGGCCCCCCTTACATCAGAGTCCGCACAGGGGCCCCCCTTACATCAGAGTCCGCACAGGGGCCCCCCTTACATCAGAGTCCGCACAGGGGCCCCCCTTACATCAGAGTCCGCACAGGGGCCCCCTTACATCAGGTCCGCACAGGGGCCCCCCTTACATCAGAGTCCGCACAGGGGCCCCCCTTACATCAGAGTCCGCACAGGGGCCCCCCTTACATCAGAGTCCGCACAGGGGCCCCCCTTACATCAGAGTCCGCACAGGGGCCCCCCTTACATCAGAGTCCGCACAGGGGCCCCCCTTACATCAGAGTCCGCACAGGGGCCCCCCTTACATCAGAGTCCGCACAGGGGCCCCCCTTACATCAGAGTCCGCCCCCCTTACATCAGACAGGGGCCCCCCTTACATCAGAGTCCGCACAGGGGCCCCCCTTACATCAGAGTCCGCACAGGGGCCCCCCTTACATCAGAGTCCGCACAGGGGCCCCCCTTACATCAGAGTCCGCACAGGGGCCCCCCTTACATCAGAGTCCGCACAGGGGCCCCCCTTACATCAGAGTCCGCACAGGGCCCCCCCTTACATCAGAGTCCGCACAGGGGCCCCCCTTACATCAGAGTCCGCACAGGGGCCCCCCTTACATCAGAGTCCGCACAGGGGCCCCCCTTACATCAGAGTCCGCAGATTGTTTACCCCTTTCCATACAGTGCATTTTCACCCCCTTCCTGCCCAGAACAATTTTTTAATTTTCAGCGCTGTTGCACTTTGAATGACAATTGCATGGTCATGCAACACTGTACCCAAATTAAATCTTTAGGTTTTTCCCCCCCACAAATAGAGCTTTCGTTTAGTGGTATTTGATCATCTCTAAGGTTTTTATTTTTTGCGCTATAAACAAAAGAAGAGCGAGAATTTAAAAAAAAACACAATATTTTTTACTTTTTGATTTAATAAATGTCACATTAAAAAAAAAAAAAAACACATTTTTGTTCCTCAGTTTAGGCTGATACATATTTTGGTAAAAAAAATAATCGTATATTGATTGGTTTGCACAAAAGTTATAGCGTCTACAAAATAGGAGATAGATTAATGGCATTTTTATTTTATTATTTTTTTTACTAGTAATGGCGGCGATCTGCGATAATTTATTGTGACCGTGACATTTCGGCGAACACATTGCAGCGAACACATCGGACACTTTTGACACGTTTTTGGGACCATTCACATTTATACAGCGATTAGTACTATAAATATGCACTGATTATTGTGTAAAGATAAAAGAGGAGGTACTCGTATAACCCTGGTGAAAATACAACAAAGAAAAGTATACCCCCTGGGTGGGACTTTGAAAGCCAAAACACAGATAATGATATAAAAGATTTTATTTGGACAAAATCAGCCTGGCATTGGCTGTGAACGCACACTAAGCACTTAAAGGGGTGTTCCAGCCAATATTTGTGCTTATTAAAAGTCAGCAGCTACAAAAAGTGTAGCTGCTGGCTTTTAATAAACAGACACTTACCTGCTCCAGCGTTTCAGCGAGGCGCCGACCGGGGGTCCACTCCCCCCCCCCCCCTCCCCGGCCGGCGTCCTCATCACAACTGTGGGCACCCGGCCGTGACAGCCTTCGGCACTGCGCATGCGCGAGCGGCGCGGCCCGCCGCTGATTGGACAGGCGATCGCATGGGACCTGTCATGTGTCCCATGCGATCGCCTAGGGGAGGGGTTGCAATAAGGCGATTAAGCTTAATCGCCCTACCAGCCCCTCGGCGGAAGCAGGAAGTGGGTCAGGAAGTCCCACTCCTCCTGAAGCCCCCACTCCCCCCCAAAAAAATTACATGCCAAATGTGGCATGTAAGGGGGTGAGGAGTGGGATTAAGGGAAGTTCCATTTTTGGGTGGAACTCCGCTTTAAGTGCATAAAAACACTGAATATATTAAATAAACATATAAAATCACCAAAAACAGTAAGGGCCAGATTCTCTAAGAGATACGACGGTGTATCTCCAGATACGCCGTCGTATCTCTGTTTCTGGCCCTGGGTATCTATGCGACGTGATTCTTAGAATCATTTACGCATAGATACGGCGTAGATCCGACTGGCATAAGTCACTTACACCGTCGGATCTCAACTGCAATACTACGCTGGCCGCTAGGTGGCGAATATGCAAATGAGCATGATGTGCCAATTCCCAAACGTATTTGCGCCGCGTCGCCGTAGTTTATGTCGTTTCCGTAAGCGTAAGGTTACCCCTGCTATATGGTGGTTTAACTTTACGCACGCCATGTTAAGTATGGCCGTCGGGACAGCGTCGGGTTTTTACGTTGTTTACGTAACTTGTCGCGAATAGGCTTTTACGTTAATAACGTTGCCGTCGAAAACAATGTATTTGCGCTGTACTATGGAGCATGCACACTGGGCTACTTTTACGGCCGGTGCATGCGCAGTTCGTTTGGCGCGGGCACCGGGCATGAACGTCGGGTCACGAGATCGCCGGGAACAAAGGACGTCATATGACGTCCACCCGGATCGAGGGAGGGTTCCTGCTGGCGTCATTTTACAATGCGCCGGTAAGAAAGGGGTTAAGAAGATTTTTTTGGACACCTTGGGCCAGATTCTCATAGATTAGCGCTGGCGTAGCGTAAGCCATTTACACTACGCCGCCGCAACTTAACAGAGCAATTTCCGTATTCTCCAAGGACTTGTTCCATAGTTTGCGGAGGCGTAGTGTAAATGGCCCAGCGTAAGGCCGCGTAATTTAATTTATTTAAATTAAGCGCGCCCCCGCATCGATCGAACTGCGCATGCGCCGGCCGGGGAAAAAGCCCAGTGCGCATGCTCCAGCTCACGTCGGAAAGCGTCGTTGAAACCGACGTCAAAACGACGTGATGTGCATTTACGCAATGCCCTATTCGCGAACGACTTAGTAAAACGACGTAACCGATGGAAAAAGCCGACGCTGACCCGACGCCATACTTAACATGGCATCCGACGGCACCCGACGGTACTGCGTAAGGTTACTCCACATATTAGCAGGGGTAACCTTACGCGTACGAAAACAACATAAGCGACGACGGGGCGGCGTAAAAGCGGTCGGGAATCTGCGTAGTAGCCTCATTTGCATAGGCAAATGAGAAAACAACGTAAAGACCACCTAGTGGCCGGAGTTGTCATTACATCTACGATCCGCAAGTGTAATTGTATTACACTTGTCGGATCTTCATCGGTATCTATGCCTAAGTGATTCTAGGAATCACTCGCATAGATACCCAGGGGAAAAAAACGGCGATACGACTGGGTATCTGAGATACCCCGTCGTAGCGCCTCTGAGAATCTGGCCCTTTAAGTTTAATCACTTGGAATTTATTAACTTATGGATTTGGCTTGTTAATTTATCATTTCTATCACTGGATGAACGTTTTTTTTTCTTGGAACATCTTATTATTTATATGTTATTTTTTTCATGATTTTTCACTTCTCACATATACCTATTATGGTTTAGTACTTGTATTTTGTGTCACAGATTTATTTTCACATTTATTTAGGATTGTTCAAAATAATTTTTGCACATAACGCTACTATTTTGTTCATTCAGAATTTATTACATACCTGTACTATTCACATTTTTTAAATAGCTGCTTTTCTTGGTTTTTTTTTTATATTGATTGGCGCAGTGGGTGGAAGAAGGTTGAAGGGCGTATATAATTTCCTTTTTTCACTATTTGTTTATAAAAGGAGAGTGTAAAAATTAAAAATAAAAAGTAAAATAAATAAGAAAAATTAAAATTTTAAAGTGCCCCATCCTGCCAAGCTTGTGCGCAGAAGCAAACGCATTTGTAAGTTGTGCCCGCACATGAAAAAGGTGTTCAAACCACACATGTGAGGTATTGCCGTGATCGTTAGAGATAGAGTAATAAAAAATGGGCTAACTTTACTGTTGTCTTATTTTTTAAGTAAAAAAAAATGTATTGTTTCCAAAAAAATTGCGGTTGTAAGAGTGCTGCACAAATACGGTGTGACATAAAGTATTGCAACGACTGCCATTTTATTCTTTAGAGTGTCTGAAAAAATATATAATGTTTGGGGGTTCTAAATAATTTTATAGTAAAAAAAAACTTGCAAACCACAAGTGTCAAAAAGAGGTACGGTACTCAAGTGGTAATTGCAGACTGGTGGCAGAGAGATGAACAAGCTACAGTATATTGTTTAACTGCAGTATAAAGGGTTACCTGCTGCACGTGGCTGTACTGCCAGGCAGGACTGCTGTCATGAATAAATGAACAAAATTGCAAATCCATTGGCAGGTAAAGTAGCTCATATGCTGTGTGTACAGCATTTAAACTATGTAATTAGGTATGTGTCTGCTATATCACTATATATCAGTCTCCAGAAATTGATAGAAACCTGGTTATTATACTATATTGTGTAAAACCCTTTGATACTTCCCATTATCTGAAAACTAACATAGTAGTATGAAGTAGCAGTGGTTCTCTATAATATTTACTGGAATGTAATATTAATTACAAGTTTTCAGCTTTAACTATCTCTTCCATTATATGGAATGGCACTTTCATATTTTACCCTGGATTAATACTCATTGGTTTTGTTTCAACTAGTTGTGCATGGATTTCAATTTAATTAAATAGGCTAGTTAAATTAGAACAAAAACTAATTAGAACATGAAAATTATTATTTTCTTTGACTATTTCTTTCTTTATTATTTAGCAAAACAAAAATAAATAAATAAATAAAACCCCTGATGACTACACAGTGACAGATTGTCTGTGATCACCACCCTCACAATCTGAATGACAGGTGCCAATGTGTTTCTTTGTAGGAAATGTCACTCCAGGAACAATATTATAAATTTCCTGCTTACATACTAAACAGGAAAAACTATACATAGGTTCCATTTGAATATAGTTATCGTGGAGATGTTGCTAGTCCTCAGATATATAAATAGAGACAGCTTATTGTACACTGAGTTTGGCACATTTCTTGAACCATATCACATTTAAATATTAACAGTATTGCATTTTTAAAATTCATTGTTAACCGCTTGAGGACCGCCACGCGATGATATACATCGGCAGAGCGGCACGGCTGGGCATAAGCATGCACATGTACGTCGCCTTTAAAAGCCCTACCATGGGTCCCGGTCCTGAGCTCTGTAAAATCTGATTGAGCAAATCCACTCATCCAACTGTAAGTAGAATAAATCTTACACAGCAACCACACCCACATACTTAAGATGCCAAAGTTTCTATCGCTAAACGTTAAAGGACTGAACCACCCAGTTAAGCAGAAGTCTATGTGGCGCACCGCACTGGATTCGCATAGTGATGTCCTGTGCATTCAGGAAACAAATTTTATGACAAGAGCAGGACCAGTTTGTACCAATAAACACTTCACCCATATTTTCAGAGCCTCTGGACCTTCGAAGAAAAATGGAGTTTTGATAGCCATTAAAAAGTCTCATTCACCCTTCACTATAGCTTAGTGGATGAAAAAGGAAGATACCTTGCACTTGACTGCACCCTAAACAACGTCAGATACACTATAGTGAACATCTATGCACCCAATTCAAACCAAATCAGATTCCTAAATAAACTGATGAATTTCAACATAGTGCCAGCCAACACCATTGACACTTCCTCACATACAACCAGACATATATCTCCTATGGGGTCCTTTATAAGGTCAAATGACGATGTTTGGAGGTGCCATTCTTTTTTTCTCGTACTGCCACAACTCGTACACGCGGATTGACTATTTTGTCATGCCCATCGATCTGGAGAGCTAATCCCCAGATCTTGCATTCACCGGAATACTCAGCCTGCATCCGAAAGAACCTCAAAGACTTCTTTGATTTAAATGAGGGGACTGTTCCCAACATTACCACTTTGTGGAATGCTCATAAGGCATTCATAAGGGGAATCATTATACAATTGAGTGCCAGAGATAGTAGGAAGAGATCACAGTGTCTAGACACACTCAAATCTTGCATTAAAATCCTAGAGACACAAAACCAAATATCTCTGGACCTTGGTCTAAAAACAGAATTGAATCACCTTAGACAGGAATTAAGAACACACCTTCTAGATAACTTTGAAAAAGCCAAATCTCATTTCAAAGCCCTGCACTACTCCACAAGTAACAAAGCAGGGAAAGTCATGGCCAACAGATTAAAAGGCCACTACCCTAAATCCAAAATATCACATCTATACCATCCTATAATGCAGAAAAAAGTATTAGACCCACAAGCTACAGCTGATGCATCAGCCTTTACTATAGCAAGCTGTACAATCCAAAAGATGATCCTTATATCACACAACCCTTCACACACGACATTCCTACAAGAAATAGACCTCCCTTAATTGACTCAGGAACAACTCACCACACTGAACGCTCCATTTACTGCACAAGAAATTATGACAATCATAAATGCCTTTCCTGCTAACAAATCCCCTTGCCTGGATGGCCTTACAGGCGAATACTACAAACAGTTCGGTGCAGTATTATCGCCCTTTTTGACCGGGGTATGCAATGACGCTGCCTCTTCCTCCTCTCTCCCTCAGGAAATGTTAAATTCATTGATCATCACATTGCCGAAGCGGGGGAAAAACCCCACGGTTACACAGAATTTCCGGCCAATTTCACTCCTTAACCACTTAAGACCCGGACCAAAATGCAGGTAAAGGACTTTGCCCCTTTTTGCGATTCGGCACTGCGTCATTTTAACTGACAATTGCGCGGTCGTGCGACATGGCTCCCAAATTGGCGTCCTTTTTTCCCCACAAATAGCGCTTTCTTTTGGTGGTATTTGATCACCTCTGCGGTTTTTATTTTTTGCGCTATAAACAAAAATAGAGCGACAATTTAAAAAAAAATGCAATATTTTTTACTTTTTGCTAAAATAAACATCCCCCAAAAATATATAAAAAAACATTTTTTTTCCTCAGTTTAGGCCGATATGTGTTCTTCTACATATTTTTGGTAAAAAAAATCGCAATAAGCGTTTATCGGTTGGTTTTCGCAAAATGTATAGCGTTTACAAAATAAGGGATAGTTTTATTGCATTTTTATAATTTTATTTTTTTTACTACTAATAGCGGCGATCAGCGATTTTTTTTTTTTTTTTTTTTCATGACTGCGACATTATGGCGGACACTTCGGACAATTTTGACATATTTTTGGGACAATTGTCATTTTCACAGCAAAAAATGCATTTAAATTGCATTGTTTACTGTGGAAATTACAGTTGCAGTTTGGGAGTTAACCACAGGGGGCGCTGTGACTTTTAATGTTCCCTGTGTGTGTGTTTACAACTGTAGGGGGGTGTGGCTGTAGGTGTGACGTCATCGATCGCGTCCCCCTATTACAAGGATGACGCGATCGATGCTGCGGCCACAGAGAAGTACGGGGAAACCGTGTTTACACACGGCTCTCCCCGTTCTTCAGCTCCAGGGACGGATCGCCGCACTGCAGCGGCGATCGGGTCCGCGAAACCCGCGGTCCCGGTCCTGGAGCTTCGGACCGGGTCACGGGAGCGCGCCGCGGGTGCGCACCCGTGACCCACGGCTGGGTACTAAGATCAACGTATATGTGCAGTAGGCAGTAGTATATGTGCAGTAGGCGGTCCTTAAGTGGTTAATATAGATACAAAAATGTATGCAAAACTTATAGCCACAAAACTACTGAACTTGATGCCCATATTAATTAATAGAGATCAATCAGGATTTACGATAGGGAGACAATCATATGATGCTACACGCAGACTTAATAATTTGATCCATTTGGCTGAAGCATCTCGGACGTCTTCTCTGCTTCGATCATTGGATGCGGGGAAGGCGTTTGATAGGTTTCACTGGTCCTATCTAAAAGTGACCCTATCCAAATTTGGCTTTCAGGGAACTATCTTGTCAGCTATACAAGCACTGTACTCTGTCCCTTCTGCACAAGTATATACTTAAAAAAAACTGTCCAAACCCTTCCAAATTACCAATGGTACCCAGCAAGTTTGCCCACTCTCACCACTTATCTTCAATCTAATGATGGAACCTCTCGCGAAACATATAGGGACAAACCAAACAATCAATGGATATAAAATAGGAGCCACTGAGCATAAAATAAACCTATTTGCTGACGATGTGATAATTATGGTCACTAACCCCCTATCTTCCCTGGCTTCGGTACAGCATGCAGTGACTTCCAAGTTATTTAGAAATAGCTTTCCTTATCCCTGTGCAGACAATGGGATCTCTTATCTAGGAATTACTCTAACTAAATCTACGAGAAGTCTCTTTGCTGCAAACTGTGTTGAAGCCAAACAAATGCCTCTAAGGCCGCGTACACACGACCAAATAAATCCGATCAAATCGGTCTGTTTGATCGGATTTGTCTGCTGGGAGAAATTGGTTTGATCGTGTACACACGATCAAACCAAAATCCCCGCTGGCAGACAGCGCGGTGACGTGGCGGTGACATTGACGCCGCCACGTCACCGCACCAGGAAGTAAAACACTTCCGCGCATGCGTCGAATCCATTTGACGCATGTGCGGGCAGATATGTCGGACGGACGGGTTCCCAGCAGACAGATTTTAAAGCATGCTTTAAAATCTGTCTGCTTGAAAAATCTGTCTGTCCGCCCGTACACACGATCGAATTTGTCTGCTGAAATGGTCCGTCAGACCGTTTCCAGCAGATGAATTTGATCGTGTGTACGTGGCCCAAGAGAAACAACCAAACTATCCAAACATACATTTTCCTGGTCTGGGCATCTGGCAGCATTCAAAATGTTAGTACTGCCAAAATTACTGTACATTTTTAGAACACTTCCAATACCTCTCACTCATTCCTATCTATGATCACTCCAATCCTTCATAAGTCACTTTTTGTGGAAGGGGAAGAAACCTAGTAATCACGCCATATTTATCAAACACAGAAATGCAGGAGGCATGGGGTTCGTTGACCTGACAGATTATTATTTAGCTACCATACTATCCCAACTGAAAGACTGGATGTCTACGATGCCTAACACACTTTGGGACAACATAGAAAATAACCTGACACCAGGGAAAAACCTCAAAGAATGGTAATTCAGCACGATCTACAAACTTTTGACCCATTATTCCCCCACTATCCGAGCTTCCATCAAAGCATGGACATCCTTACACTACACCAAATGGTCACACTAGTTGACCAAGACCATCCATGTACCCTTAAATGTACTTCGCTTGTTATCCCCAGACCTGAACATGCCCACCTGGCTATCGCAACAGGCAACCCATATAGAGACACTCAAATCTAAAGTAGCAGACAAACCATTCTCCCTAATGCAGAGAGAATATAACGCTCCCACGAAAGATTACTTTGTGTTACACAATACAACGGAGCTTAGAAGCACACCCCTATCTAGGTACCACACTACCTGTTAAGTTATGGAATTTCCTTTTCACAGACAATACCAATTGTAAAGGGACTTCTCTCTTGTACTCTTCATTACAAGAAAAGACAACATTTTACAAATCTAAACCCTTTATCGACTGGGAACATGATTTACAAACCCAATTCACCGGTCAACAATGGCAAACAGCCATAAAAACTGTTTACAAATCTACTAATTGTACTTTTTTATGGGAATTAGCTCACAAAACCATGATGAGGTGGTATTTAACACCCCATCGGCTAGCAAAATTCCAACCACTTTCTACGCCGTATTGCTGGAGGGATTGAAACTACACAGGCACCCTCTTACACATTGGTCATGCCCACCTATAAGAAAACTGTGGACAGAGATTGACAACATTTTGCAAAATATCCTACAATACCCCCATCGCACTAACCCCCCACCTCAGCATTCTGCATCTCACCATGGAACTGATTCCACCCAATCTTAGACTCATTACTATTCATGTGTTATTGGCAACTAAGCTCCTGATAACCAGACAATGGAAAACAGAAATCCCTAGCAGCACAGAAATTCTGGCACTAGTGCAAAACCACTATATTTATTAATATCTACTCTCCAAAGGAAAACCCTCATATGCCAAACTGCAATATTTATGGCTCCCGTGGGTTTATTGGTATGAAAAGATTAAACCTTAGCTTGTCGAATATACAATATAGGCTTACAAAGTGCTCTGTCCTACTCCCTCCTCCCCATCCTATCCCACTTCCCTTCCATACCTTCCTGGCCTCCCCTCTGTTCAGTATCCCCCCCTTCCTCTCTTTCCCCTTCCCTTCTTCCTGTACCCTTTCACTCTACCTCCAAATTCCTATTCGAGATCAAAGTTAGTATTTATCCTACTATGGTTTATTTTGTTACTTTTGGTTGAATTTATATGTTATATATTTATTATAAACGTAGTAAACATGCACCATGTTTTATACACATCCATGTTCTCTCCTGTTATGTTATACATACTACTGGTATTGAATAATACCGTACATGTGTCGCATTTTCTATTTGTATCCTCAAAATGTCAATAAAAATATTTTGAAAAAAAAAAAAAACCTGTTCAGGATGGTCAGCTAAACCTGCCTGTTAAGTAGCACACCACCATGTAAAACAAGTAGTATAGCAAAAAAAAAAAAAACATTTACAAGTTAAAACAGGCAGTTTAAAATGCTTTAAATTCAAATTTCCCTCCAAGCTTCTTTATCTTGTAAATAATGCGATGCAATATACATACCAGACACTTATTAAGGAGAATGGTCACCATTGATTTTATTTATTTATTTTTTTAATAAAGGAAGCTTGCAGGAAAAAGTGAATCCTATATTTTCCCTTTTGCTATACATTTTTAATGGCTATTTTTTTTTTTTTATTAATTTATTTTTATTGATTTTAACATGTTTATACAGAGCCCAACAGTCATAAACAGAGTCAATTTACATGAAAAATACATAGGTACAAGCATACTAGTTCGGGTCCCTGCTCCCATACAGGGTAGTTGACACCTATGGTAAAATACTCTAGATCCCTAGATGCTGTTGACTATGTTATGGACTGTGTGTAACCCCCCCACCCCCCTACTCCCCCCACCCTTACCCTTCCCTTGAGAGCATACAATCGGGGTAGGAGATGAAACGGATTGTGCCATCTTGCCGCGAGGTCCCGTTGTTTTATTTCACCCTCAGAGAGACGAAGAGAGAAAAAAATAAAAAAAAAAAATAAATAAAAAGGCACAGAGGAAGAGGGGCCAATTCGCGAGTTAAGATTTGTTGTACGAGGACTCGATAGTTTCCAATTGTTAGCGTCACGGACAGCTAGCTAAGGATTACAGCTGCCTGCTGCCATGGTCCCCATATTTTAACAAATTTGCCATAGTTCCCCTGGGTGGTGTAGTACACCTTTTCATTTGAAATTGTTTGTTTGTTTCATTGCTGTCAGCCAAATGTCTATAGTCGGGGGGGCCTGTGCTTGCCATTTTTGGGCAATTATCTTACGCGCCTGGAATAGGCATCTCACGATAGCTTCAAGGGTGCCGTGTGGTACCCTAGACTCGTCCATACAACCCAAGAGGCAAGTCCTAGCTATTGGGTCGAGTGCAGACCCGAATATCCCGTTAATCCGTTCTACAATTCCCTCCCAGAAACTGTAGAGTTTTGGGCACTTCCAAACCATATGGATAAGATCTCCTTTATCATTACATCTTGGGCATTCATTGTTTTGCCTCCACCCTAGTTTGAACATTTTATGGGGGGTGTGATAAACCCGATGTAGTAGGAATAGGTGAGACAGCCTTTGGGCCGGAGCGATAGACACCCAAGCACCCTGATGAAGAATCCTATCCCACTGCTCTAAGGATATTGTGCCCAAATCACTCTCCCACGCCATTTTGCTCTTCCGCGGACCTTCTTTGCTTAGTGCCCTAGCACCCAGGTTGTTGTACATACCGGATATTAAGCCCTTGGATATAGTTGCCTCGATTACTGTGGTCAAGGCGAGCATTTGTGTCCACGTAACCGTCTGTGAGCCAAATTGCGCCTGTATGGCGTGTCTAACTTGTAAATATTTAAAAAAGGTTTTATTTGAAATTTTAAACTCACTAGCTAGTTCTTGAAAAGACTTCATAATATTGCCCTTAAACAGGTGCTTTAGGCGAAATATGTCTTTACTCACCCAGTCTCTTGATACCTCAATGCCGAGTACCTCTTGTAGATTAATGTTGTTCCAGAGGGGGGAAAATTCTGTTGGCCCATCATACCCCAGGATTTTTTTTATTGCACGCCATGTTTTAGTGGCTAGTCTAGTAATCGCATGTTTATGGCAGAAAAAATCTGCTTCTAGGGCTTCGACTAGTAATTTGTGTGGGTTATCTGTTAGCAGGAGTCGATTGTTAACACTACCTCCTTCGGCGGTTCCACATCCCACCAAATGTTGCAGTTGTGCTGCTAAAAAGTATAGCCTTGGGTGTGGAACCGCCATACCCCCCTCTTTTACTGGAAGTTGTAGGGTTTGTAAGCTCATCCTGGGTTGGCCTCCCTTCCATATGAGTTCCCTGAACAGTGAGTCTATTTTTTTAAACCATTTATATCCTATCCATAATGGAGAATTATGTAGCAAATATAATAACTGCGGCTGCCAGATCATTTTTATTAAGTTGCACCGCCCTGCAACAGATAAGGGCAATCTTTTCCAGATATCGCACTTGTTTTTCCACTTCAATAAGAGTGGAGCAAGATTTAAATCGATGTACTGGGTAGGATCCTTAGTGATCCAGATCCCCAAATACTTAATTTTGGTGCTTACTGTTATTTGGGAAAGACCTGGCGACATCAGAAGATCCACCGGGTCCAGCAGCAGCAAAGCTGACTTTGTCCAATTGATAGTAAGGCCTGAAAATTGGCCAAATTCCTCCATCAATTGCATCACTTTATTCAGTGCGACCCCAGTATCCCCCAGGAAAAACAAGACGTCGTCTGCAAAAAGTGCGATCTTATCTTCTCCATGATGTCTTCTGAACCCCGTTATGTCCGACCTTGCCCTGGCCATGATTTCTAATGGTTCCATTGCAAGGGCGAACAGAAGGGGGGACAGCGGACATCCCTGCCTCGTCCCCCGCTCCAGCCGAAAGGTCTCAGACGTCTCGTTGTTAACTCTAATCTTAGCTCTTGGTTCAGTGTACAACAGTTTGACCCAATTAATGTAACAAGGGCCAAAGCCGAAACTATCAAGTACTTTCCAGAGGTATGCCCACTCAAGGCTATCAAAAGCTTTGGCAGCATCGAGTGACAACACTGCCCTGGGTCCGTTACTATCTGTTGGTGTATGTATATTTAAGAAGGTTCGCCTGATATTGATACTCGTTGCTCTCCCTGGTATAAAACCAGACTGGTCTGGATGGATAAGATTAGAAATGAATCTATTTAGGCGAGTTGCAAGAATTTTGGCAAGGATCTTTATATCAGAGGATAGTAAGGAGATTGGGCGGTAAGATGAGGGTTCCAGAGGGTCTTTCCCTTCCTTGAGGATTACAATAATAGTTGCTTCCGACATCGAGGGGGGGAGTGTCCCCCCACTCACCGCCCCCTCAAAAGTCCTCAATAGTTCTGGAAGCAATATCTCCCCAAGCTTCTTATATATTTCGATAGCTATGGCTATTTTGCTTTTTATTTATTTTTTAAATGGCGAGGGGCAGTCAGACTCCATTTTACCCTAGTCTTACCAGCACACTGCAATCCTTATGTGGAAACCAAGTTTCATTTTTCAAAACTGCAAACAAAAGCTTGTTCTGCTAATCTATAGTGGTTTGTCATTGATAAAAGGTTTATGAAATAAAGTTTTGAATGTGTATCAGTTAAACTTGAAGGCATTTCCACTATAGAATAATGATGAGAAATAATTCCTCCAGATTTATTTATAATCTTCTAGATTTATTTACAAAATGCGTTGTGTGACTCCATTTCATTATTTTAGTCAAATCTCCTAGCTAAGAACAAGTGTTGTAAATGAGCCAGACAAGCAATCAGAACTCTCTCTGCATGATTGTTGCTTTCTACCACCAGCAATCACTCAGACATGAATGATAGAGAGAGAAAACAGCATTTATGTCCTTAAATTCTTCCCTTTGTTGTTGGCAGAAATTAACTTCTGATATCTGCCTTGATAGGAAACGCTGTTGACTGACTAATACGTGACACAGAACAAAACTCCTAAGGGTTATTACACACGGGTGCTCTGTTTTAGCCTTTAATCAAAGCTACATTTGGTGTCATCAAAATGAACAGAAGTTCCCATAAAGGAAAATAACATTTGGCCTGATTCACTCAACTGCAAAGTACAAAGGTTTGCATGGATTAAACAATGTGTCTGTATTGGCGCCTAATTCAAGAAAGTTTTTTTTGCGTTTATCAACATTACTCAAAGTAGTACATCTTTTTTCTATATTGTTTGTGAGCAAACATATTTTCACACAATATTAAACTTAATAAAAGTTTGCGTTTGAGGTAAAGCGGTTACCAAACAAACAGCAACTGGAACCCTACCCTGATACCAGATACTGTATGTAAGATAAAATATAAACCAACAGTACAGCGCTTATAATGAGATAGAAGTAAAAATGCTCTCTGAAAAGGTGATATTAGCTAAAATATGTGACTTTAAATGCAAAAGAAAAAGGTGATCATAAAGTCTCCAAAAAAGAATAACTGATATAAGTAGTGAAGATATCAGTACCACATTCTGTGATGGAAGTTACAACTTAAAAGATAGCCAAGGTGACACTTTCCACTCTCATGCAAGGCTTACCAGAATATTTGTGACCCCCAAATAAGACTGGTCAAGAAACACTCAATAATGCACTGAAGCTGCCGACATTATGGAAAAAGGGGGAATCTTCATGGAAAAGCCATACAAAATGTATCAAATGGTCAAGCCATAACCTCCTCTGTAGGTAACCCAACGCAAAACGATGGGATCAATAGGATACATGTAATGAAGAAATGCTCCATATAGTGTAAGAGAGAGAAACAGAGAATTGCTTAAATGCACTTACATTATTAAATATTTTCCTTGTTTCTTGTTCCATTAAGTCTTTAAGTTGATCTTTTTGTATTATTAATGTCTGTTGTACTTTAATATCGGCTTTCTTTTTATGTATTTGTTCCAACTCATATATTTTTTTTTTGTATTATTCTTTCTAATTCTATTGCCCTTTACCTCTTCTTTTTTGCACCTATAGATATCAACATGCCTCTGATATATGCTTTATATGCTTTCCATATTATGGCTTTTGAAACCTCGGGGGACTCATTCAACAAAAAATATTGTTCTATTTAATTTTTTATTTTATCTCCTGTTTCTTTGTTTTGTATTAGGCCGTGTACACATGACCAAATAGATTTGTTCAAATCGGTCGGGCCGACCGATTTGAACAAATCTGTCTGCTGCCGTTTTGGTTTGATCGCGTGTACACACGAACAAACCAAAATCCCTGCCAGCAGACAGCGCGCTGACGTGTCGGTGACGTGGCAGTGACGTTGACGCGGCTACGTCACCGCACCAGGAAGTAAAACACTTCCGTGCATGCGTCGAAACCATTCGACGCGTGTGCGAGAAGATATGTCTGCTGGTTAGCGTACTAACCAGCAGACATGTTGGGCAGACGGGTTCCCAGCCGACAGATTGGAAAGCATGCTTTCCAATCTGGTCGGCTGGCCAAATCCATTGTCTCACCCTACACACGATTGAATCTGTCTGCTGGGACGGTCGAGCTGACCGTTTCCAGCAGATAGATTTGATCGTGTGTACGCGGCCTTAGATCTTCGTTTAGCCTCCTGTGTATTTGTCCTTTTTCTGTGTTCCCATAAGTCTCACTATTACTGGGGCATAGTCTACGAGTGATGTTATTTCAGCTGTTTACAGAAGTCTATCTTCCACCAGGATATACTACATAGTAGGTAAGGTTGAAAAAAGACACAAGTCCATTAAGTCCAACCTATGTGTGCGATTTTATGTCAGTATTACATTGTATATCCCTGTATGTTGTGGTCGTTCAGGTGCTTATCTAATCGTTTCTTGAAAATATTGATGCTGGGGTACCACCTACTCCATTGTGGAGTGGGGTGCGGCGATTAGGTCGACATACAAATATACTCATTGCACCAATCACTGGGACAGCATGTTGAAGATCTTACACAGATCTTACCTAACACATGTCAGGATGTCTTTGATATTTCCTTCCGAATCTCATCTTTGTTGGAGATTGTGTGGAGTTAAGGGAAATATCTTCCACATACTGTGGGACTGCAGGAGCATTCGCAGCTTTTGGAATTCACTGGCTTTTTTGTTCGCCCGAATCCCCCATTAGCTCTCCCCAGTATTAATATAAATGCTATCCCACCCCTACTACATAGTATAACGATACATATACTAATAGCAGCTCGCTTGACCATTACCTCAAAATGGAAGACTATCCAGGCCCCTAATATTAGTGAAGTTATCCAGAGGGTACATTCCTATGAAAGATTCTTTGCACTTCAACTAGGACAGTCCCAATCCTTTAAAGCTCAATGGTTACCTGGGACTTCTAAATTTCCTGAACAGTAGTTCTATTCTTTTTCACTTTCTTGAATATTTTTGTTGAAGCATTCCATGATATGTGTGGTACGGTCGTTTAAGTGTCTATTTCTTTTCTTTACTTTTCATTTACTTCTTTAGGTTTCTTTTTTTTTTTTTAAAACGTTCCCTTTTATATTACATCACTGTTGTAATTTGTATATTGGGATGACTGCTCTACCTGTGTAGATTTATCGACCTTGTGCGGCTGCATATTGGTGGATTACTTTTTGATTACCCATCCTCTGACCTATATGCAGTATTGGGTGGCGGAGTACTGGCTTATTAACGCTCAAGGTATAATGGATTGCCAGCACTTTCCTATATAGGGGGCCGTGGCTCCACATTGTGTAGTAGGACGTGCGGCCTCAGATTCCTAGTGTTCTCTTATACACGACAACATTGTGCCATGTGTCATGACTTATTCTGTACTCTTCTGCTAATCTGTGCTGACTAATGTTGTAACTGTTGATTTTCCCTTTTTGTATGTGTTTAAAAATGTAATAAAAACTATTTGAAAATAAAATATCGATGCTCCCTGCTAAAAACCACCGCCTGTAGAAGGGAATTGCACATCCTTGGCACTCTTACAGTAAAGAACCCTCAACTTAGTTTAAGGTTAAACCTCTTTTCTTCTAAATTTTAATGTATGGCCATGTGTCTTATTAAAGGGGTGTTCCACCCAAAAAAATGACCTTTTCTCATCCCACTCCTCACCCCCATACATGCCACATTTGGCATGTAATTTTTTTGGGGGGGGAGTGGGGGCTTCAGTAGGAGTGGGACTTCCTGTCCCACTTCCTGCTTCCGCCGAGGGGCTGGTTAGGCGATTAAGCTTAATCGCCTACACCAGCCCCCTCCCTGTAGGCGATCACATGGGACACTGACAGGTCCCATGCGATCGCCTCTCCAATCAGCGGCGAGCCGCGCCGCGCACGCATGCGCAGTACGGCTCGCGCATGCGCAGTGGGTGCCCGGCCGTGAAGCCGAAGGCTGTCACGGCTGGGTGCCCACAGTCAGGATGGAGACGCCGGCCGGGGAGGGGGGCAGAGGAGCGGAGCCCCGGTCAGCGCGTCGCTGGAACGTAGGAGCAGGTAAGTGAGTGTTTATTAAAAGCCAGCAGCTACACTTTTTGTAGCTGCTGACTTTTAATAAACACAACTTAGGGCTGGAACACCCCTTTAAACTTCCTTCTGTGGAAAAGTTTTATCCCAATTGTGGGGTCACCATATGGTATTTGTAAATTGAAATCATATCCCCTCTCAAGCGTCTCTTCTCCAGTTTTACTTTATTAAAATAATGATAATGTCGCTTCTTTTAGTCGTTTAATGCGAAAATGATTGCGAAATTCTCATAAACGGAGATCATTTCCTGTATTACTAAACTAATATGCACTAAACACTAACTCTACACTAACTCTACTTAAAATTGGCTCTGATGCAAAAGAAGGGCGCATCAGAGCCAATCAGAATAACTCGAATATTCGGCAAAAGGAATATTGCGCAATTATCTTCTCCGCCCTTCTTTTGCATCAGAGCCAATCAGAATAACTTGAATATTTGGCAAAAGGAATATCGCGCAATATTCCAGTTATTCTGATTGGCTCTGATGCAAAAGAAGGGCGGAGAAGATAATCGCGCAATATTCCGTTTGTCGAATATTCAAGTTATTCTGATTGGCTCTGATGCAAAAGAAGGGCCGAGTAGCTGATGCGATTCTTTTATGTTGCCGAAAATTCGCAATGCGAATTTTCGGCAACATAAAAGAATCACATCAGCTACTCGGCCCAGGGTCTCTCTCTAATCATACCAGCAATGCTTTTAGATGTTGATGGAGATCACTAGGATGTGATCTGTTTTAAAAATACATTTGAAAAAATACGAATATTCGCCGCAATATTCGAGTTATTCGCGAATACTCGAATATGCAATATTCGTAGCGAATATTCGCAATGCGAATATTCGTGAGCAACACTATCCACTTAAGACCCGGACCAATACGCTGGCAAATGACCCAAGGGGTTTTTGCGATTCGGCACTGCGTCGTTTTAACAGACAATTGCGCGGTCGTGCGACGTGGCTCCCAAACAAAATTCGCGTCCTTTTTTTTCCCACAAATAGAGCTTTCTTTTGGTGGTATTTGATCGTCTCTGCGATTTTTATTTTTTGCGCTATATACAAAAATAGAGCGACATTTTTGAAAAAAAATCAATATTTTTTACTTTTTGTTATAATAAAAAACCAATAAACTAAATTTTAGTCAAACATTTAGGCCAAAATTTATTTAGCCACATGTCTTTAGTAAAAAAAAAATCGCATTAAAAAAAAATTAGCTACCTAGCGGGAACAGCGACACTAATACAGCGATCAGAAAAATGATCGCTTAGTGACGCTGGCAATAGGGAGTGAAAGGGTTAACTAGGGCAGTGATCAAGGGGTTAAAACTTTATTGGGGGGGGTGGGGGGGCTACCCTGACACTAATACTGACTGACTGTCACACTGTCTGTCACACTGACACTAAATACAGTAATCATACATGTATGATTACTGCATTCAGTGACACTGTGACAGGGGGGAGGGGGGGGGGGGCGATCGCGGGGGTTAAATGTGTTTGTGTGTGTGTGTAAGTGTGCTGTTTGGTGCAGACTTACTTGGTGTGTGGTGATCTCTCCTCAGCGGCGCTTGAAACAAACGCCGAGGGAGAGATCACGTCGCTTCCTCCTTCCTGTGTTTACACAGGAGGAGGAAGTGACAGGGCGGGCGGGCGCGCGCATTGGCTGGGAGCGATCCGGAGGGGGCGGATGAAAACGGATAGCCGCCCCCACTTGTCGGATCGCTCCTGCAGCCGCGCGGACCGCCGCATGTACGGGGGGGGGGTCCGATCGGACCCCCGATCCCCCCCAAGGCACCAACGTATATATACGTTGATGTGCCTGTCGGTGCCATTCTGCCGACGTAAATGTACATGCGGCGGTCCTTAAGTGGTTAATATGCACTTTTAAATATATTCATATACAATCTGGTCACACTGGAATAGTTTGCACCTTATATAAGGTCATATATGGTCATCACAATATTTTTTTAGATTTTTTATTTAATTTATATTGTTTGATTGGAATATATATATATATATATATATATATATATATATATATATATATATATATATATATATATATATATATATATATATACACATACATGGGAGAATTAGCTCGTGGGGATCACTTTTCTGAAACACAATCTGTAAACAGGCACTTTCGTTTTAAGTCTGGCAGCTGCCAGGTTTATTTTACAAAAAGTTTGCAGGTTAAAACAAACAAAACAGTAAACATAAATCCTTGCCGTCCGGCGCTAAACTAAACATCAGGGTCTCCTATCTATACAGTGTGGGGCTGGTCCCCACCACCCACAAAATAAACAACAACGCAAACCTTTTTCTTGCAATGTCTTTAGAGAGCTCCTCACACTCAGGTTCCCTCCTCAGTGTCCCAAAACCAGAGAGCTCCCTTCTGATCTCTACCTGGTTGTTTTTAAGGTCCACCTGACATTGAACTCCAGTGGACCCAAATATCCGGACCGGAACACCAGAGGCCGTAAAACCCGGCCCGGATTCAGGTTCAGCTTCTCAAAATAGAACGTATGCGCGGTGAAATATATCTATGGTAAAGTATCTCACCTCGCATACCGTCACATATCCTCCCCCTCTGCTCAAGCCCCTGCGGCTGAGCACTTGCCCCAACCATACAGTGTACCCGGGAGAGAGCATCTGCATTATTTTGGAGTTTTCCTGGCCTATGCTCCACCGTAAATTTAAAAGGCTGTAAAGCCAGGAACCACCTTGTCACCCGAGCATTTTTCTCCCTGTTATCACACATCCACTTCAAGGGAGCATGGTCTGTGACCAGCTTAAATGACCTCCCCAGTAGGTAATACCTCAGGGAGTCGCCACTTAATGGCGAGACACTCCTTTTCTACGATGGCATAATTTTTCTCGTGCTTGTTCAGCTTCCGGCTCAGGTATACCACTGGGTGCTCCTCACCATCCCTGTTCTGTGAGAGTACGGCCCCTAGGCCCACCTCAGAGGCGTCCGTCTGTACAACAAACTCCTGGCTAAAGTCCGGGGGTTACTAGTACGGGTACCATACAAAGAGCCTGTTTCAACTTCTGAAATGCCTCCTCGGCTTCGGGGTTCAACTTGACCATGACCGACCCCCTACCCTTCGTCAAATCGGTCAAGGGGGCAGCAACAGTGGCAAAATTGGGTATGAAACGTCTGTAATACCCCGTAATGCCCAGGAAGGCCCTCACTTGTTTTTTATTGACTGGTTGGGGCCATTTTTGAATTGCCTCAATCTTATTGGTCTGCGGCTTGACCACTCCCCGGCCAATAATGTACCCAAGGTATCTGGCCTCCTCCAGGCCTATGGCACATTTTTTTGGATTGGCCGTGAGACGTGCTTCCCTAAGGGAATCTACCACCGCTTGTACGCGGGGCAGGTGCGATTCCCAATCTGGGCTGTGGATGACCACATCGTCCAAGTACGCCGCTGCATACGAGCGATGTGGTCTCAAAGTTTTGTCCATCATTCGCTGGAATGATGCAGGGGCTCCATGCAGACCAAACGGCATCCGCTTATACTGAAACGAGCCCTCAGGATTGGAAAAGGCAGTCTTCTCCTTGGCTGATTCAGTAAGCAGTATTTGCCAATAACCTTTCGTTAGATCCAGGGTCGTTATGTAGCGAGCCTGTCCCAACCTGTCCACAAGTTCGTCGACCCGGGGCATTGGGTAGGCGTCAAACTTGGACACACTGTTAAGTTTTCTAAAGTCATTACAAAACCTGATACTGCCATCAGGTTTTGGGACCAGCACTATGGGACTTTACCACTCACTGTGGGACTCTTCGATCACATCCAACTCTAACATTTGTTTTATTTCCTCCGCAACCGCCTCTCCCCGGGTCTCTGGGATTCTATAGGGTTTTACATTTACCCGAACCCCTGGTTCCGTCACTATGTCATGTTGGATCGTGTTGGTCAGTCCGGGTAAGGGGGAGAAAAAGTCTCTATTTTTCTGCACAAATGCCGTAACGTCATTTTGTTGTGCTACAGACAGGGAATCCGTGATGGGAACGTCAGGTATCGCGGGTATCCGGTCTGTTGGAGGTGAGGTCGTGGCCAGTAAAGTCTCTCGGTCCTTCCAGGGCTTTAAGAGATTTACATGGTAAATTTGGTGGGGTTTCCTTTTGCCTGGCTGGTAGACTTTGTAGTTTACCTCCCCCACCCTTTCGACAACCTCAAAGGGACCCTGCCACTTAGCTAAAAATTTACTTTCTACTGTGGGAACCAGTACCAGCACTCTGTCCCCCGGGCTGAAAGTACGGACCTTGGCACCCCGGTTATAGACCCTCGTTTGGGCCTCCTGGGCTCGCTCCATATGTTCCCGTACTAGGGGCAGGACGGCTGCGATTCGGTCCTGCATCAAGGAGACATGTTCTATGATGCTCCTATATGGGCTGACCTCTCCTTCCCACGTTTCTTTAGCAATATCTAGCAGGCCCCTGGGATGCCTACCATACAAGAGCTCAAAGGGGGAATAGCCTGTGGAGGCCTGTGGAACCTCTCGTATGGCAAACATGAGATATGGTAGCAAATAATCCCAGTTTCTCCATCCTTGTCGACCACCTTTTTCAACATACTCTTCAATGTTTTATTAAACCTTTCGACCAGACCATCTGTCTGGGGGTGGTAGACAGAAGTACGGAGATGGGAGATTTTGTACAATCTACACAATTCCTTGGTAACCCTAGACATGAAAGGGGTGCCCTGATCGGTCAAGATCTCTTTCGGGATCCCGACTCGACTAAACACCTGGACCAATTCCTTGGCAATAGCCTTAGCGGAGGTGTTCCGCAAGGGTATGGCCTCAGGATAGCGAGTCGCATAGTCCAGGATCACCAGAATATGCTGGTGACCTCGGGCAGATTTCACCACCGGCCCGACCAGGTCCATGCCAACCCTCTCAAAGGGAACCTCAATTATTGGTAGAGGGACAAGGGGGCTGCGAAAATGGGGCGACGGTGCTGACATTTGGCACTCGGGGCACGATTCGCAATACTCCTTGACCTCTGCATGCAACCCAGGCCAGAAAAATCTCTGGGTGATTCTCTCCTTGGTTTTTTCGACCCCGAGATGTCCCCCCATTACATGACCATGAGCCAGGTCTAGCACCACCCTGGGAAAGGGTTTGGGAACCAGCAGCTGTTCTACCTCTTCCTCTCCGTGTTTTATCACTCGATATAATAGATTGTTTTTAATCGCCATGTAGGGGAAGGACACCACCCAATTAGGATCCACCGGTTCCCCATCCAACACCTTAACATTTTCCCTGGCACTCATGAGGGTGGGCTCTCGCAGCTGCTCAGTACAGAAATCCTCCCTCCTGACCTCCAAGTCTGGTACCACATTTTGGCTACTCTCGATGTCAGGGTCAGGCGAGATTTCCTGTTCGTTACCCTCAGGCTGGGTGCTAGCTTCCAAGTCTTCCGGTTCCCCGACCATGGCAGGGAAAGGAAGAGGATCTCCGGCTTCCTCGATCCCACCAATAGCCTGCCTTTCCCTTTTGAAAAACGGGTCTGGTGAGAGTTCCCGTCTTTCCCCAGCAGGGGGAACTCTATCTACGAGCCCCCCTTTATGCTCCCATAACTTCCAAAAATGGGGAAAGTCTCTCCCTACTAAAGCTTCATGGAGCAGTGAGGGTACCACCCACACTGAATGTGTTACCCTGCCCCAGGGGGTATCAACCTCAACCACTGCTGTCTGGTAGTCCAGAGTGTCCCCATGGATGCAAATTACCCCAATACTACTGGGGTGTAGTTTTTCGGGGTCTACACAAGCACTCCTAACTAGGGTCACCACGCTACCAGAGTCTAGTAGTGCTGTGAGAGGCTTGCCATCCACTAAAATAACGCACATCTGTTTTTCTAGGTGACTCTGATCTAGCGCAACACATGCGACCTGTGCAAACAGAGAAATGTGTCTTTTCCTATCAGCATAATCACATTGCATAGGTTCATCATTTAGAGGGCAGTTTGCAGCAATATGGCCCAATGCATGGCAACGAAAACACCGTATTTGCCCCACCCCCAGTCCTCTTAACGGTCCCAAAGACCTTCCTGGCTTCTGTGGCCAGTCTCCAGGTCTAGGACCCACAGTCTCATCTGCTGTAACAGTCTTATCCACTCTCCCCAAGCTCTTGAACCCCGGAACAGTCTTACCCGAACCGCTGGGAGATCTTGCACCTCTAGACACACCGAAGTGGGGCGTAGGTGGGTTTACCAAGTCCTCGGTAGCACTGTACTTCTCCACTAGGTCCACCATTTGGGCTGCAGTGTTGGGGTCTCCCTGTCCGACCCACCTCCTCAGGGCAGCAGGAAGCGCACGTAGGTACCGGTCCATTACCACACGCTCCACAATCTGCGGGCTGGTCAGGGTCTCTGGCTGCAACCACTTCCTGGTGAGGTGGACCAGGTCAAACATTTGTGATCGGGGTGGCTTGTTGCTGGAGTAGGACCACTGATGCACGCGCTGGGCCCGAACTGCCATGGTGACACCCAAGCGTGCGAGTATCTCTGATCTGAGAGTCTCATAGTCCTGTGCCTTATCTGTTTCTAGGTCAAAATAGGCCTTTTGGGGTTCTCCAGTTAGGAATGGGGCCAATAGTCCCGCCCACTGCTCTTTTGGCCATCCTTCGCGGACAGCGACTCTCTCGAAAGTCGCCATGTATGCCTTAACATCATCCGCTGGTGTCATCTTTTGCAGGTGGTAGGAGGCCCGTAGTATCTTTGGTTCTGCTGCCACAGGAGGTGCGGACCCCTTTTTCAGTTCCATCAGAGCTTCGGCAAACTGTCGGTTCATCTCCTGTTGCGCAGCCTGCTGTGCTGCAGCGGCCTCTGCGACTTGGCGGCTGGTTTCCTGCTGGACTGCATTGGCCTGTAGGAGGGCAGCCTGCTGCGCTGCAGCAGCTTCTGCGACTTGGCGGTTGGTTTCCCGCTGGGCTGCATTGGCCTGTAGCAGGGCTTTTAACATTTCCTCCATCTTCAGAAAAGTTGCCCGCTGAATCCACCACGTGTGGGAGAATTAGCTCGTGGGGATCACTTTTCTGAAACAGTCTGTAAACAGGCACTTTCGTTTTAAGCTGGCAGCTGCCAGGTTTATTTTACAAAAGGTTTGCAGGTTAAAACAAACAAAACAGTAAACTTAAATCCTTGCCGTCCGGCGCTAAACTAAACATCAGGGTCTCCTATCTATACAGTGTGGGGCTGGTCCCCACCACCCACAAAATAAACAACGACGCAAACCTTTTTCTTGCAATGTCTTTAGAGAGCTCCTCACACTCAGGTTCCCTCCTCAGTGTCCCAAAACCAGAGAGCTCCCTTCTGATCTCTTCCTGGTTGTTTTTAAGGTCCACCTGACATTGAACTCCAGTGGACCCAAATATCCGGACCGGAACACCAGAGGCCGTAAAACCCGGCCCGGATTCCGGTTCAGCTTCTCAAAATAGAACGTATGCGCGGTGAAATATATCTATGGTCAAGTATCTCACCTCGCATACCGTCACAATATATATATATATATATATATATATATATATATATATATATATAGTAGCAGAGCATCACAGAGAGAGCCTGGGAAAGTCCAGTTCGGGGTTTATACCTCTCCCAGGCTCCTCTCTTAAACATTCAGGGATCACGGCTAGGTGTTTGTTAACTATTTTTGTTCGCTTTGTTTTCTGCACACTGTACAGCACCTGTAAATAGACTTTGTATAGCACCAATAAACATCCCACTGTTGTTCACTTATCTTATGGACTTGGTATCTGTGCCTGCTCATCCCAGGGAGCTTTTGTACCCACTACCTATCCCCCAGCTTACAATATATATATATATATATATATATATATATATATATTGTATATATTTTGGATCAATTGCACCTAATATTTGGCACGAGCGCTGTCTTTTAGCACATTTAATATGTCACGGTTGATCACATATCAATTAGGCAGCAGCTGTGCGCTCAATCAGTTTTTGTTTTTTCACATTAGTGGCACAGTTCTGTAATTTTCTCTGTATTTGATGGAAGATTGGTCAAAGAAGTGGAAACTGAAGTACAATATTTCTAAATGTAAAATAATGCACCTAGGAAAAAAATAGTCCTTGAGGGTATACAGTGTTGGCCTGCATTACAGAGGAAAATACATTTGGGGTAATTATTTCAGATGATTTAAAAATTAGCAAACATGTGTCAAGGCAGTGGGGAAAGCAAATAAAATTCTAGGTTGCATCACTAGAGGAATCACCAGCAGGAGGAAGGAGGTCCTGATTTCCCTTTTTTAGTTAGACCTCATTTAGAATACTGTGTTCAGTTCTAGAGACCGCACTTACAAAAAGATTTGGATAAGACAAAATGAGTCCAGAGATGGGTAACAAAAATGGTTAAAGGTCTGGGAGATGAAATGCCAAGAGCGACTTCAGCAATTTAATAGTCTGGATTAAAGAGGTGAAAGGGGAGATGATTGAAACCTGTAAATACATCAGGGGGTGAATAAGGTTTGGGGTGGCAGTATTTTCAATATAAAACCAAAATCAAGAACACAGGGACATGGCTACATAGTTAGTCTAGTTGAAAAAAGACATCCAGTTCATCCAATAACAAGGGAAAAAAATCCTAGCTACAAAGCATGATCCAATTTGCTCTAGCAGGGGAAAATGTAATTCCTTATCCTCCAAGAG
The DNA here is from genome assembly GCA_029574335.1 of Rana kukunoris. Lineage (NCBI taxonomy): Eukaryota > Metazoa > Chordata > Amphibia > Anura > Ranidae > Rana > Rana kukunoris. The sequence goes on along the minus strand of CM056051.1, from coordinate 366,418,290 downwards.
GCAATAGGATATTATCTTTGAGAAATGATACTGCTCTAAAAACTGCTGATCCCTTGGCTTTGCTTCTGTCCCACTAAACCAAAAAGCTGCTGGCTATGCACAGGTGCATTGGACTAATATGTATAGGTAACGTTGATAAAAGATAATATCCTGGACTGCCACACTCCTTAAAGTTATGTCTTTATTGTATAAATAAAATCCAAAAAATAACCAAAGCGATGCAGTCAAAATGAAGTGAACAACAGGACAAAGGTGTCTGACATGTTTCACATCATGTGATGCTTACTCAAGTATTAGAACATGGTTTAATGCACAAAGGTAATGCGCTTACAGTACAAGATAGAAGAGTTCACGAGCATATCAGTGATAACAATGTCCTCCTTGAGGGGTGCCTGCTGTCCAGTATTTCTCCGGCATTCAAATGGTGTGAGGAGGAGTTGGAACGCTGGAAACAAACAGGAAGTGCAGGGGATCCAAGCTGCCTGATATGGACCGCATGGAAGGAAATTACATCACTTGGTGGGCCGGCCTGAAAAGGTAGGGAGGACTGGAACTAGGCTACACACTCAAAGCACACAGCTCCTTCTACTGGCCAGGCAGGTGTAAAAAAAATAAAAAACTGTAAATGAAGAATGTTTTCAGGAATAGAAGGGGGGGTAATAGTTTATTTTTTTATTTTTTTGATTAACAACATGGAAAGTAAATGAACATAAGAGAAATCCAAAACAAATCAAAACAGTATTTGGTGTGACACTTTGGGCCAGATTCTCAGAGGCGTTACGACGGAGTATCTCAGATACCCCGTCGTATCGCCTTTTTTTTTGGCTCGTATCTATGCGTGTGATGCTGAGCATCACTTTTGCATAGATACGCTTCTACATCCGACAAGCGTAATACAATTACACTTTCGGATCGTAGATGTAATGACAACTCCGGCCACTAGGTGGCCTTTACGTTGTTTTTTCATTTGCATATGCAAATGAAGTAGTACGCCGATTCTCGATCGCTTTTACGCCGCCCCGTCGTCGCCTACGTCGTTTTCGTCCGCGTAAGGTTACCCCAGCTTCTATGTGGAGTAACCTTACGAGGTCCCGTCGGATGCCGTCGTGTCCCGTCGGATGCCATGTTAAGTATGGCCTCGGGACCGCGTCGTGTTGTGCGTCGTTTACGTCGTTTGCGTACGTCGATTCTCAATGGGGCTGGCGTACGCTGCGATTACGTCGTTTACATTGAGAAAATGTGACGTCCTTTGGAGCATGCGCACTGGGCTTTTCCCCCGGCCGGCGCATGCGCAGTTCGTTCGACGCGGGGGCGCGCTTAATTTAAATACAAGCCGCCCCATTTGAATTGCGCGGGTTTACGCTGCGCGATTTACGCGACGTAAGCGAAACCTCGGGAGCAAGTGCTTAGAGAATCAAGCACTTGCTCCAGCAAGCAGCGGCGGCGTAGTGTAACTGGCTTACGCTACGCCGCCGGAATTCTATGAGAATCTGGCCCAATGCCTTTAAAACAGCATCAATCCGTCTAGGTACACACAGGGCCAGATTCTCATAGAATTCCGGCGGCGTAGCGTAAGCCAGTTACACTACGCCGCCGCTGCTTGCTGGAGCAAGTGCTTGATTCTCTAAGCACTTGCTCCCGAGGTTTCGCTTACGTCGCGTAAATCGCGCAGCGTAAACCCGCGCAATTCAAATGGGGCGGCTTGTATTTAAATTAAGCGCGCCCCCGCGTCGAACGAACTGCGCATGCGCCGGCCGGGGGAAAAGCCCAGTGCGCATGCTCCAAAGGACGTCACATTTTCTCAATGTAAACGACGTAATCGCAGCGTACGCCAGCCCCATTGAGAATCGACGTACGCAAACGACGTAAACGACGCACAACACGACGCGGTCCCGAGGCCATACTTAACATGGCATCCGACGGGACACGACGGCATCCGACGGGACCTCGTAAGGTTACTCCACATAGAAGCTGGGGTAACCTTACGCGGACGAAAACGACGTAGGCGACGACGGGGCGGCGTAAAAGCGATCGAGAATCGGCGTACTACTTCATTTGCATATGCAAATGAAAAAACAACGTAAAGGCCACCTAGTGGCCGGAGTTGTCATTACATCTACGATCCGAAAGTGTAATTGTATTACGCTTGTCGGATGTAGAAGCGTATCTATGCAAAAGTGATGCTCAGCATCACACGCATAGATACGAGCCAAAAAAAATGGCGATACGACGGGGTATCTGAGATACTCCGTCGTAACGCCTCTGAGAATCTGGCCCACAGTTTTTAAAGACCTTCTGCAGGTAGGTTGTTCCAAACATCTTGGAGAACTAACCATAAATATCTTGTGCTTTTTTATGTAATCCTAGACAGACTCGATGATGTTGAGATCATGAATGAATGAATGAAAACTTATATAGCGCAGCACATGCGAACTGAATCGCCTCTGGGCGCTTGTTGTTCCTGTCTCCTTTGATATCAAAAGAGATGAGTCTTGACCTTTTTCCTGAATGCTAGGTGGTTCTCCTCCAGCCGAATACTGATTGGTAAAGCGTTCCATAGTCTGGGACCTTGGATCGCGAATCTTCTATCTCCTTTGGACTTGTAGTTGGCTTTCGGAACCTGGAGCAGGTTTTGATTGGTGGATCGCAAAATGCGATTGGAATTATGAGCTTTTATTTTTTCGCATAAATAATGGGGGGCATTTCCATGGACACATCTATGCGTAAGACAGAGAGCTTTAAAAGCAATCCTGTCTTTAACTGGTAACCAGTGAAGGGCTCTCAGAGAAGGTGAGATGGATTCCCAGGGTTTTTTCCCGGTCACAAGTCTGGCGGCCGTATTCTGAACGACTTGCAGACGAGCGATTTGGTACTTGGGGAGTCCGAGGTAAAGGGCATTTGCATAATCCAGTCTGGAGTTAACAATTGCTCCCACCACGACCGCCAAATCTTCTTTGGGGATGAAAGGGGTAAGTCTGCGTAGTAGGCGCAGCAGATGGTGAGATCCGCTGACTACTGACCCTATTTGTGCGTCCATTGTCATAAAGGAGTCAAAAATGACCCCGAGACTTTTGACTTTGGCGCTAGGGGTGATGATTTTGCCCAGAATAGGCGGGGGTGTCCATGCTGTTGAAGGTTGATTCCTGCGCTTGGCGTGAAACAGAAGAAGTTCTGTTTTCGCCCCGTTGAGTTTAAGATAACTCTTTGTCATCCAGTCCTCTATCAAAGAGAGGCATGTCTCTAGATTGAGGTGATGATCCTTTCTGTTGCAAATGCGGAAATACAGTTGCGTGTCGTCTGCATATGAGTGATAGAGCAGTTTTTGGCTGCTGATAATCTCAGAAAGAGGACGAAGATATATGTTAAACAGCACTGGTGACAGAGGCGATCCTTGAGGGACTCCGCATGATACTGTGCATTTTTCAGACGTAAAAGGTCCTAACTTCACTGTTTGCGATCGGTTTTCCAGAAAAGAGGAGAACCAAGATAAATCGCCTTCTGCGACTCTGGCTACTTCAGCAAGCCGAGTCAGTAACAGTTTGTGGTCTACAGTGTCGAAAGCTGCGCTTAGGTCCAACAGAACTAGAAGACAAGATTCTCCTTCGTCTGCGGCCTCGAGAACATCGTCCCATATTTTGAGCAATGCGGTTTCAGTCCCGTGTCCGGGACGGAACCCTGATTGCAATGGGTCAAGTAGCTTGTGGGTATCCAGATGCTGTTGCAGCTGCTGTACCACTACTTTTTCCATTACCTTTGAGAGTACATTGAGGCTTGTTATGGGACGGCGGTGAAGTGGGTCCTTTGGATCCAGATTGGGTTTCTTCAGGATGGGTTGGATTATACCCTCTTTCAACTGTGAGGGCACTATGCCCTCCAAGAAAGACTGGTTGATAAGCTGCGTGATGGGAGGAGCCAGGATGTAGGCGCATTCCTTCAGCAGTTTTGTGGGGATAATGTCATTTGGCGCTGTACTATTGCGCAGTGTACAAATGACATTCTTAGTGGTCTCGATGGAGATGGGTTCCAGGGTGAACTTACCTGATATAGGGGAATTACTATGGGTGTTGTGTGAGCGGCTGCAGGGGGGATTGAGGGGGGAATTGTTTTGCTGAATGCTTTCACGGATTGCCTCGATTTTATTAATGAAGCAATCCGATAGTTCATTGCAAAAATCTTGTGTGTCTGTATTGGGGGCTTCAATACATCCTGGTTTCATGGTCTGAGTGACCAGCTTGAAGAGTTCGCGGGGGCGATTTAAGGCGCTGTTGATAGCCTCCGAAAAATAATTTTTCTTAGCTTGGAAAATTTCTTTGCGATATTTTCTTGTGGTCGCCTTGTAGATGGATAGGTTTAGCTCTGAAGAACATCTTTTCCAGGCAGATTCTGCCCTTCTGCGTTCTTGCTTCAGTAACGACAGCTGGTTGTTAAACCAGCTGCGTTTGTTTTTTTGGATGCGGGTTTTACGTTTCGGCGCTACCAAGTCAGCTGACTGTAGCATGGCCGAATTTATGGCATCCAGTGTTTCAACGGCCGTTTGATGCGGCTGAGTTGTTTCTATTTTTTTCCTTAAAGTGGTTTTGAAGAGTTCCGAGTGGAGCTTCTTCTGACATCTAGTCCAGTGAGTTGTCACTGGATTTGATGTTTTTGTTGCGGGGGGGATGGTGGAAATAATGAATTTAATTGCATGGTGGTCTGTCCATGGCAACCTTTCATTTTCCAAAATTTTTATTTCCAGATCTTGTCTGAAAATAAGATCAAGTGTGTGACCTGAAGCATGTGTGGGCCCACATACTAATTGCTGTAACCCTAAATCTTCCAGGTGGTTAATACAGGCATCGGCAACGGGGTCTTGTGAGGAATTGGCCCAGAGATTAAAATCCCCGAGCAGCAAAAGATGTTTGCTGTTGAGGGTGTAAGTGGAGAAGAAATCCGTCCATGATGATAGCAGCTGCGATTTTGGGCCAGGTGGCCTATAGCAGAGCAGAATGTGGACGGTCTCCTTTGAATTTGTCTGTAGTTGCAGAGTAAGGGTTTCCATGAATGGAAGAGGATTTTGGAGGACTGGTTTAGTGATCGCAAGGTGAGCCTTGTAGATCACCGCCAGTCCTCCTCCTCTTTGCCCTATTCTGTTTTCCGTTATGATACGGTAGTTTTCTGGCACCAGTTCGCCTAGAATGGTGTTACAGTCGGCTGCAAGCCAGCTCTCTGTAATGAAGAGGCAGTCTAGATCGTGTTGTAGAATGAAATCATGGATTTCAAGTCTGTGTTTTACTGCCGATCTTGTGTTGATCAAAGCACATGAAATGTGCTTGGGCTGGGGTAAACGGCTAAAATTTTTGACAGTCGATCGTCGATCGATCTTCAAAAGTTGCTCAATTCTGAGGGTCTTTTTGGTGATGGCTGGCAGTATTGCAGCGAAACTCCTCAGATCCCAAATGGTTTCTGCAGAGTACCGCAGACAAGCCATGGTCGCCATTCACCGGGGGTGAAGTAGTTTTTTTTTGGTGGCGATGGAGAGAGGATTCGGTGAATCCTCCCGGCTTTGGTCCAGAGGAAGGCAAAAAAACCCTAGCCGTGCTATGCCAATTTGCTTTGGTAGGGGAAAAAATTCCTTCCTGATCCCTGAACGGCGATCGGGCAAAACCCCTGGATCAAGTACTGTTAAGTTGTAAGAAAAAAAAAGGGGGGGGTGAGAGCTGTCACTGCTGCTGGGGCGTACCAAGATGGCCGCCGACCAGGAGCAGGACATGGGACCCAGGCTGGTGTGTAGCCAGCTGGGTGGATTGGTGAGCAGGGGGGGGGGACTGGTTGTTGAAACAGGGGAGGGTGAGTCCTGTAGGGGCTGGGGGTGAACTTCTGGGAACGTTTCAGGTGATGTTTTTGGCCGAGAGTGCGGCGCGCCGCTAGGCCGCGGATGAAGCCGCGGCCTTTCCTAAGATGCGGCGGCCGCAAATCAGCTGTGGCTGGCGCGGTTCAGGGGAGAAGACGGGGAGTGTCAAAAACCGCACTAGAGATGGCGGAAATTGCAGCGGGGAGGTGGCGAAGGGATGCCTCGAGTGGTGATGGTGGTGTGGGGGCAGAGGGAGGGAAGAAAAAGGAGCGGACGGGGATAGGTGGTTGCTGCGGCTTGTCCTGAAAAGGACGGCCGCCCGTGATCCCAGTGGATGGCTCTTACCTGATGAGCTTCCCTGGAGTGAAGAGGGGAGCCAGGGGAAGCTGGGGAGCCGGTGGAAGGACACTGCCTAGCTGAAACTAGTCCTGGGGGGAGAGCCGAAGCTGCAGGATGGAGTCACTGGAGGTCAGGTGAGAGGAGCTCTTAGGCACACGTCCGTCTGCTAGACCAATGTGCCTACTGACTGTCTACAGGACTCAATGGACACTGCTGACCTGATGAATCCAGGTGAGGAGGGATTAACATCAGTCTCATGACTCTGTAGGTGTCAAACCATCACATCCAGGACTCTTTCTTTACACTGAAGATAGTTCTTAATGACATTAGCTGTTTTTTTGGGGCCAGTCACACGCCTCCTTGATAGTATGGCATAACGAATGAGTATTTGCCTGAACATGAGTTGGTGCTAAACATTTGCCTGTTTGGGAAATTTGCAGGCTGTTCCCAGGTGTTAACCCTGCAATGAACTGAGCGCTGCAAAGTGCATTCTGCTCCTTGATTGGGGAAAGCTTTGCCCAATCAGGTCGCATTGTAAGCTGGTTGTTAAGGAGTGGGGCTGGGAAGCCGGGTGCGGCATCCTTAACAACTGATGAGTCCTCAGCTGTCAATGGGTTTCCCCGTTGACAGCTGTATAAAAAAAAATGCAGGTTAAAAAATAAAGAATAAAATGGGGTGGTGTCCCCCCCAGGTAATTCTAGACCCTTTGGGTCTGGTATGGATTTGAAAGAGGACCCCAATTCAAAATAAAAAACAAAACAAGGTGAGGCCCCCTTAAAATCCATACCGGACCCTTATTCCGGCATGCAGCCTGACAGGTCACCAAAGGAGGGAGAGTGATTGAGTGCCCCCTCCTGATCCATACTAGGCCAAATACCCTCAACATGGGGGGTGGGTTCTTTGGGGCAAGCAACGCTCTGCTCCCCACCTCAAAGCACCTTGTCCCATGTTGATGAGACAAGGACCTAAACCCCACAACCATGGACAGTGGTTGTGGGGGTCTGTGGGCAGGGGGCTTATCGGTCTCCAGATCCTGCCCCCCCCCATGTTAACCTCCTTGGCGTTTTTCCCGTGTCTGACACGGGGTAAAAATTTGCTGCTACTATTGTTGATCCCGTGTCAGACACGGGCTCGCCTCGCTGAATCCAGAGACTGTTTACTTACCTTCTCCCTGGATCCAGCGATGCATCCACGCTGTGTGAGCGAGCGGGTGCTCGCTCGATTCACACAGCGTCCCCGTGTGCCGCCGAGCTCCGTTCCCTGCGACGTTACGTCGCACGGGGACGGAGAACGGCGCCAAATTCAAAAATGTAAACAAACACTTTACATACAGTACAATGTAATCTTATAGATTACAGTACTGTATGTAAAAAATACACACCCCCCATGTCCCTAGTGGTCTGCCCAGTGCCCTGCATGTCATTTTATATAATAAAAACTTTTCTTTCTCCCTGCAAACTGTAGATTGCCCATAGCAACCAAAAGTGTCCCTTTATGGCAAAAATTGTTTTAGAGCAGCTAAAAAACAGCGATAATAAATTATAATCACTTGCAGAATTTAGCGATAGCGATCTGTGGGGAAATTCGTCATACAAAAAAAAAATTATGACAGCAAAAATTCTGCAACTGAGCAAATTTCAGTGATTTTGATTTGATTACATTATTGAATAATTTTTACTATAATTATATTATTATTTGTTATAATTTTTTATAATTATTTATTATATTATAATTTTTAATAAAAAAAAAATCATACCCGGGATGCCTATTAGACTCTTGTTTAGATAGATTTAAGTAAGTACTTACAAAACAATTGCAACGCTTTTGGTACAAAATTCCAGACAGAATCATAACGCCAGGGAGGTTAATGAGTATTGGGTACATAGTAACCCTACCCATTCACCAAAAAAGTAATAAAAACAAGAGACCCTTTTTTGACAAATCCTTTATTTAAAAAAAAAATCCATTGTCAATCCATCGCCCGCTGACCCGCCAACCTGAAAAAAATATATAAAACAAAAATTCTCTGCCTCCTGGGATGGCATCCTGCCGAATGCCTCCTCTGTGCTTTGACAGATCTTGTATAGGTAAGGGGAATGGCCACCGAACAACATCACCCAGTGGCACTGCCACTTCTGACACCACAGGCCCAGCATGCACCATCACGTGATGCCATCTCCATTTTTTTTTTGGGTCAGTGGACATGCCGATTGACGATAAATTTACATTGAGGGACACTATTTTTTTTATTATTTAACCGCTTAAGGACTAGCGCACGACTATATACGTTGGCGCAATGGCACGACTGGGCAGATGGATGTACCTGTACACCCCCTTTAAGATGCAGCATTGTGGGCATGTGTGGGCCCGCTGCGAGCTCTGTGAGTCCAACCATGGGTCCCATGGACTCGATGTCGATGGGATCGTCTCATGGAGAGGAAGAACGGGGCAATGCTGATGTAAACAAGCATTTCCCCAATTCTTCCTAGTGACAGAAGCCTGTAATCGGGAGCGGTGATTAGTGATCAGTGTCACGTCACACATAGCCCACCCCCCCTACAGTTAGAAGCACTCCCTAGGACACATTTAACCCCTTCAGCGCCCCCTACTGGTTAAACTCGCTGTCAGGCCGTGTACACACGACCAAATAAATCTGTTTAAATCGGTCTGACAGACCGATTTGATCAGATTTGTCTGCTGGGCTGTTTTGGTTTGATCGCTGTACACACGATCAAACCAAAATCCCCGCCGGCAGACAGCGCGGTGACGTGGCGATGACGTTGACGCCGCCACGTCACTGCACCAGGAAGTAAAACGCTTCCGCGCATGTGTCGAATCCATTTGACGCATGTGCAAGCAGATATGTCTGCTGGTTAGCGTACTAACGTACGGATTCCCAGCAGACAGATTTTAAAGCATGCTTTAAAATCTGTCTCCTGGAAAAATCTGTCTGTCCGCCCGTACACACGATCGAATCTGTCTGCTGAAACGGTCTGTCCTCAGTGTAATTTTCACAGTAATCAGTGCATTTTTATAGCACTGATCGCTGTAGCAAATGTAATGGTCCCAAAATGGCGTCAAAAGTGTCCGATGTGTCCACCATAATGTCGCAGTCACGAAAAAAATCGCTGCCATTACTAATAAAACAAAATAATAATACAAATGCCATAAAACTATTCCCTATATTGTAGATGCTATAACTTTTGCGCAAACCAATCAAAAAAACGGTTAGTGCGATTTTTTTTTTTTTTACTAAAAATATGTAGAACAATACGTATCGGCCTAAACCGAGGAAAACAAAATGTTTATCCATTTTTTGGGGATATTTATTATAGTAAAAACTAAAAAAAAAAATGTTTTTGTTTATAGCGCAAAAAATTAAAACCGCAGAGGTGATCAAATACCACCAAAAGAAATCTCCATTCGTGGGAAAAAAAGGACATCAATGTTTGGGAGCCATGTCACACAACCGTGCAATTGTCAGTTAGAGCGACGCAGTGCCAAATCTCAAAAAGTGCTCTGGTCTTTAGCCAGCCAAATGGTTCAGGTTTGGTTAATAAAGGATTTGTCAAATACTCGTCTCTTGTTTTTATTACTTATTGTACACCTTTTTGGTGAATGGGATGGGGTCTTATGTACTTGATAATCATTCACATAAAAGGGGTTGGGATCTGGGGGTTCCCTTGTTAAGTATTCACTTTTGTTACCAGTGGTTTAGACTTTACTAGCTGTGTGTTGAGTTATTTTGAGGGAACAGCAAATTTACACTGTTATACAAGCTGTACACTCACTACTTTACATTGTAGCAAAGTGTCAATTCTTCAGTGTTGTCACATGAAAAGATATAATAAAATATATAAGTACTTTTATACGATTTGGGTATACATACAGAGTAACTCCATTTTTGTAAGATAAAAAAAAAATAACAACCTCACCGGGGTAATCAACGTACAGGTACATTGGAGGGATTTTAACACACGTTGTTGCAGATTTCTACCTGTTTCCTACATGAAGAAAAAGCATTTTTCCTCCATAATTAATGGACTAATTAATTTTAATCAGCTTGTGCACTAAAAGAGAACATTTGCAGTGTTTGCATCCTTTTAGCATTGATTAACTTTTGGGGAATATCTCACCCAGAGAATGCCTAAAATTTGACTTGTGTCAAAGGCAAAGTTTGCCATTCAAGCAGTAAATTACATTTCTGGTGGGGTGTTCTGTACACCTACTGGGCCAGATTCTCTAAGAAATTCGCCGGCGTAGCGTAAGCCATTTACACTACGCCGCCGCATCTTACTAGAGCAAGTGCCGTATTCCCTAAGTATTTGCTCCGTCGTTTGCGTTGGCGTAGCGAAAATGGCCCAGCGTAAGCCCGCGTAATTCAAATGAGGCGGCTTGTATTTAAATGAAGCGCGCCCCCGCGTCGAACGAACTGCGCATGCGCCGGCCGGAGAAAAAACCCAGTGCGCATGCTCCAAAGGACGTCACATTTTCTCAATGTAAACGACGTAATCGCAGCGTACGCCAGCCCCATTGAGAATCGACGTACGTAAACGACGCACAACACGACGCGGTTCCGAGGCCATACTTAACATGGCATCCGATGGTACTTCGTAAGGTTACTCCACATCGAAGCTAGGGTAACCTTACGCGGACGAAAACGATGTACGGGGCGGCGTAAAAGCGATCGGGAATCGGTGTACTACCTCATTTGCATATGCAAATGAGAAAACAACGTAAAGGCCACCTAGTGGCCGGAGTTGTCATTACAACTACGATCCGCAAGTGTAATGGTTTTACACTTGTCGGATGTAGAAGCGTATCTATGCAAAAGTGATGCTAAGCATCACGCGCATAGATACGAGGCAAATAAAACGGCAATACGACGGGGTATCTGAGATACTCCGTCGTAACGCCGCTGAGAATCTTACCCACTGTGTACAGAATGGCTCCAGATTGCCAGATTGCATTGAATTTTGCACACAATCAGAGAATCTACAGTTTGAAATAGAAACATAATTTTTTGTAACAATATATTACACTATGGTTTGTGTAGCAATTGTATTTCCTAAAAAAAATAATCCAGAAAAGTGGAGTTGCCCTTTGATCTAAATTTCAATAGCCTAATTAATATGATGAAACAGTATTAACTTTCATTTATGCGCAAGAAAATCAATTAAAGGAAAGACAGGATTTTTTGCTTGTTCACAATTCTATAACTAAAGTAAACATAGTATTGCCTTCTTTCCTAAGCTAAGGGAACAAAAACCAAGTGAGCATGGTCTGCTATAGTATATCAAGCCCATTATCTTCAAGTCTTGGGATATTTACACTGCATGGTGTATAGGGTTTGGGGATCATGGGTAAAATAGATAGCGAGTCCCTAGGATTTGCAACGCTTGGGAATTGCATACTTTTGGTTCACCAAATCACCACCATAAATAAGGAGAAAGATATAAGGTAGTGCCTAGTCTTTGTCCCTGTATTGCTTAGTCACAAGAACCAATAATTTGACGAAATGGATAACCTACCCCTTCACTTTAAAAAGTGGGCTCACAGCAGTAATTTTTTTATTTTGGCATTTGTTCCTATTGGCAGTACTATGTCTTTAATTTGTCAATAACTTGTCTTATTATCTCTATAAATGTTTCACATTTAATTACAAGAATCACTTCCTATAGACTTCAATGAGGTTCACTGCTAAGTTTGTGACTTTTTAGCAAGGTTTGTCAAAGTGTTTGCAAACTGAACCAGCCAGACTTGTTCATCTCTAAAAGTGGACACCAATACATAGCATATCCATATCCATTATAGATTTTTCAAACTGCTTTTAATTTTCTAGTCAGAGCTTCTTTTTAGCTATAGGTTTAATAAACTGACATGTCTAGATGTTAAAATAAATAAATATAATGCCTTCTTCACCTTAGGATTTTTTTGTGTGTGTGTGACTTTTAAGTATAGGTTAATAGGATACATCATGTGCTCAGTTTATTGCCAGCTTGCCAACACATTGCACAGAGAAGTGCCCAATAAGCCTAATGATAATTAAAGTTTAAGGAATATTGAAAATAATGCTCTTAAATTACCATATCTCAGGCTACTTAAGATAAGCATTACTACTTGGCGGTTCCAAAACCTCTATGATTTTCTTAGGAGAATAAAATTGTTATATGGCGTTTTAAAAATGTATTTAAATCACCCATGACATTTATCACCGAAATAATACCTTGAAACAAACGTACTGCATTGCAGGATGGGGATTATGATAATAAAGTAGAAATTTTTATAGGCCTGAAGAATATCCTTTAGTGACCAGGCTAAACCTTAACGCATAAAACATATTCGGCTATTCAGCTGTAATTCAGTTCAAATAAATTTTGGCTGCTAGTTTATATATAATTAACAGGTATTTTACTGCATGGAGATTAGTCAAAATCAAATACATGAAAGAGACCAAATCTAGTAAGGAAACATTTATTGTTATGAGACCCGTAGCTTTTCACCCCAAAAATAAATGTCATAATGCAGACATTTCACTTATTCTTGACCATAGGACTCAAGCATCTAGGAGTCTACTTGATTAGAACAGTTGATGACCCTTTTCCCAGGAAGTGAGAAAATAAATCACCAGAATTCCAAAGATGCCTTTCAAAGATGTATTTTGAACACACAAGGAGTCTATGTATAAAAGATGTTGAAATATTTCTATCCCTTCTATGTGTGTATTAGGTGTGAATTTTCTATTTATTTCCTATGATTTTCATATCCATCTAGTGGCCATAATGCTGGATTATTTGCATTGGCTGTATGAATGCTGAGATATTTAGTATAAATCGGCCCCATAATGTTACATAGGTCAAACTACCAACACTTTGCGGTGTCCTCTTGTTCAAGGGGACTCGGTGAATCTTTGGAGTGCTGGTGAGTAACTTACTTGTTATATTGAATTGGTTTTGCAAGGTGCCATTCATTTCAGTCACTAAGAACACCCCCATTGGATTATATCTGGTCCAGCACCATTAGGTTTGTGCATCTCTACACATGACTTGTATTACATGTTTCCCAGGCAGCACATGAAGTCTTTGGTCTGAGCTAAATGGTGCTTAGAACTGGTGTGCATAATTTAGTTGCCCAGTGTTTTAGATACTAATTATACCCTGAACAAAAGCCCCCTATAACAATGTCCCCCTTCCCCCAAACCTAAACACTCAACACTTAAATAGGTATGAGCCGATTGCCCCCCTGTTTGGTTCGCACCAGAACCTTTGAACATTAATTAACTTCAGAACTGAATAACAAACCCCATTGAAGTCTATGGGATCCAAACTGGACAAATCAAGACTGCCCATTTTAAAAGCTTATATGTAAGTAATTGGACATACGATGGTTATGGGGGTCCGGGTATCGCACCAGGAAACATGTATCAATGAAAAAAAAAGTTTGTAAAAAACATAATTATAAATGAGCAGTGATTTATTGATGCTTAAAGTAAAAGAATAACAATGAAAAATGTATGTCAATATAGTTTACCTGTAAAGTGGCACATATGTACTGTGTATAGAAGCTGCTGCAGTAATAATTGCATTTATAAAGCCAAAAAAATAAAATTTTCCCTGAAAGCTTTCTTTATTTTTGCAAGCAATAGCACAGACAGTCTGTATGATGAGGCCTCAATGTAGTGAATGGGGAATAAGATTAGAGTTTTTTTGCATAAATTCTGGTGTCTATTCTACAGACTTTGGATAGTAACAGGTGCTGAAAATTGTTCTTTTATTCTCGGTGGCGCCTTCATACCGTAACCCATATAGGTACTCTTGACGAAAGCAAAAATTGGCCTTGCTGTTAAAAATGTAAATTATATGCACCTGTCAAACTGGTGCAGAAAAATTGGTCTTTGGATGTTGGTGCTGCTGTCCATGGGTGTCCCCATTGCTCCTCCATCCAGAGTGGAGACACCGCAAGTTTCCAAGCAGAAGGAATCTGAAAAATGACACACCATAAACAATATTGAGTTACTCTTGATGAAAGCAAGAATTGGTCTTGCTGTCAAAAATTGCAATGATATGCACATGCCAAACATGTCAAGCAGCTGTGGAAAAATTGGTCTTTGGATGTTGGTGGTGCTTTCACACCATAACCCTATAGAGGTACTCTTGATGAAAGCAAGAATTGGCCATGCTGAATGATATGCACCTGTCAAACAGGTAACGAAAAATTAATCTTTGTGTGGTAATTGTGCCAATGAAACCTACACACAAAAATTCTTCCAGATGAAATCAATCCCCACAATGCTAGGCAGCCTATAAGTGCTGCAGAGATTCTACATTCCTAAAACACTTAATCAGTGACATCTGCATTAGGGGCTTCATAGCTGCTAGTAATTCAGGACTGATTAATTTTGAAAAATGTCAGATGCGTTTTATAATCAGTGAAAAAAAACTCCAGCATCAATGAATGCCCATTCAGAAAGCACACTGGATGCAGGGCAGCCCAGCAGCTCATTTGCAAACTGGACAAGTTCTGGACAGTGGTCTATTCTCATGACCCAGTAAGCCAGTGGATCATTAATTTGAAAGCTCTCCATCTCTGTTTTTACCCCTAGAGAATCATCCAGCATGTGATGCAGATACTGCCGATGGGATGTGGAAGCTGATAGCCCTGGGCGAGGAGGACTAAATAAATTGTGAAATGCATCACAATGTGGCTGCCTTCTCCATCACTTCTCTCTTTTTTGTTTACAATTTTTATTATAGAAAAGGTCAGAAAACACTGATAGGGGGCGGACCCAGCCATGTGAGGTGAGGTGAGGTGTTCGCTCTCACTCTGACCTCCGTTCTCCTGGGCTTTTCAGACTAATGTGGCATGCAGTTGAGCTTTGAGGTGGACTAGGCTGTTGGTGGAGAGAGGAGTGGCATGGGCTGAGCCTGTGGGAAGTGAGTGCTGCTTGATTTTGCATTACAGTCTGCACTCAGGAGGATGGCTGGGAAAAAGGGAGTGAAATAGGACAGAAGAACAAAGCAGGACAGCTGCAGAATTGAAGGTGGATGAGAGCTATTGCTAATGCAGACAAACCAGCTTTAGAACCATACCTTTAAAGGATAGCGGTGAAGCAGCCTGCTGCGAAGCAGGTAGTAGTGTGACAGTGTATATCAAGGCAGAGGCATAATTGGAGACATCTTTCCTCTTTTCCCCTTTCTTTGGGTTAGCTTTTTTGGCTTGTAATGGTGTCCCTTGTAACAGTGGTTAAGGAGGGTTGCCAACCAATATTGATCCTTCTTCTTTACACCACATATTTTGGGGTCCTTTTCATGCTTTGAAGCATGAGGGAGCCCATACACTGCAAATTTGCGGAGTCATAAGAAGCGGACTCCTCTGGGTCACTGAGGATTATAGTATCTGAAACTGCCTCCACCCAGCCAAGTACTTCTCCCAAGGGTTCTGGGAATGGAAAATCATCTCTTAGGCCTCGTACACACGAGGGGATATGTCTGCTGAAAACGGTCCGATGGACCGTTTCAGCAGACATCTCCGCTCGTGTGTATGGGCTAGCGGACAGATTTCTCCACCCGACAGATTTCAAAGCATGCTTTGAAATCCATCCGGTGGAATCTGTCCGCCCGACATGTCTGCTGGTTAGTACACTTACCAGCAGACATGTCGTCCCCCACCGCCGCCGTGCCGCCGCCGAATGGATTCGGCGCATGCGC
Organism: Rana kukunoris; assembly: GCA_029574335.1. NCBI lineage: Eukaryota > Metazoa > Chordata > Amphibia > Anura > Ranidae > Rana > Rana kukunoris. The sequence goes on along the minus strand of CM056051.1, from coordinate 366,402,414 downwards.
GGAAGTGTTTAACTTCCTGGTGCGGTAACGTGGTGCAGCGTCAACGTCACCGCCGCGTCACCGCGCTGTCCGGCGGCGGGGAATTTGGTCCGATGGTGTGTACACGCCATCGGATCAAACTCCCGATCGGACATATCCGATGGAAATGGTCCGCGGACCGTTTTCATCGGATATGTCCGATCGTGTGTACGAGGCCTTACTGTTACATGTGGGTGGCAGTGACTATTGATTTTTTCGCTGAAACAGATGGGGCAGAGAAATTTGCCAGGATATAGTCTACAGCTGGTGGTGTGCTACTGGCAGATGTGCTGCAAGGACCTGGGACACCCTGTGCTGTACCATCATCCCTGATTGTGGAGGCTCCTGAGAGGTCATGAGGTATAGTGGGGGCAGACTTCTTAGGTGAGTAAGAAGGAGGAACAGAATTATCCCCCTTTTGTGTGGCTTTCAGGTGCTCTTGCCAACAGGTGATGGGAGATTAAATGCCTTGTCAAGCATGTGGTACCCAAATGGCTGGTGTATTTCCCACGCTTGATGTACTTGAGACAAAGTTTTCAAATTTCAATAGTGCGATTGGCTGCACATGTGTTGTAGAAAAAAAGGCCTAGACATTTAAGCTGTTGGAAGTGGGCCAGGAGATAACAGCCCATCAATATGATGGAAAGGGTGGCTGTTCTGTACTCCTGTCAGGTTTCATATCAGGCTAGCAGCAGACAACAGTCCAGGTGTGATAATATGCCTATAGTTCAATAACAAAAGCACATACCATGAACAGGTCTTGAGAAGCAGGTCAGCGCTGGGACTTGTAGTTCACCACAGATGCAGGGTTGAGACGAGCGGGACAGCTGGCACTTGTAGTTCACTGCTGAAGTAGGTGTTGTGATGAGCAGGAAGGCTGGAACTTGTAGTTCACCGCAGGTGTGGATGTTGGTGGTGTTGCTGGTGCTAGTAGTGCTGCAATGGATGTTGCTTACAGGAGTCAGGCAAAGTGTGGTCTAGGCAAGCCAGGTCATACACGGATAGATCAGAGTTCGAAAGGTACCAAATCGGAAGCAACAAGCAGGGTCAAACAAGCCAGGTCATACACAAAGTTTACAGATAAACAGGTCAGGCTGGATCACACAAGGCAAGCAGAGTAACTCTATCACGAGCACTGATTGGGTGAAGCCACAGGTGTTTTAAAGGAGAGCTGGCCAATCAGTGTTTCCCAGCCAAGGCTGTGTCAGGTGAGAGTGCTGGGTCCTAGAGGGATCCAGTACTGACAACTCCATGATGGCTGCCTCATTGGGATTGTGCCTTGCCTTCCCTTTCCTCCTCTGATATATCCGCACACGAGTCTTGTCCTAGTCTAGTCTAGTGACCTCATCATCATCATCTCCTCAATTCTCATTACCCCTGGAGACAACTTGGCAATACGCTTTAGCTGGGGGTACATGAATGCCAATTTGTGTACCAGTGTTTGCCCCTCTCTGTAGGCTCATGTTCCTGTCTTCCTCAACCTCAGAACCAACATCTGAATCAAGTAATGGCTGTGCATCATCAAGGAGAAAGTTGCTGATGCTGTGTTCAAATAAATCAGATGACTCCTCCATGCCTGCACTATGGCAGGAATAGCTGTAGACAAGGAGGCAGGTTTAGCCACTATATCAGCTGCAGTGGGTGACGGAGGATGAGGTGTGTTTAGTAAGGCAGTCCACCATCTCCTTTGCATGCTGTGGCTGGATAGCAAGGGCAACATCACTAAACAGAGGAAATTATACCCTGCCTGAGGACTGACCATGTCCACCTTTGCCTGTGGACACATATGCTGCTGGCTCCTTCACAGAACCACTTTAACTTAAGTTTGGTGCACTTTAACTGAAGTACTCACTACACAGGCACACTCCACTGATACACTGCAATATACTGCATCAAACGTGCAGTATTTCCCAGAAATATACAGCGTTAAACGTGCACTAAAGCACATTGAAATATATGCCGTTAAACTTACAGTAACACAATGAACTATACTAACACATGGAAATATACTGCATTAAAGGGCACGTACCACACTGAAATATACTGCATTAAACTTGCAGTATTGCATTGACATATACTGTGTTAAACATGCAACAATGCAAAGAAATATACTGTATTAACCACTTCAAACCCGCACTATAGCCGAATGACGGCTACAGCGCGGGTCTGAATATCCAACCTGACGTCAAAAGACGGCCGCCCCTCTGGGCGTTCCCAGCGTGCGCTCCAGAGCGTGCTGCGGGGAAGCCCTGTGTTGGCCGTGTCCCTTGGACACAGCCAATCACAGATCATGGCGAACGGCCAATCAGAGTGGCCGTTTGCGATGCGATCTGTGCGGCGAATGAGAGATGATCTCATAGATCATCTCTCATTGCCGTTTTACACAGAGTCAGCGTCCTGTCTCTGGAGAGGAGGAGACCGATCTGTGTCCCTTGGACATAGGGACACAGATCGGTCACCCCCCCCCAGTCACCCCCCCTCCCCCCACAGTTAGAACACACCTAGGATACACATTTAACCCCTTCCTCACACCCTAGTGTTAACCCCTTCAATGCCAGTCACATGTATACAGTAATTAGTGCATATTTATAGCACTGATTGCAGTATAAATGTGAATGGCGCCAAAAATGTGTCAAAAGTGTCCGATATGTCCGCCATAACGTCGCAGTACCAATAAAAATCGCAGATCGCCGCCATTTTTAGTAAAAAAAAAATAATAAAAAATAATAATTCTGTCCCCTATTTTGTAAGCGCTATAACTTTTGCGCAAACCAGTCGCTTATTACAATTTTTTTTTTACCAAAAATATGTAGAAGAATATGTATCACCCTAAACTGAGAAAAAAAATATGTGTTTTTTTTTTAAATTGGGATATTCATTATAGCAACAAGTAAAAAATATTGTATTTTTTTTCAAAATTGTCGCCCTTTTTTGTATATAGCGCAAAAAATAAAAACCACACAGGCGATCAAATACCACCAAAATAAAGCTCTACTTGTGGGAAAAAAAGGACGTCAATTTTGTTTGGGAGCCATGTCGCATGACCGCGCAATTGTCAGTTAAAGCGATGCAGCGCCGGAAGCTGAAATATCACCTGGGCAGGAGGGGGGTATATGTGCCCAGTAAGCAAGTGGTTAAATGTCACGTAACACACTGAAATATATACTGTAGCATTAAACTTGCAGCAACGCACTGAAATATACTGTGTTAAATGTGCACAAATGCACAGAAATATACTGAGTTAAACGGAAGTTAATGCAGTGAAATATACAGCAGTAAACTTGTATTAATGCGCTGAAATATACTGCATTAAACGTGTACTTAACGCACAAAAATATACTGCATTAAATGGCACTTAATGCATTGAAATATACGCCATTCAATTTGCAGTAACGCACTGAAATATACAGTGTTGAACTTGCAGTAACGCATTGAAATATACTGCGTAAAACAGTCACTACACTCACACTGACTGAACTATCACTAGATTCACACTAAAGTGACAATAAAGTATAAATGAATGGTCACTCACTAAACTCACACTGACTGAACTATTACTAAATTCACACCAATGTAAAGATGAATGGTGGTCACTACACTTACACTGACTGAGCTAGTACTAGATTCACACTAAACTGATATTCTACACTGACGAATAGGAATAGCACACTGTAGCATATTGTAGCACACTAATTGTCTAGTAGCACTGAGCAGCACCCAGTTCTATCTCTCTCTACGCCGATATCACACAAAAAATGGGCGCTATTGAAAGAATACGTTTTATAATGTGGGGCGGGACTAAGAGCAATGAGCCATGATTGGATAGAGTCATCATGACAGCGTCCAATCATGGCTCTGACAGTTCCCTGTGCCCTGATTGGGCAACACTTTCATTGCTTTAGCCAATTGTTGATTCCAATGCACCATGCAGCAGCACAGTGCATTGTGGACAAACAAAATGTTGACCGACCTGATAATTTGGGTGTTCATCAAACAGGCAAAAAGTTTGGCCCAAACTCATGCTCGGGCCGAACCATTCGCCCATCCCTACACTTAAAGAGTCAATAAAACAAACTTCACCAAGCCCTCCTGCAACATAATAATTAGTGTTATAATCTGAAAATCTGTAACCTTTTCTGTGGGGAAAAAAGTATATTTGTTTCTGATGTATTTGCCTGCCAGGTATAGGAAGTTTTATTCAGAAGTTTTTTCCCAATCAATTTTAGGAAAGCAGCTAAAGCATTTACAGTGTTGTATTTGGAAATTTAAAAAGCACATTTTTAAAGCAAAATTTTCATCAGTTCTCCTTTAATGCTTAAACTTGTATGTTATACTCTGTATTTATTCTAAAGCTGAAGCTTGGCAGACATTCTTTAAAATATGAAATAAATAGTCCACAATTATAGCACTGAAAAAGTATGGTTTTGCTATTCAAAGAAACTCTATTTTGATGTAAATTTCATTTTAAGTGAAACTTCTGGGATTGAGGTTGTTACTCCTGTATGAGTTTATAAACCTACTGAATTTTACAATGTGTGTTGCTGAGAAGTCTAAAATTAGGACTGAAATTTACTGGAGTGTCATGTGAATGAACAACTTCTATTCATGAGTCAATGTGCCAAATAATTTCAGCACTTGGACAGCAGCTGCAATGTTCATTAGAAAAGATTTCATAATGTCGATCTATACGATAAAAAGCTATTACAATATGAGATTCTATTTACTTTTATTTAATGATGTGCACATCCAAGTGATTTGCCCATCAGCAGAATTTCCTCAATGTGCAGCAGTAACTGAAAATGACTTAAAGCAAAATAGAAGTGCACAGGAAAATGCAAATAGCTGTATATAAACATTTTATTAAAAGTTATGAGAGGAGGCTGAGATCTTGCCATAAGTGTTTTAAAGTCAACTTTTGGTCAGCTAACCTAAATTCTTTAAAAAGTAACAACAGTGTTGAAGTGCATGCACCATGTGCTTATATTCGACCCAATATTGTTTTTTGTGCCTCCATAAAGTCTTCCTTGATCCTAAATGAAAAGGTTATGTGTGATTCCGCACAAGGAGAAGTACACGTCAGAAAATTAAAAAAGAGAAACAAAGAACTGCTGCCTCTACAGATTACTAACACCTAGGTGGAGTAAGATTGTGTAAATGGGAAAGAGTAGATGTGAAGCTGTTCTGTAAGGCCGCGTACACACGATTGAACATGTCCGCTGAAACTGGTCCGTAGACCAGTTTCCGCGGACATGTCTGATTGTGTGTACGCGGCCTTAGTGAATATATGCCTTTACTGCCATGAATGTGATAAAGTGACTCATGCTTAGTAGGTGGTCTAAAGAGACCTAGACCTAGTCCCTTAATGCATATGCTTAGTCCTCATGTACAGCTTGGGCCTAGGATCAAATAAGGCACCATGGGGATATAAAGACCCCTTTGAAGACTAACACTGTTAACTGTAGGTACCACAAAGTTAGGCTCAATTTAAATGGGAATGATAGTAAAGAAAGGGTGATTTGCAGGCAGCCATATAAGTAATGCCGTGTACACAGTCGTTTTTTGCGTTGAAAAAAAACAACGTTTTTAAAACGTCATTTAAATTGATCGTGGGTGGGCAAAACTTTGTTTTTGTCTTAAAAAAAACGACCAAAAAAAAATTTCAACATGCTTGAATTTTTTGTGTCGTTTTTCAAAACGTCGTTTTTTGTGTCATAAAAAGTGATGGTGTGTGGGCAAAACGACGTTGAAAACAACGTTTTTAAACCTGCGCATGCTCAGAAGCAAGTTATGAGACGGAGCTTCAATAGAAAAGAGTGCTGTCGAATGTGGTGTATGTCACCATGCTTTGCTAGAGCTTTGTAGAAAAACGATGGTGTGTACGCAACGTCGTTTTGGAAAATGAAGTTTGAAAAACTTCGTTTTGTTTCATGATTAAAAACTTCGTTTTTTTTCATCGCAAAAAACTACCGTGTGTACGCGGCATAAAAAATAGATAATGTAATAAGATAAGATTTAAATAGAATTCTATCCTATGGTTTGGTACTGTGCCCATGCCACAAGGAGCAAGTGAAGGGAAATCTCCCCAGCAGGACAGCAAAATATAACCTTATATGGGTTTTAGGCCTTCCCAACTTAAAAAAAAATCCATAATAAAATATCTCCTTTCCCTGTACCCCTTTCCTAACTACTTGCAGTCTTTTCAGCTGTGGCCCATACTGTGACCCATATGAGACTTGTTACTACTTGCTCATCTGCTCTCCACCATCCAATTATGCCCTTAGTATTGTTTCTTCCCTTTTTCCTTGTGCCCTGTCCTATCAACTTACTGTTAACAAAATGGGGTGGGAAAAGGGTCATTCATCCGGTAACATTATTCTCCAGACTTCAGCATTAACTATAAAATACATTTGCTATGTTATAGGAAACATTTAGAATTGATAACTGTTTTAAGTATTACCCTGAAAAAAAAGGCATTTCATCCTTTCATCTGAATACCCAGAAAAAAGTAGTGCACTTCCTGTGACACTTCATAGACATTCATGCACCTTAAAGTCGAGTTTTGCCTTCCTCTCAAAAAAGGAAACACATACTGTAGTTGCTAACTTTTACTATTAGGACACTTACCTGTCCTGGAGTCCAGTGATGTGATCACCGCCTGTCGGGCACCATTTGGCTTCACAGGTGGGTCCCTACTGAGCATGCGCAAAGTGAAGCTGCACTCTCCTACTGGCCCGACAGTAGGGGAAGGAGGAGGAAGAAAGTGGGGGGCAGACATTTGACGTACCTCACTGTGGTGAGGTCAGAAGGTAGTGGGGACAGGGTACCTGTCAAAAACAAGGAACCGCCCCCCCCCCCCTTCCTTGAAAGGTGTCATATGTGGCACCAGAGGGGGGAGGAGACAGATAAGCAGATTTTCCACTTTAAGTACAAACAACCAGCAACTGCCCCGACCTATTACTGGACCTAATAGCAAGAAGCACATGGAAGAGGGATGCATGTCAAACAACAACAAAGTTCTCAGCTTAATTTTCTAGCCAGCCTGCAACAAACTGAATTGCCCTGTCTAACAGTTTACATTAAAAACAGGGGTTTAGTTAGCACACATTTTCAAATACAGTACATGCTTAAGCTTCAGATACCACACGGGACCCCAGTATTATCTACCCCTGTCTTTTGTTAGCTCACCCCTTTTCAATTAGCTTAAACCCGCCCTTGAGACATCAGAACCTGGCAATGGGATATTGTGACCCCTGTTGGACTGAAGTCACAATAACAGACCCACAATGTACAAGGACAATATACTGATAATTTACCTGCTGCAGTGGCACGATCCTTCTGGGCAAGAAAATACACTTCACACAATGTATATAATTGAATGAAAGAAAGTTAAGTTCTTTTACTGCATTAAACTGCATTAAACTTAGAGATAACAGGCATAGGACTTTAAATGCAAACACAATAAATCAGCAGTAGTTCACTCTGGAGAGAAAGGGCCCTTGCAAGAATCGTAAATTAACATAGATCAATAAGCTACTCTAAAACCTAAGAGTGGCACCACTCGCCTGAATATAAGAGATCAGTCTATGCTCGCGAGAACCCCTAGCGGGCTACCTTCCGGAACAATCAATGTACGCGTAGCGGCCGGTTGGTGCACATTAACTTATAATCCAAAGGGAGCAGTTAGAGAGGGAAAAACACACACAGCGTGATGTCAGTAACGGTAGAGGGTGATGTGATTGATCGCTTGCCAGCGTCGGTCGCTACCTTAAACCCTGAGGCAGTTTGACTAGGCCTCTTAGTCTTGTCTGTGGGCCAACAAGTGCCAGTGGCTGGTAAAACAAACTTTTTGGGGTCTATGGTGACCAAAGAGTTAGGAACTGAGCAAGTACTCTCTCACCCAACAGGCCAATCCGCCTGACTTATCCTCAGGGAAGGAAAAGCGCGCTGGTAGGACGTCGCTACGACACACACACACACCGGACTGAGACGTTCCACTGCTACAAATTGTCAGCTGGGCTGTCTCTTCAATCTCTGGCAACACTGGCTGGATGTTGGAGTCTTGTTTCTGTCTGGATGGCTGGTCCCTCGACAATTCTAGGCCCAGGCTTCTGGCCTAAACACCGCTGTCCCTGTCAGCAGCTCCGCACAGGAGAGAAGGCCGTTCCCGAGAGAGCGAAAAGGCGCCACTCCCTCTCCTTAAGTAACCTCCTCCACTGATCTGAGGGAAACGTCATATCCTCCTGAAGGGCAAAGCATTTCGGGAAACGTAGTCCGTTTATCTTTACGAGTCAATGGAGTCCATATCTCCTGCTACTTGTAGTTCCACAATGCCTAACTCATGTAAGAGGTATCTAACTTATGTATAGTTGTAAGTAAAGTTCCAGTGGGAAAGACCTGTCACTGGACTCTGGCAGGTTGACCCGGCTACATATGTATAATAAAATATAGTTAGGACTACAGATAATAATGAGGTTCCTTGGCATGGCCTCTGCAGCTAACACATGTATTTGCAAATGTGTGCAAACTAAACCCCTGTTTTCAACTTGAACAGTTAGACTGGACAATTCAGTTTGTTGCAGGCTGGCAGGTTGAGCTGGGAAATTTTTCTTTCCTGTTGTTACTTATGTGCCTTCAGCCTGTATATATATGCAGTGTACAATAATCTAAGGCACTGCTGTCTCTGACTGCTAGTTTCAGGAAATTTGGGGGAAGATTTGATGATGTCATTACTGTGCTGCTCACTGTTTCCTTTACTTAAGGGTAAGCTGTATCCAAAAGAAGTACAGTCACTGTACTGTATCTCCATAGGCGTGCGCACAGGGTGTGCCAGATGTGCCTGGGCACAACCTAATCACCCTGTTCTGAGCAGATTCTACTTGCTGCTTGGCGGCAGAGAAAGGGACAGGGGTATCTTTGTTCTCAGTGCCTTTCTCTGTCTCAGAAGTGAGACATCAGGGGTCTGTTTAGACCACTAATATTTCACCAAAGCCCTCCAATGGGGCTTCTAAAAAAAAACTGTACAAAAAATAGTAGAAAATTATCGTAAAAAAAAATATGGTAATTTTTTTTTTAAATATGGTAATTTTTTTAAATAAATGGTAAGTAATAATAATAAAGGTAAACTACTGACGCTGTCTATTGCCCTGCTGATAAATATATATATATATATATATATATATATGTGTGTATGTACACACACACACATGTATGCTTCAATTTTGGGGTGCACACCCTAATGCAATAGGCTGCGCACACCTATGTGTATCTCTGTGCTTCTTCTTCATTCATTTTGTGAATCTGTAGTTTCTGTAGGTCTTCTGCTGATTTCTGATAGTTCCCCCACCAGTCATTAGATCACAAGTTACCCGTGGACAGCTGTGACACAAATAAAGCCCTGTTCTTCTACCAAGGTGTCCAAAATCACACAGAGATTTAGGGAGTCTATATGCAATATGTGTAATTGGTCTTTTGCCCTCTTTTTTTTCTTTTTGAGCATGACTAGCACAATACTCACCCTCTTTAGGCTTTACATGCCTCAGGTCACAGAAGTTTGCTAGTATAGTGATCTCCATCGATTGATAGTTGTCTTTGAAAGAAAGAAAGTTACCGCTCCAGGTTGATTGTGTTAGGATGATCAGTGTAGTCTCAGGAGATCAAGGGTGCTTGCAGTGCACAAGGCAACAAAAGAAAATATGGACAGCCGCACTCCAAAAAACCTTGATGGTGTTTTTTTTTTTTCAATAATCCAGACATTTTGGGGTTAAATCTCAGTGATCTCTGAGACCTATTCACACAGACAGATGATTGTGGTTAGGGATTCAGATCTGGCAACCCCATTGGTTAATTAGTTTTGACCTATCAGGGGTTAGCATTGATCACATGTCTTTGAAAGTTTGCTATACTGTATATTAGATGCGATGTTTTATAATTGTCAGCTATGATTAATCACTAATTTATAGTGCGAAACACGTCAGCTGTTTTACTCCCATGTAGTGTGCTGTGACTTGCAGTGCATTTTTTCTTTTTTAAATAAAGACATCTATCAAGGTTTTTTGGAGTGCGGCTGTCCATATTTTCTTTTTCCATTTGTTGATAGTTGTCTTTGACCAGTCAGAAAAGCAGAGTTTAGTATGCCTTCTGGCCCATAATGAAACACTTAGGCCTCGTACACACGAGCAGACAGATTTGTTCAAATCTGTCCGTCCGACAGATTTGAACAAATCTGTCTGTTGGGATTTTGGTTTGCTCGCGTGTACACACGAGCAAACCAAAATCCCCGCCAGCAGACGTGGCGGTGACGTGGCGGTGACGTTGACGCCGCCACGTCACCGCACCAGGAAGTAAAACACTTCCGCGCATGCGCCAAATCCATTCGGCGGCGGTGCGGCAGGGGTGCGGGACGACATGTCTGCTGGTAAGTGTACTAACCAGCAGACATGTCGGGCGGACGGATTCCCACCCGATAGATTTCAAAGCATGCTTTGAAATCTGTCGGGTGGCCAAATCCGTCGGCTCGGCCGTAAACACACGATCGAATCTGTCTGCTGAAACGGTCCAGTGGACCGTTTCCAGCGGACAGATTTGATCGTGTGTACGAGGCCTTAGTTAGCACTTACAAACAATAAGAACACACTAATGCTTGTTCTTTACTTGATAATACAGACAATTGATAACATGTAATGGCTTTTTGTTAGTTTTACTAAACAGGTGAGAAATTAGAACATTGACATTCCTATATCTCAATGTAACTTTTTTGTTTGTAAAGGCAAAACTTTTTTCCTTTATTTTTGGATAGAGTGGTAAAGGGTTTGTCCTTCAGCCAAGTTTTTATTTTGGTCTCTGTCCCCATCGGGAAGATGTGCCCCCCTATTTATCTGTGTGGCCAATATCACCAAGACAGAAAGTCTTTGTAAAAACAATTATAATAATATCAACACATCGGGGCAGTCTTCCAATAGAGAAATTTTTTTTGGTAACAAATGGAGATGACCCATTAGTAAAGTTCAGGTGTAAAAACCGGACCCCAATATAGTTAAAGTCAAGGGAAGCTGTATGGTAAAAAATCTATTCTGGCCATTTTGTAGGCTAATGGGCAAGAGATTGTCAAACAAATGGCATGGGGACCCTTTGAGACTGGTATGATTTTTAAGGGGCCCTCACACAAAAAATAAAATGGCATGGGGTCCCCCTAAATTCCATACCAGATCGTTCAAATTTAAGAGGGGGCCCAAAGCAAACATCAAGACAAAATTGTAGAGTCCCCTCAAAAAATCCATGACAGACTTTTATCTCTGTTAGTAGCCTGGGGGTAGGAAATGCGTGTGCACTATTCCCCCTCCTGAACCATACCAGGTTGCATACCATTTACAGGCCCATGACATTTAAAAAAAAGTAAACAATAAATAACCTTGTTAAATATAAAAATAAAAAAAGTCCCATGATGTACATCCACCATCAATCACATTGTTAAGCAATGTAGATCCACATCAATCATGAAGCCCGATGCCCACCTGATTTGCTGAAAGCAGAAAAAAAAAAAGCATACTCGCTATATGGTCTCACACCAGTGAGTGCTTGCCTGACCACTCTGGCAGATGACCACTAATATAAATAAAGGGTGAGGTCTCCCAGGAGCCAAAATTGACCATATTTGGACAATGAGAATACTGGTATTACAGGCATTAGATACCCCTTGCTCATTCACATACAAAAATCTGGTGAGCCCAGGCCCGGATTTACTTCCTTTGCGGCCCCAAGGCCGGGTCCTTCAATGCCGCCCTGGCCTGTGCAGTACAGGGGGGAAATTATCCACCGGGGGACTTTTTCTGCAGGACACTGAGAAGCAGTGGGGGTGCTGCTGCTGAAATTTGCATTGAAATGACAGGGGGGAACTCCCAAAACAAAATGAAAGTGAAAGTGGTGAAAGTGTCCTCTCCTCTCAGCCACAGTGCCGTCCCTGCACCCACTGCCGCCCCGAGGCCTGGCCTTGTTGGCCTTGTCTGGAATCCGGCCCTGGGTGAGCCCCCTTATTGTTAAATGGGGCTTCTGTATTGTTAACCCTCTTCCTGTAGACCCCTACAGCCACCGGACCAATGTTCTCATCAACATGGGGCTCAAGTGCTTTGCCTTTGTCCACCTTTGTTGATAGCACGTGGCCTGGTATGGCTCAGGAGTGGGGGGTGTGGACACGTTCCCCTCCCCCTTCCTGGCCAGTCAGGCTGAATGCTCGAAGATAGGTCTGTTATGGATATGTTGGGGAGTTGTGAGGACATGTATTTTTTTTTTTTTTTTGCATAGGCTCCCCGAAATTCATACCTGACCTGAGGACTTCTTCGCTTAGTGGGCCAGTGTTTGTAAATGTGACATCAATACTTGTTAAGGACTCAATGTTGCCTAAAACTGCCTATTCCCTTAAAAACTATTGACAATGTGAAGCTTTCATCCATAATAGCTGATATAATACAGGTATTATACATGATGTTCAAGTTCTATCGAATGGGTAATTGTTTGGTTGTGCAACCTTAAACTGGAAGTCCAGGCTTTTCCTAACTATGCTTAAACTTGCTCCCACCTGTAACAGAATGGCCTGTGACACCCAGAGACTTTTGAGGAATGTGGGGTGCTCTCGAGCTGGCATTACCAATGACTCTTATGTCTAGGGTCACCCTATGTCCAATAGGGGCATAGTATGACTGAGAAATTATATCTCGGATTACATAAAATGGGATATTACTGATAAATCATGTATTGCAGGATATATTGGAATATTACAGTTTGGTTAATGTTGACCCACAACCGGTCAATAGTGACTCATTCCTCTGTCTAACAGGCTGTTGAGGTGTTAATTGAGGCTGGCTTCTGAAAGACCCTTCATTGTGTGATAACACTGTTTAAAGCCTATTGATGATCAGATGTTAATTGAGTGGGTTAGCGTGTCAATTATGTTTCAGCTTGTCGCGGAGTCAGGACGTCTGTCTAAGATGTGGATTGAGGGTAACTCATTGTGTGATGTTGTTTTGCGTGAATTCTATTGATAATAGATGTGACTTGTCAGCTGTAGTAATTAACTCCTGTAGGTTCGGTGCCAGAGTGTCTACCTAAAATCTGTATTGGAGCCCCACTGCGTGATGAGGGGGGTGGAGAGTTTCATTGTCCCTGTGATTAACTGTGACATGTTTGTAACTGTATAAGAACCAGCTGAGTTTACCATTAAAACAGTCATACATTTGAAACCAGAAAGAACAGTGCGTAGGGAATTCTTATGGATCGGGTCCTGTTGGCTGGATTGCCGGATAAGCTGTCATGGTTGGAGCAATAGAATGGATATCGTAAACAGTGGTGACCGTTACACCTCCATCCTAACTCATATTCTAACTACTATGTGAAAGGAAATGTGTATTCTTAACTATTTGGTATGAAATACCTGTGCAGTGAGGTCACCCATAGGCTTGCTATGGGGCATCCATTGTTGGCTGTCCCTCTTCTCCCCTAAAGCTGCTGCTGGGAGCTGATCACGTGACTGAACCAGACCATCCTCACATTAGGTAAGTATACACATCTTCCATTCACAGGGTAGAAGAATAATCTTTAGAATGGGATGGGGCAGGTTTAGGCTCAGTTAGGATTAGCCTAGTGATACGCCTGATCCCGCGTACACACGGTCAGAATTTCCGTTGGAAAAAGTCAGATGGAACTTTTTCATCGGATATTACGACCGTGTGTTTGCCCCATCAGACTTTTTCCGTTGGAAATTCCGGCGGACTTAGAGATTTTCAGACGGAAATTCTGATTGTCTGTATGGAATTCCGATGGAGAAAAAAACATGCATGCTTGGAAACAATTTGTCGCATTCTCGGGAGCATTGAACTTCATTTTTCTAGGCTCGTCGTAGTGTTGTACATCACGCATTTTTGACGGAATTTGGTCGGAATTTGGTGTGTCCGTGTCCAGAGTTTATTCCGACGGAAAAAACGGTCGTGTGTATAAACTAATACAGGAGTAACAACCTCAATCCCAGAAGTTTAATTTAAAATGAAATTTACATCAAAATAGAGTTTCTTTGAATAGCAAAACCATACTTTTTCAGTGCTATAATTGTGGACAATTTATTAGGTGGGATCTCCTGTCACTTTGGAGAGATTTCCTTGTCTTTTTATGTTGGTAGGTGGAGGTAAACCTTTCCAGCAGTATCCAGTCAGCAGAAATAACCCAATAGGAGTTTTAACTATTCCTTATTGTACCCCTACCCTACTGACAAAGTGCTGTATAGTCAAAGCTATGGTATTCCCAGTAGTGACCTATAGCTGTCTGTGAAAGTTGGACCATGAGGAAGGCTGAATGCCGAAGAATTTATGCTTTGGCAATATTGTGTTGGAAAAGACTCTCAAAACTCCCTTGGACCAGGCAATTTTGAAGGAAATCAACCCTGAATATTCACGGAAAGGAAAGATCCTGAAGCTGAGACTCAAATACTTTGGCTCCCTAATGCGAAAAGAGGACTCATTGGAAAAGATCCAGATACTGGTAAACATGGAAGGAAAAAGGAGAAGAGGACAACAGAAAGCAAGATGGATAGATAGCATCAATGAACATGAAGTAAAGCAAGCTCTGATGCCGCATACACACGGTTGTTTTTGTGATGAAATAAAACAAGGTTTTAAAAAGCGTCATTTAAAATGATCGTGTGTGGGCAAAACGTTGTTTTATGTCTTCTGAAAAACGACCAAAAAAAAATTCGAACATGCTTCAATTTTTTATGTCGTTTTTTTCAGAATGTAGTTTTTTGTGTCGTGTGGGGGCAAAATGACATTTGAAACAACGTTTTTATACCCGCGCATGCTTAGAAGCAAGTTATGAGACGGGAGCTTCAATGGAACAGAGTGCCGTCGAACGTGGTGTACGTGACCGCACTTTGCAAGAGCATTTTCAGAAAACGATGGTGTGTAGGCAATGTCGTTTTTTAAAATGAAGTTTGAAAAACGTTTTGTTTCGTGAAATAAAACAACGTTTTTTTACATCACAAAAAGTGATCGTGTGTACGTGGCATGAGAGGCAGTGGATGGTCCATGAGGTCACAAAGAGTCAGGCAAAACTAAATGACTGAACAACAACTGTATACAAAAAAGTGTTTTGGCTATTTATACACTTTAACACTAATGCCCTGTACACACGATCGGTTCATGTGATGAAAACGAACCGATGGATTTTTTCATCAGATATCCGATGAAGCTGACTTTCATCAGTCTTGCCTACACATCATTGGTTAAAAATATGATCGTGTCCAACGCAGTGACGTAAAACACTACGACGTGCTGAGAAAAATGAAGTTCAATGCGTCGACTTGATTCTGAGCATGCGTGGATTTTTGAACGATGGATTTCCCCACAGACGATCTTTTTTTTAACCATACAAAAATTTTAAAACAGGTTTTTTTTTTTTTTTTCACCAATGGGAAAAAAAAAACTGATGGGGCCCACACACGATCGGTTTGTCCGATGAAAACGGTCCATCGGTCCATTTTTATCAGACGAACCAATCGTGTGTACAGGGCATTAGGTGCACTGTGCATAATAATAATAATAATCACACTCTTAGGTTAACAAATGTCCTGTTATATTATTGATGACTACAGTATGTATTAGATCAACAATATTAATGAATTGTTGTTTTGGTATATTTACTTCCAAACACGTGTTTAAATACACAGGTATCTTTTTTTATGTGTATTTCATAGGAAAAAGTATCACTTAGTGATTTGGGTGACTTAGGGACCATAATCTATATCATTGGCACAGAACGTGCTCTACTTTTCCAGGAGGAGATTTTATCTCTGTCCAGTTAGAGTTTTACCTCTATGTAGTCTTTATGTGGGTGGCAATCGCTGTAACAGGCTGTTGGCATCTTGATGAATGGGGTGTGGAATTTGGTGAGATAATTAAACAGTTGACTTGCACACTCCAGCCGATAACAAATGATGTGTCGGCTGTTTTGCCTCTGTTTTTACTCTGTCCTCAGTTGCTTGAATTGGATTTCGAAAGATTAATGGATTTACCATTCATATCTCAACAATCCCCACCTTCCCATTACCTGGTTGTGCGTCTCGCCTCTCCGTGCATATATCAGCCCCATTAGTCATCATAGCGCTATAGAAATGCGAGATGGAAAGCTGGCCAGACAAAGGAAGGCTAGTTATCAAATGGCACTATTTCTCTCTGTCATGAGATCGTATATCATGCACTGTACAGTAGGATTGACAAAGTATGTGAGTACAGTGTGAATGCATCTTTTGAATGAGTATTAAGTATTAAACTTGTCAATAACGCTACTCGTTTTATGCACAAGGGGAGATGACATTTAGGAGTGACGAGCAAGTGTGAATTTTTTTTCTTCATTTAAAACTATAAGTGTCTATGAATATGTTAAAATCTTACATTTCATAGGCGTGTAGATTATTAAATATTGGCCGCTCATTTTTATTACTCTGGAAATTAATCAAGTAGATTGAGAGGGCAGAACTCTCAATAAAACCCCAATATTTAAAGGGGGTGACTAATGACTATCAACATTATATGTGTTATGTACTTTTGGGGTTTCTTTTAAAGGCAACTTAAAAAATACAAGTGCTACTCATGCTAAATGTTTCTTTTAAAGGCCATTTTATGTGTCGCTTTAACTGACAATTGCGTG
Organism: Rana kukunoris; assembly: GCA_029574335.1. Classification (NCBI taxonomy): domain Eukaryota; kingdom Metazoa; phylum Chordata; class Amphibia; order Anura; family Ranidae; genus Rana; species Rana kukunoris. The sequence goes on along the minus strand of CM056051.1, from coordinate 366,385,710 downwards.
GTCGTGCGACGCTGTACCCAAACAAAATGTATGTACTTTTTTTTCCCACAAATAGAGCTTTCTTTTGGTAGTATTTGATCACCTCTGCGGTTTAGGGTATAGATTTATGGCATTTTTATTATTATTCTTTTTTTATTAGTATTGGCGGCGATCTGCGATTTTAAGCAGGACTGTGACATTGCGGTTGGACAGATCGGACAATTTGACACTTTTTTGTGACCAGTGACATATATACAGCAATCAGTGCTATACAAATGCACTGTTTACTGTATACATGACACTAGCAGGGAAGAGGTTAACACTAGGCAGTGATCAAGGGGTTAAATGTGTTCACTGGGAGGTGTTTCTAACTGTGTGGAGGGGACTGACTGGAAGTAGAGAGAGATCAATGTTCCTGATCACTAGGAACAGACAATCAGTCTGTACTCCCCTGATAAAATGGGGATCTATTTGTTTACATTGACAGATCCCCAATCTGGCTCTCTGTGGAACGATCGTGGGTGGCTGGCGGACATCGCCCATCGTGCATCGGCTCCAGCGTCATGCTTGCGCCTACTGTATCTATTGCATGACGTACACCATCCGGTGATTCGCGCAATAGAGCTGACCTGATACAGTATAACTATGACGGCTGGTCGGCAAGTGGTTAAAGCAATTCTAATCCCAAAAGCAAACATTTATTGCATTGCAGTTGACCAATTTTTCAATATGGTGGCTGCATTAATTTTCTTTTGTAGGGCTTCTTTCCTATATTTTCACCAAGGTTGAGACAAACCATTTGCCACTGACTGGGGTGCTTACAATGTTCAGATTTTATTTATTTACAGTATGTAAAAACGTCATTCCCAACAGAAACAAAACCATTTGATGTAATTGACTATAAAGTGTTATCTGGAGTTTGGTTTCAATTTGCTACTCTATTTAAATCTGCTAGTACATCTAACACTCCCCTCCCCCCAGCCTTGCTGCTATCCAAAGGTGCCCCTATTCTCCTTCATCCAGAGTAGGGGCACTCTAATGCAAGAGGTGTGTTACTTGCCAGATTACAAGGTGAAAACAGAGGGGAAAACTTCTTAAAAAAAAGAAAACCAATGCAGCCACCGCATCTAATGACTGGTAAGCTGCAATATATTTTTGGTTTTGGGTTTAATACTGCTTTAAACTTTTTGAAATTAAGTATGTAGACTATGAAAATGTACTTTAATCTGACTTCCCTAGCTGCATGTTTTTTTTTTATGTAAGTGACTAGGAAAGTACCAAGGTCAGAAACAGCCAAGGAATAGTCTATTGTTAGAACAGCAGGTCAACATGCTAAACACAGGTTAACTGTAAGTTCTTGTACTGAAGGCTAGAAAGTGACCAGTAGTTGAATTTTCATTAGTGAAGCAGCCAGCAAACGTAACCATTATTAAAAGGTTATATACTGTACATTATTTAAATCATTTTTAAACATGTAAAAAAAGATCAACTTGATGTAAATGTTCATATAACCATTTTAACCACTTGCCGACCTGTCGCCGTCATTATACTGCGGCAGGTCGACACGATCCTGTGAACCGTCGTAGCTATACGTCGGTTCATTTAAGTGGGGGGGGGGGTGTGCCAATGTTTACACTTAGGCCGCGTACACACGATCAAATTTATCTGCTGAAAACGGTTTAACGGACCGTTTCAGCAGACAAATTTGATCGTGTGTACGGGCGAGCAGACAGGTTTTTCCAGCAGACAAATTTTAAAGCATGCTTTAAAATCTGTCTGCTGGGAACCTGTCCGTCCGACATGTCCGCTGGTTAGTACACTAACCAGCAAACATATCTGTCTGCACATGCGTCGAATGGATTCGACGCATGCGTGGAAGTATTTTACTTCCTGGTTCGGTGACGTAGCGGCGTCAACGTCACCGCCACGTCACCACGCTGTCTGCTGGCGGGGATTTTAGTTTGATCGTGTGTACACGATCAAACCAATATATCCCAGCAGACAAATCCGATCAAAACGGTCTGTCAGACCAATTTGATAGGATTTATTTAGTGGTGTGTACGCGGCCTAACAGGGGTTTACACTTACAGAGTTTAAGATAAAAATTAGCTTGTTCTTTGGGAGGTCAAAAACGATTGCCACAAACGTCACCCAATGCATTTGATCTGGGGTGTGATGTGCGATAGGAGGAAACCCATTGGGTGACGTTTGTGGCAATCGCTTTTGACCTCCCAAAGAACAAGCTAATTTTTATCTTCAACTCTGTAAGTGTAAACCCCTCTTTTTTTAAATAAAATACCTTACAGTATTGCACTATGTGGGTCCATTTGATTTTTTATGTTCAATGCCAATGGAATGATTTATTATTTGCTGCATGCTTTGGAGTTCATCCGACTGAAGTGTGATCACCCATCATCCAATGTCCATCATTCATCCTTTGAGGTCTATCCTCCACCCACCACTTCATCCACAAATTACTCCATTGAGGCTAAGTCCTCATTATGCCTGGTTGACCCATGTGCTGTATGGTACAGGGCCATTTTTAATGTTGATTGGATCCTGGGCAACAAAAATTCTTGGGGCCCCCCCATGCAATTTTGCTCTCTACCTGCTCTGAGACATACAATAAATATCAGCTAGACTTAAAATCAGTTTACTGTATTAGATCAGGCAGTGATTGTGATTGGTTGCCAGAGGTTACAGCATATCATTACCACTTATTGATCAGTTGCTAGAGGTTACAGCACACAGTTTGGCTTACCGATTAGTTACTAGAGGTTACAGAACATGATTTCTTCTTGTTGATTGGTTGCTAGAGATGAATGTACAGTAATACTGCTCACTGATTGGTTGCTAGAGGTTTCCCTTTATTTACATATGAATGATGGTTATTTACATGTAAACACGGGGTCTGCAGGTGAGTCATCTGTACACAACAATAGGGCAGAGTTGGGCAGCATTAGTGGCAGCACTTCACACTGAGATATCGGGACACAGCACATGACTAAAACTTCAAGGGACAAGGGAATTTCAACTGGGAGAGTTGGCAAGTATGAGGAAGCTGCTTTGGGCCCCACAACAATGACAGGGCCCAGGGCAGCTTCCCCTTTTGCCCTGCCTTAAAGACGGCACTGGTATGGTAACATGTGTCCACCTCATCTGGTAAGCGTGCCGTCCTTACTTTCTTTGACTGCACTTCATGATCAAGCACCTTTTTCAAGATTTATTATTATTTATTTATTTTTCAAATTATTTACTTTTGTTGATGCATATTCACACCTTTATGGTATATTTGATCAAGATGGACTAATACGTTATGCCATTATCTTTCTCAAATCGTTATATAAAATTGTCACATTTGTTCTTTATCCCTTTAATTTTTTTGCACTTTGAGCTCTACACGTTTTATATTATACTGTGGTATGATGAAACAAAGATAAACTTATTTGTCTTGAGATGTTATCAAGCATGTGTGGCAGCAACCAGGTGAGAAGTACAAAGACAAGTGTGTCTTGCCTACAGTCAAGCATGGTGGTGGGAGTGTCATAGTCTGGGGCTGCATGAGTGCTGCCGGCACTGGGGAGCTACAGTTCTTTGAGGGAACCATGAATGCCAACATGTACTGTGACATACTGAAGCAGAACATGATCCCCTCTCTTTAGAGACTGGGTCGCAGGGCAGTATTCCCACATGATAACGACCCCAAACACACCTCCGAGATGACCACTGCCTTGCTAAAGAAGCTGAGGGTAAAGGTGATGGACTGACCAAGCTTGTCTCAAGACCTAAACCCTATTGAGAATCTATGGAGAGTCCTCAAATGGAAGGCGGAGGAGCAAAAGGTCTCTAACATTCACCAGCTCTGTGATGCCATCATGGAGGAATGGATGAGGACTCCAGTGATAACCTCTGAAGCTCTGGTGAACTCCATGTGCAATAGGGTTGAGGCAGCACTGGAAAATAATGTTGGCCACACAAAATATTGACACTTTGGGCCCAATTTGGACATTTTCACTTAGGGGTGTACTCACTTTTGTTGCCAGTGGTTTAGACATTAATGGCTGTGTGTTGAGTTATTTTGAAGGGACAGCAAATTTACACTGTTATACAAGCTGTATACTCACTACTTTACATTGTAGCAAAGTGTAATTTCTTCAGTGTTGTCACATAAAAAGATGTAATAAAACTTTTACGAAAATGTGGGGGTGTACTCACTTTTGTGAGATACTGTGTGTGTGTGTGTGTATGTATGTATGTATGTATGTATGTATGTATGTATGTATGTATGTATGTATGTATGTATGTATGTATGTATGTATGTATATATATATATATATAAGGATGGGCCGAACACACAAATGGTCTGACAGCTCTTATATAGCTGAGGGTGGGCCCCCTTGTTAAAGGGGGCTTCCAGATTCCGATAAGCCCCCCGTTCACAGACCCCCACAACCACCGGGCAAGGCTTGTGTTGATGAGGCCCTTGACCTGAAGGGTCTGGTATGGATTTTGAGAAGGACCCTACGCCATTTTTTAAAAAAAATGGCGCAGTGTTCCCCTTAATATCCATACCAGACCTGAAGGGCCTGGTATGGAATTTGGGGGGACCCCCCAAACAATTTTTTTTTTAATTTTGGTTCGGGTTCCTCTTAATATTCATACCAGACCCAAAGGGCATGTACATGGACTGGGGGGAACCCATGCCATTTTTTTTAAATGGCTTTTATTGGTATTGCGGGACCCGACAATTCATTATAGCTGCGAGTATATAAACAAAAATAGAGTAACAATTTTGAAAAAAATGCAATATTTTTAACTTTTTCTAAAATTAATATCCCCCAAAAAGATATAATTATTTTTTCCTCAGTTTAGGCCGATACGTATTCTTCTACCTATTTTTGGTAAAAAAAATTGCAATAAGCGTTTATCGGTTGGTTTGCTTAAAATTTATAGCGTTTACAAAATAGGGGATAGTTTTATTGCATTTTTATTAATTATTATTTGTTTGACTGCAACATTATGGCGGACACTTCGGACAATTTTGACAAATTTTTGGGACAATTGTCATTTTCACAGCAAAAAATGCATTTAAAATGCATTGTTTATTGTGGAAATGACATTTGCTGTTTGGGAGTTAACCACAAGGGGGCACTGAAGGGGTTATGTGTGACCTAATGTGTGTTTACAACTGTAGGGGGGTGTGGCTGTAGGTGTGACGTCATCGATTGTGTATCCCTATAAAAGGGATCACACGATCGATAACGCCGCCACAGTGAAGAACGGGGAAGCCGTGTTTACACACGGCTCTCCCCATTCTTCAGCTGCAGGGACCGATCGCCGGACTCCAGCGGCGATCGGGTCCGTGAGTCCTGTGGTCCTGGAGCTTTGGACCGGGTCACGGGAGCACGCCGTGGGTGCGCGCCCGCGACCCACGGCTGGGCACTAGCACAGGACGTACCTGTACGTGCATGTGCCCAGCCGTGCCATTCTGCCGACGTATATGTGCAGGAGGCGGTCCTTAAGTGGTTAAAAAATACAAGCCAGACCCCAACCAGATACAACAAATTACCGCTAACGGGTGACCCAGAGAGATTTCTATTGTGGTGGATCGCTTCTTCAGGAGGAACTCTGTGTAGCAAATAATACAATAAACTATCACATAATCATAAGCAGCATACAAGTTATAATACAAGATACAACATATTTATATGCAATCTTAATACAAATAATGATTGCATATAATACAAGATACAATATATTTATATGCAATCATTATTTGTATTAAGATGACCTGCTCACCCAGTTAAGGCCGTGGACCAGCGAAGGCTCATGAAAAAGGTTTAGGCAGCATCAGCACCTGGGTCTACTTGGTTTAATTGTTTACCTTTTCCCACAGATGCTTTGAGAATTATATTGCTTTCCCCATGACTCAGAATCCAGAAACATCAGTGCAGCACTGGATGAAAGATGCAAGGGTCTGTCAGGAGTCCAGAAACGCATTGACCTTTTATACACACACACACACACACTAATTACAAGCAAACAATTAAAGGGGTGTTCCACCCAAATGTAATGTTTATTAAAAGTCAGCAGCTACAAAAATTGTAGCTGCTGGCTTTTAATAAACAGACACTTACCTTCTCCACGTTCCAGCGACGCGCTGACCGGGGCTCCGCTCCTCTCCCCCCCTCCCCGGCCGGCATCCTCATTGCGACTGTGGGCACCCAGCCGTGACAGCCTTCGGCTTCACGGCCGGGCACCCACTGCGCATGCGCGAGCCGCACTGCGCATGCCCGCGTGGCGCGGCTCACCGCTGATTGGACAGGGGATCATCTAGGACCTGTCAGTGTCCTAGACGATCGCCAAAGGGAGGGGCTGCAGTAAGGCGATTAGGCCTAATCGCCTTACCAGCCCCTCGGCGGAAGCAGGAAGTGGGACAGGAAGTCCCACTCCTACTGAAGCCCCCACTTCCCCCCCAAAAAAAATGACATGCCAAATGTGGCATGTAAGGGGGAGGGGAGGGTATAAAGCGGAAGTTCCATTTTTGGGTGTAACTCCGCTTTAACAGGTAAGGATGGTTACCTTTAATAGCGATTAACACCCCTCTGTGTCAATTTCTGTGCATATTATGAGGACACAATCACCAGGGTATGTACACTTCTTATAATGGTCATTTGGGTAGTTTCTGTTGCCGTTATGGTTTAAAAAGTGTAAATACAGCTGATTGATAAAAAATGGCTTCAGCCAAACACTAACCATCAGTGAAAGAAATGTTGTTGTGCTATCATTCATATTCTCTGAAAAATGGCCAAGAAATCATTCTACCGTGTTTCCCCGAAAATAAGCCTGGGTCTTATATTAATTATGCCAACAAAATACACAGTAAGGCTTATTTTCGGGTAGGTCTTACCATGTAATATGCCGTCTTCTCTCCCCCTCTCTCTCCCTGCCTGTCAGGAATCCCCAGTGTGAACTGAGTTAAAATGCTTGTAAAATCCTATAACCCACTCTATTACAGTATTATATAATATAAATGTGCCATATATTGTTATAGCGCCATTCTGCGCTTCAGTGACCTGCCTGAGCTCGCTACCCCACAATTATATTACAGAAACACACACATTGTACATTAATTATATACTAGTATATTAGAGAAGATTTTACAAGCAAATTTTAAATAGGGCTTATTATTTCCGGGGTAAGGCTTATATTGCAGCCCTCCTGGAAAATAACACTAGGTCTTATTTTTGGAGAGAGAGAGAGAGAGAGAGAGAGAGAGAGATTTCTGTAAATGCATATATATATATATATATATATATATATATATATATATATATATATATATATATATATATATACTGTATATATAGTCATGGCTGAAATTGTTGGCACCCCAGAAATTTTTCCAGAAAATCAAGTATTTCTCACAGAAAAGTATTGCAGTAACACATGTTTTGCTATACACATGTTTATTCCCTTTGTGTGAATTGGAACAAAACAAAAAAAGGGAGGAAAAAAAGCTAATTGGACATAATGGGGCAGATTCACACAGAAATGGATTATCGTAGCGTATCAGAAATACACTACGCCGCCGTTTTTTACCTGGCTCTACGTGGAATTCAGGTAGATTTTGTCCAGTAAACGACGGCGGCGTAGTGTATTTCTCCCGTCGCAATCCATATAGACGAGTAGGGGGCGTGAATCATTTAAATTAGGCGCGTTCCCGCGGCGATCGATCTGCGCATGCTCCGTTCGCAAATTTCCCGCCGTGCATTGCGCGAAATCACGTCGTGACGTCATTCGTTGTTTAGGTAGCGTCGTTTACGGGCGATCCTAGTCCCGAACGAGTTACGTAAACAAAAAAAAAAATTAAATAAATTCGAAGCGGGAACGACGGCCATACTTAACATGGGCTACGTAACGTTAGAGCAGCAAAAAGCTGCTCTAACATTACGTACACAAAAATAGACGAAAGTGATTGCGACGACCACTCGTATCTTCGGGAATCGCCGTAAAAAAACATTTGCATATCCCGACGCATCAAAACGACGCGAACTCCTCCCAGTGGCCGCAAATAGATGGCAGCGTAGATCCGAAGGCTTACGAAGACGTAAGCCTCTCGGATCGAAGCCCGAAGCCGCCGTATCATGGTTTGAGGATTCAAACTAGTGATACGGCGTGCGAAATTTGAAATTACTCCTGTCTAACACCAGTTAGACAGGCGTAATTGCTCTATGAATGTGGCCCAATGTCATACAAAACTCCAAACTCTGGTCAAAATTATTGTCACCCTCAAAATTGTGGATAATAAGATTGTTTCAAGCATGTGCTGCTCCTTTAAACTCACCTGTGGCAAGTAATAGGTGTGGGCAACATAAAAATCACACCTAAAAGCAGATAAAAAGGAGAGAAGTTCACTTAGTCTTTGCATTGTGTGTCTGTGTGTGCCACACTAAGCACGGATAACAGAAAGAGGAGAAGAGAACTGAGGACTTGAGAACCAAAATTGTGGAAAAATATCAACAATCTCAAGGTTACTAGTCCATCTCCAGAGATCTATGTTTTCCTTTGTCCACAGTGCGCAACATTATCAAGAAGTTTGCAACCCATGGCACTGTAGCTAATCTCTCTGGGCGTGGACGGAAGAGGAACATTGATGTAAGGTTGCAACGCAGGATAGTCCGGATGGTGGATAAGCAGCTCCAAACAAGTTCCAAAGAAATTCAAGCTGTCCTGCAGGCTCAGGGAGCATCAGTGTCAGTGCAAACTATACGTCGACATTTAAATTAAATGAAACACTATAGCAGGAGACCCAGGAGGACCCCAATGCTGACAGAAGTACATAAAAAAGCAAGACTACAGTTTGCCAAAATGTACTTGAGTAAGCCAAAATCCTTCTGGGAAAACGTCTTGTGGATAGATGAGACCAAGAGTTTTTTGGGAAAGCACATCATTCTACTGTTTACCGAAAATGGAATGAGGCCTACAAAGAAAAGAAAACAGTACATACAGTGAAATATGGTGGAGGTTCAATGATGTTTTGAGGTTGATTTGCTGCCTCTGGCACTGGGTGCCTTGAATGTGTGCAAGGCATCATGAAATCTGAGGATTACCAAAGAATTTTGGGTGGCACTGTAGAGCCCAGTGTCAGAAAGCTGGGTTTGCGTCTGAGATCTTGGGTCTTCCAGCAGGACAATGACCCCAAACATACGTCAAAAAGCACACAGTAATGGATGGCAACAAAGCGCTGGAGAGTTCTAAAGTGGACAGCAATGAGTCCAGATCTAAATCCCATTGAACACCTGTGGAGAGGTCCTAAAATTGCTGTTGGGAAAAGGTGTAAGAAGCTTATTGATGGTTATAGAAAACGACTGATTTCAGTTATTTTTTCCAAAGGGTGTGCAACCAAATATTAAGTTAAGGGTGCCAAGAATTTTGACCAGCCAATTTTTAGAGTTTTGTCTGACATTATGTCCAATTTGCTTTTTTTCCTCCTTTTTTTTTTTTGTTCCAATACACACAAAGGGAATAAACACGTGTATAGCAAGACTCGAAATACTCGATTTTCTGGGGTGCCAACAATTTCGGCCATGACTGTAAATAAATATATATATATATATATATATATATATATATATATATATATATATATATATATATATATATATATATATATTAACTTTTTTGTATTTGAGCTACAATAGCTCTTCTATTGGATCAGGCTACACGCTTCGCTCTTCACGTACATCAATGAGCCTATTGGCCACCCATGACCTTTTCCTTCATTGGACCACTTCTGATAAGTCTTGACCCCTGCAGACTGTGAACATCCTACAAGAGCTGCAGTTTTGGAGTTGCTCTGATCAAGTCATCTAACCATTACAATTTGACCCCTGTCAAGGTCGCTAAAACCTTATGCTTGTCTATTTTGTTTTGCTTTCAACACAACAACTTCAGAAACAACATGTTCACTTGCTTCCTAATATAATCCACCCACTTTCAGGTGCCATTGTAATTAATCAATGGGCCAGATTCAGGTACAATTGCCCTGGGGCAGAGTATCAGAGATACACTACACCGCCGTATTTTACCTGGCTCTAAGACAAATTCTGGTAGATTTCGGCCCGTAAGGTACGGCGGCGTAAGGTACGGCGGAATCGAAATACGCGATTAGGGGGCGTGAAGCATTTAAATTAGGCGCGTCCCCGCGGTGATCGAACTGCGCATGCTCCGTTCAGAAATTTCCTGCAGTGCTTTGCGCGAAATTACGTTGTTACGTCAGATTTTTTTTGAATAGTGTCGTTTATGTACATTCCTATTCCCGGACGACTTACGCAAAAACAAAAAAAAAATTTGAAATTCGACGCGGGAACGACGGCCATACTTAACATGGGCTGTCTAACTATAGACCAGATTTTTGCTTCTCTAACTTTACGCAGCAAAAAGATGACTACAGATGCCGTAAGAGAATGCGACGGACGATCGTAACTTCGTGGATCGCCGGAAAAAGCTAATTTGCATACCCCGACGCTGAAAACGTCGCAAACTCCACCTAGCGGGCGGAAAAAGATTTCAGCGTAGATCCGACGGCGTACGAAGACGTAAGCCTGTCGGATCGAAGCCCGAAGCCGCCGTATCATGGTTTGAGGATTCAAACTAATGATACGACGCGGGTAATTTGAAATTACTCCGGTCTAATAAGAGATAGACCGGAGTAATGGCTCTGTGAATCTGGCCAAATGTTGTCAGTGATCATATGCCCTGTACACACGATTGGTTCGTCTGATGAAAATGGACCAATGGACTGTTTTCATCGGACGAACCGATCGTGTGTGGGCCCCGTTTTTTTATCCCATCGGTGAAAAAAAAATAGAACCTGTTTAACATTTTTTTTTTAAAAACAACAGAAAAAAACGATCGTCTGTGGGGAAATCCATCGGTCAAAAAATCCACGTATGCTCAGAATCAAGTCGACGCATGCTAAGAAGCATTGAACTTCATTTTTCTCAGCACGTCGTAGTGTTTTACGTCACCGCGTTCTGACACAAACGGATTTTTGACTGATGGTGTGTAGGCAAGACTGATGAAAGCCAGCTTCATCGGATATCTGATGAAAAAATCCATCGGATTAGATTCCATCAGATATCCGATCATGTATGTATTTTATTGTTTGGCAGGAGTTGACCTTTTAACTGTCTTTTTTATTATCCAACAATTTAAAAGTCATCAAATTAACTGCACCTTGTCTTTAATACCCAGGAAAAGGATTATAGGGTAAGTAGATAACATCTAATGTTTTGCAATCATTACTTGGAATATTCATATTTCTTATCTTTTCTTTTAAGATGTTATAAAATCATATTTTGTCAGACTTCAGAGAATGCTAATGACCAACTCCTGCAGGGACAGCAGCAATATGTTAATACAATAGGTTAAATCTGGTGTAAATCATCTCTGTAGGTGTTCCACAACTGAAAAGTCTTTCATTTCTTTTCTAAGAGTCAATGGTCTACTAGCCATAGGGGTTAAACCACTACTAAATATTTAGCTATCAAGTTGAAATAATATTTACTTTAAGTTCTTATTTTCACATGCTTTATTCAATGGTAAAGGGTCAATTATAAGAGCTCCCGAAATTCATTACTGCAGCAGGCGTGCACATATGCTGACAGCAGCGGGAGAGCCATAGCATGAGACCTACAAGGAGAATGCCTGTAGAGCATTTGGGCATTGAGCTCAAATATGAACTCCAAGACAAAAGCCTTTTTGATTTATATTAGCTTGTTATAATCCACCTAAAGCTCTATTATTAGTTTAGGATAAAATCTTCACACTTTCAAGACTTACCTGCTTGAAAATATAATACAAATGAACGTTCCAAAAATACATTAACATTTTAGGTTTTGAACTTCTAGCTTAAAGGGTCCCTTCATTTTAAACTGATATGTCTTGTATGACCTGAATCATGCAGGCAACAGTGCTCTTTTAATCTCTGTTACGCAAAGTAAATAGAACATCTAAAAGCTATTGGCTGGAGACTTATTATGTGTGTATGTACCGAAAATACCTGTTTGAGTAGACAAATTCATATTTTTGTTTAATTGTGAATATTTTTTGTGCCGGATGGAAAATCTGCATAGTCAGCCAGCAGATCTATGGTACTGAAAGAGTTAAGTCTCTGCATTTGGCACTTCACTCAGGAAAGGCAAACACCCAGCTGAACTTCAAATTGTGCTTATGTATTATATAGACATTTAAATTAGGTGCCTGTGAAAATGTGTGGGCTATTAATCACACGCCTTTTAAATTGGCTTTCTCTCCAAATTGGTTACAGATACATAATTAAATGTAAAATGTGGGGTTCGATGCAATACTTGCAAAAGCAATACTTGATCTAAAATGAATTCTTCAGTTTCTGGTTAACTGGCTTGTTGTGTGATAGTAAGGGCTCTTTTACACGTCCGTTCAGTTTTTTAGATCAGTTTTTTCCCCCTTCAGTTGATCCGTTTTTTCATCCGTTTTTCGTCCGTTTTCCGTCCGTTTACATCCGTTTCCGTTCCGTTTTCCGTCCGTTTTTCATCAGTTTTTTTCATCCGTTTTTTCATCCGTTTTTTTTTTTTTTTTTAGAACTTTTTTTTTTTTTTACATATTTTGATGAAAAACTGACGTTTAGCGGATCGGATGGTAAACGGATCATCCGCTAACGTCCGTTTTTCGTCCGTTCCGTTTTTTTGACGGAAGAAAAATAGGGTTTTCTTCCGTCCAAAAAAACGGAGCTTACCGCAGACGGATGTTAACGGACGTTAGCGGATGCTCATCTGCTAACGGACGCTAACCCATAGGGAAGCATTGAGGTCCGTTAACGGACGTCCAAAAAACGGATGAACTGAACGGACGTGTGAAAGAGCCCAAAGGCATAAGAGGTAAATGTAAAATACACACTTGGGCGGACAGAGTTGCAGCTATCTGAAATGATGGCTTCAGTGGTGGATTATAATTTGGGTGGCCATTTAGGGCCCATTATAATTAGACCAGTTTGGGTGGACATCCTGGGAAGCCAATGACCATCTCCCAACTGCTAAGAACTATGGAATGGCAGCCTAGCCACCATGTGCTGATCCCTGCAAAGCCATTAGTCATACTGCCCACAGCTCCAAATGAACTTTGGCATGGCAGTATTGCAACTCACACCAACCCCACCCTTTTCAGATCTAAAGATAAGTATGGATCCTTGCACAGTAAATCCCTCTCTGTCTTCTTATGGTCCATATGACCATCTCATGACTCAAGTGAAGCCAGCAAGTGCTTCTAAAGCCCCGTACACACGGTCGGACTTTTGCCCAACCAACATCAAAATCCGACACTTTTCGCATTTGTCCGACCGTGTGTACGTTCCGTCGGACCAACTTTTTTGGCTTTCATCGGACAAAAAGTTGGGTCTGCGAACGGACCAACTTTCAGGCAACAAAAGTCCGATGGTGCAAAGTCCGATCGTGTGTACAGCAAACCATCGGACTTTTGGACAAATTACAAATGCGCATGCTCAGAACCAATGTTAAAATCAACCAACAATAGCAGAAGTTAACCAAAGGGTGGCAGTAAAGAGCAGAACAACCACGTGATGATGGGAACGTTTTAGAAAAGTTTGCAGAAAAGTCCGAGCGGGTGTATGCTATGGGTGTGATCGGACAAATCAATTAGGACAAAAATCCAAGGGAAGTTTTGTTGGATGTCCGACCGTGTGTACGGGGCTTTAGCCTGAAAATGTACAGGTCCTGAGTTTTGACAGAATATGAGGTTAGTATTGATTCTACTATAAACATATAGAATACAAAACTGACTTAATAAGGTTTAATACATATACAGTGTGAGAAGGGACTATATATGAGCAGGGACGGACTGACAACTCATGGGGCCCCAGGGCAATAGAAGATTATGGGGCCCCTGGGCTTACTGATGGCCACCACGCCAGGAGGCAGTGCAGAGGCGGGGCAGCTAAAATCTCTGGATTTTCACATCAAAAGCATGTCAGTTTCGGACATATCAGATGTAAAAAAAAACACTGAAATTTTTTTTCCTGGCAAAACTGATGGGGCCCCCTAGTGGCATGGGGCCCTCGGGCAGTGCCCGAGTGACTCAATGGTCAGTCCGCCCCTGTATATGAGTGATCCAAGTTCACCTATTGCCACATAAACATAACTGAATAACATTCAAATCCTCTTTATTTAACCACTTGCCGACCGTCACACAACTATTTAAAACCGGGACGGCCGCACTCCAAAAAAAAAAAATGGTTCCTTTTAATAAAACTGGTCACAACATGAACATATCACAGCAAAAAATCAGAAGAAAAGCTGACGCGTTTCACACTATCATACAGTGCTTATTTATAGCTAGATGTGCATGGCAGAGGGAAAGAAATGTATACTCTATTCAACATAGAAAACAATTGTGTAAAGGCCCTCAAAGCCAATTGATTAATTGGCTAATCAGGGAAACAGGTAATCACAGGTGTATCACACAAGTAGGGCTGAAAGTGCTTCCCACATGTCCATAGCCACGCACCCTTTCATCCATTGGCCATATAGATCTCTAAAAGTGCAGAACTATAACATGCAATAAGTGGATGAATGGGTTAATGCGTGATTTATATACGCATAATGCAGACAAGTATGAATGAAAAACCAGGACTGAAAGAGCACATGAAAATGATGTGTGGACAAGTGTAGGGAAAAATGAAAGGGTTGGTGAGTTAGTGTGTGTGTGAAAGGGGTGAGTGAATAAAAAGAAAAAAGAAGGATATGAGTGGATGGGCATATGAACTGAGGGACCTGTAACTGTGAAAGCGTGTGTGAGAGTGAAGAAAAATGTGTGGAAAAATGAATGGGTTGATAAGTTAGTGTGTGTGTGAAAGGGGTGAGTGAATAAAAAGAAAAAGAAAAAAGAATGATATGAGTGGATGGGCATATGAACTGAGGGTCCTGTAACTGTGAAAGCGTGTGTGAGAGTGAAGAATAATGTGTGGGAAAATGAATGGGTTGATGAGTTAGTGTGTGCCTGAAAGGGATGGGTTGATGAGTTAGTGTGTGCGTGAAAGGGGTGGGTGGGTAAGAAGAAAAAGAAAGAGAAAAAAGAATGTGAGTGGATGGGCATATGAACTGAGGGTCCTGTAACTATGAAAGCGTGTGTGAAAGTGAAGAAAAATGTGTGAAAAAATGTTGATGAGATGTGTGTGAAAGGGGTGAGTGGGAAAAAAATAATAAAAATTATGAGTGGATGGGCATATGAACTGTGGGTCCTGTAACTGTGAAGGCGTATGAAAGTGAAGACAATTGTGTGGACACATTTGAGCATGGACAAGAATGTGGAAGGAAACCTATGTGGAAATGGCCCATGAATGGTACAAAAGTGGTTTAAATTCCAGTGAAATTAAGATTGAAATTGGAAAAAGTGAATGTGTAAAAGTATCTTGGACATTCAGTTGATGAAAATGTTGCCGTCCCGTGTTGGACTAATTATAAACTATATACTCAAAATAATAAGCAGGTGTATTAATTTTTTTTTTTTTTTTAACTCATCAACCCTTTCATTTTTCCCTACACTTGTCCACACATCATTTTCATGTGCTCTTTCAGTCCTGGTTTTTCATTCATACTTGTCTGCATTATGCGTATATAAATCACGCATTAACCCATTCATCCACTTATTGCATGTTATAGTTCTGCACTTTTAGAGATCTATATGGCCAATGGATGAAAGGGTGCATGGCTATGGACATGTGGGAAGCACTTTCAGCCCTACTTGTGTGATACACCTGTGATTACCTGTTTCCCTGATTAGCCAATTAATCAATTGGCTTTGAGGGCGTTTACACAATTGTTTTCTGTGTTGAATAGAGTATACATTTCTTTCTCTCTGCCATGCACATCTAGCTATAAATAAGCACTGTATGATAGTGTGAAACGCGTCAGTTTTTCTTCTGATTTTTTGCTGTGATATGTTCATGTTGTGACCAGCTTTATTAAAAGGAACCATTATTTTGGAGTGCGGCCGTCCCGGTTTTTCGCTACACATTTTTGCACACTATTGCAGTGCCTGCACCCAGGCGTTTGGACTCCACCTTGCAGTTCCCTGGGACCCCTGAGCGTAAACTATGTTTCTCATCCCACACGACTATTTAAGTCGACAGAATGACACGGCTGTGCAAATGGGCGTATATATATATGTCCCCTGCCGCGAGCTCCGTGACCATGCCCGAGGGACCCGCGGACTCGATATCCGCCGGTGTCCCGCGATCATGTCATGGAGCTGAAGAACGGGGAGATGTTACTGTAAACAAAACATCTCCCCGTTCTGCCTAGTGACACTGTCACTGATCGTTTCCTGTCATCGGGAACATAAATCAGTGACATGTCACAGCAAGCCATGCCCCTAACAGTTAGAAGCACTCCCTAGGTCACACTTAAACCCTTCAGCGCCCCCCCCCACAGGTTAACCACTTCACTGCCAGTTTTATTTTTACAGTAATCCGTGAATTTTTATAGCACGGATCGCTGTAAAAATGACAATGGTCCCAAAATGGTGTCAAAAGTGTCCGATGTGTCTGCCATAATGTCACAGTCACGATAAAAATCACTGATAAAAAAATATTTATAAAAATGCCATTAACCACTTCCTTACTGGGCACTTATACCCCTTCCTGACCAGGTGAAATTTCAGCTTCTGGCACTGCGTCGCTTTAACTGACAATTGCGCGGTCGTGCGACGTGGCTCCCAAACAAAATTGGTGTCATTTTTTCCCCACAAATAGAGCTTTCTTTTGGTGGTATTTGATCATCTCTGCGGTTTTTATTTTTTGCGCTATTGACAAAAAAAGAGCGACAATTTTGAAAAAAAGTCAATATTTTTTACTTGTTACTATAATAAATAGCCAATTTTTTTTTTAAAAAAACATTTTTTTTTCTCAGTTTAGGCCGATACGTATTATTCTACATATTTTTGGCAAAAGTTATAGCGCTTACAAAATAAGGGACAGAATTATTATTCATTTTTATTATTATTTTTTTTTACTAGTAATGGCGGCAATCTGCGATTTTTATTGGGACTGCGACGTTATGGCGGACACATCGGACACTTTTGACACATTTTTGGCGCCATTCACATTTATACTGCGATCAGTGCTATAAAAATGCACCGATTACTGTATAAATGTGACCGGCAGTGAAGGGGTTAACACTAGGGGGGCATGGAAGGGGTTAAATGTGTATCCTGGGTGTGTTCTGTGTGGGGGAGGGGGGTGACTGGGGGAGGTGACCGATGCTGTGTCCCTATGTTCAAGGGACACAGACCGGTCTCCTCTCTCCCTAACAGGACGTGGAGCTCTGTGTTTACACACAGAGCTCCACGTCTTGTCCCTGTAGCCGCCGATTGCGAGTGCCTGGCGGACATCGCGGCCGCCAGGCACGCGCATCGTTATCTCAGGGATGCAGCGGGCACGCGCGTGTCGCCGGCTGCGCTTGCGCGCCCTCTAGTGGCCAGGAATAGCACAGGGCGCATATATGCGCCCTGTCAGAGATTCAGAACCACCCGACGGCCGCATATATTCGTACGGTCCTCGGGAAGTGGTTAAACTATTCCTATTTTGTGGAGACTATAACTTTTGCGCAAACCAATCAATAAACACTTATTACGTTTGTTTTTACCAAAAATATGTAGAAAAATATGCATTGGCCTAAACTGAGGAAAAAAAGTTTTTTTTTTGTAGATTTTTTGGGGATATTTATTAGAGCAAAAAGTTAAAAATGTAGATTTTTTTTCAAAATTGTCGCTCTATTTTTGTTTATAGCGCAAAAAATAAAAACCGCAGAGGTGATCAAATACCACCAAAATAAATCTCTATTTGTGGGAAAAAAGAAAGTCAATTTTGTTTGGGAGCCACGTGCGCAATTGTCAGTTAAAGCGACGCAGTGCCGAATCGCAAAAAATGGCCTGGTCTTTGACCAGCCAAATGGTCTGGGGCTGAAGTGGTTAAGCTGGCCATATATTATACATTGTTCTTCAATTTCCTTTAGATTTACCCTAAGCTATCAGAGTTCAAAGGCATGCCCGATTGCATACAAATTTAAATTATTTAGGTTTATTATATTTAATAGTTTTGGTAAATCTAAAGGAAAATTGTACAGAAAATTGTATAATGTATGGCCAGCATTAGTCTTTGCCCAAACAGATCAGTGAGTGGAAGTTGAGATGTTCCTACTCTGAGAAATCTAACCATCAAAAATGTTGTGTCATAATTTATTTTGCTGAAATCATTTCACTTGTTTCCACTGAAATATAATTTTAGTTTTTGCACATATATTTGCTTTTACAAGATGCATCTGCATTACTCCATACTACTTATTAAAATTCAAGCTTTATTCGACAATGATAGATCATACATTGTATGTGATAGTTGTTATGGAAATACAGGTAAACACTCTGATAAATAAGCCCCATATTAGAAAACGGCCGTCAATACAGACTCGTAGATGTAATGCCGCGTACACACGATAGTTTTTCATCATGGAATAAAACATGTTTTTTCGGCATGAAGAAAAACAAAGTTTTTCCAACTTCATCATTAAAAGCGACGTTTGACCACACACCACCGTTTTTTAAAGATGATGAGCAAAGCGCGGTGACGTACGACGGCACTTTAAAGTTCCATTCAAGCTCCCGTCTCTAACTTGCTTCTGAGCATGCGCGGGTTTAAAACGTTGTTTTAAACGTCGTTTTTAGCCCACACACGATCACTTTTTACAACCCGAAAAACAACATTTTAACCACTTAAGACCCGGACCAAAATGCAGGTAAAGGACCTTGCCCCTTTTTGCGATTCGGCACTGCGCGTTTTAACTGACAATTGCGCGGTCGTGCGACGTGGCTCCCAAACAAAATTGGCGTCCTTTTTTCCCCACAAATAGAGCTTTCTTTTGGTGGTATTTGATCACCTCTGTGTTTTTTATTTTTTGCGCTATAAACAAAAATGCAATATTTTTTACTTTTTGCTATAATAAATATCCCCCCAAATAAATATATATATTTTTACCTCAGTTTAGGCCGATACGTATTCTTCTACCTATTTTTGGTAAAAAAAAATTGCGATGAGCGTTTATCGGTTGGTTTTCGCAAAATTTATAGCGTTTACAAAATAAGGGATAGTTTTATTGCATTTTTATTAATTTTTATTTTTTTACTACTAATAGCGGCGATCAGCGATTTTTTTCGTGACTGTGACATTATGGCGGACACTTCGGACAATTTTGACACATTTTTGGGACAATTGTCATTTTCACAGCAAAAAATGCATTTAAATTGCATTGTTTACTGTGAAAATGACAGTTGCAGTTTGGGAGTTAACCACAAGGGGCGCTGTAGGATTTGAGTGTTTCCTGTGTGTGTTTACAACTGTAGGGAGGTGTGGCTGTAGGTGTGACATCATCGATCACATCTCCCTATAACAGGGATGACGTTATCGATGCTGCAGCCACAGTGAAGCACGGGGAAGCCGTGTTTACACACGGCTCTCTCCGTTCTTCAGCTCCGGGAACCGATCGCCGCACTGCTGGGTACTAGAACCAACGTATATATACGTTGATGTGCCATTCTGCCGACGTAAATGTGCAGTAGGCGGTCCTTAAGTGGTTAAAAAACGATGTTTAACCACTTAAGCCCCGTACCAATATGCTGCTAAATGCCCAGAGGCGTTTTTACAATTCGGCACTGCATCGCTTTAACAGACAATTGCGCGGGTGTGCGACGTGGCTCCCAAACTAAATTTGCGTCCTTTTCTTCTCACAAATAGAGCTTTCTTTTGATGGTATTTGATTGCCTCTGCGATTTTTTATTTTTTGTGATATAAACAAAAATATAAAACAAAGTATCAAAAAAATTAGCCAAAACAGTTTTCTGGTTAAAAATGATAAAACAGCGCATAACATGAAAAGTCCAATATAGATAAAGATGTTGGAAGAAAGTCCATAGATCAGTGTATTTAGGCAAAGTTCAAAGTGACTTGAAGGAAACTTCATGGAATACTAGCACACCCTCCACCGGTTTCCAATCTCCACCAAACGTGAGGCACACTTCCCCGCAGGGGTTCAAACTCACCAGAAACTCAAAGAAACAGGCCTTAAGTATAAACCGTCCTGATCAAGCCTCCAACATCATTCCAGAACAGCAAGGGTTAATGAGTCAAACTCTTGTCTTCAAATCTGCTGTATTACATTCAACTTCAAGGAGCCATGACTTGATCCTACATACTGTACTTCCCTGGGTTCATGAGATTTCTCAGGCAGTGGAGGACACTGCCTTTATAATGCTCTCTGGCTGGCTGGCTGGCTGGCTGGCTCTCAGATGTACAGGAAGCAGCTAGAAATTAGCTGTGGGGACATTTTAAATGACGTTTTTAAAAATGTCGTTTTAAATCATGCCGAAAAACAATCGTGTGTACGCGGCATAAGATTATACTCGCCCAACCATTTTCACATCTATAGCTATCTATAGCTGTTTCCCCTGTTTCTATTTGGGATAGGATGAGACTACATGTGTTTTGGCTTTACTACCTACCCTTACTTTACATATAAATGTTATTAAAGAAAATGTTTTTAACTGGTCAAATCGTGCCAACACAACTGACCACCCTCTAATGTCTGTAGGCAGCTGCTTTATTGAAAAAAAGTTTTGATCAATCGGGACCATTAATGTTCCTGTTTGCCTATTACATCTTGCCATGTCTACAGCTGTAGACAATGAAACACATAATTAAATCCCGAGATTGTTCAGCTGTCTGAGTTTTGTTATGGTGTTATCTGATGTTAATTAGAAAAGGGTTAGGTTATGTAAAGAAAATGCCACATATGTTGGAACCCTCTATAAAATAATTATTGAGCTGAAAATGTACCAACGCAGCGCTATATTTTGGGTCTTATTTCCATGCTGCACTGACACTTTGACGTAGCTCATATACACCTCTTGCATAGAAACAGTTAAAATTAGGCCTAAGCATGCTTTAATATGTTGTATGAAAAGTTATGTCTATAATTAGCAAACTGAGGCAGAATGTGCAAATCTCACATTGTCTGCTTCCAACCACTTGAATATATATTAGTTAATTGGCTATGGTATGTGTATTTCTATGCATAGTTGTATCTAGGTTTGTTAAAGACCCCCTCCAACCCCTCCAGAAAATGTTGTTGCAGTCAACGGCGCTTAGACGCTCACTCTCCAGTGGATATTTGGCACCTAACTAAGCTCAAAAATCAATCAATCAAATGGCTTGACTTAACAAATTGTGGTTATTAGCAAAATGGTTGTGTTAGGTATTAAAACCCCTGAACCAGCATTACAATATCCCCACTACTTGCAGCATAAATCAGCCTCACACCCAGGAAATTCAAGCTGAACATACAATAAAGTATTGCATAAGCAGAGGTGAATACTAGCTTAGGTGGTTGACAGTAGCCACAGGAATATTTTAAGCCTTCTTTTTGTGGATACTGAGAATCATAGCTTCCCTATGCATCTTGTTACTCTGTAATTTGGTTCAAATTATTCTTTTAGACTTTAGTGATCTCGGATTCTGAATTCATTAGCACTGCTTTATTTATTCTTGTTACTGGGATTTCTTCCAGTCATGTGTTCTGGACATCCTGGACCATTGAAATCCTGTTTTTATTTCTGAACACTTTGCATATAAGGCCACATGCACCACAAACTGCTTGACCTCTGGAAGGTTTCACCGCCTTCATCACCAGGCCATTTTTTGCTTTTCAACACTGTGCTACTTTTACAGACAATTGTGCGGTAATACAACACTGTACAAAAATTTAATTTATTTCATTTTTTTTTTTACACAAATAGAGATTTATTTTGGTGGTTTTTGATCAGCACTGGGGTTTTTATTTATTTTTTGCACTAAAAACAAAAAAGATCAAAACGACTGGGAGACAAAACCGGCACATTCCTGCTGTTAGTAGAGAGATCTTACCAACACAGATCTCTTTCCTCTCATCTGCTCCACTGATTGGTGGGCCCCCAGCCATGAATCATTGGCCGGGACCCACTGATGGGCATGTGCTGGAGCCAGTTGGATTGGAGGGCGTGCATGCACGTGTCCCCTACCAGGAAGTAGACAATCGCGTATATATACGCGATTCTGCTCAGCTGGCGCGCACTGTAGCAGTAAAACTACAGAGTACGGTCAACAAGTGGTTAAAGTGATTGCAATCTTTATTTGTTTTATATATTTTTTATAAAAACGTGTTATACTACTGTAACCTGCTCTGTGCAATGGTTTTGCACAGAGCAGCCCCAAGCCTCCTTTTCTCTGGTCCCCCACTGGCCCTCCTGTCTCCTCCCCCTTGCCAAGTGCCCGTCATAGCAACATGCTTGCTATAGGGGCACTCACGTGGGCTAGCTCCTGAACCAGCTCTGTGTGTCCATAGACACCAACCACCCCCTGCTCCGTCCCCACTGCCTGTGATTGACAGAAGCAGGAGCCAATGGCTGCTGTCTCTGAGCTTATGATGAGTGGGAGGATTCAGAGAGCCACTGTTGGATCAAGATTGGGCTCAGGTAAAGTATAAGGGGGGCTGATGGGGAGAGCTGCACTCAAAAGGTTTTTTTTATCTTAATATAGAGAATGCATTAAGGTAACAAATCTTCAGCCTTTAGAACCACTTTAATTGTTATTACTGTATGATGTGTTCACTAATTTATTATTCTGCTATTGTAAATGGGATTTAATACGCCTTGTCTATTATAGAATAATGTATTGTAAAATATATTTAGCTTGGTATAGTATGCTGATTTTATTATATATCATGATCTGGATCAACCACACACACACAGACATACACAAACACACAAATGCATACAGACACATTACACCAGGCCATCACCTCTTCCTATGCTCTTTACTGCAGTGGCTATCAGCTTCAGAGAGCAGTGAACCATTGAGACACAGGAGGAGGAGCACAAATACGGGTTAAGCACTACACTGAACTGAAGAACTGGAGTATATGAAGGCAGTATTTTGCCGCATACACACGATTATTTTTCAGCATGAAAAAAAACATTGTTTTCTCCCTCGTCTTCCAGGACGGCACCCTGAGAGTAGACTGGCTCACCTGACAGGAAACACAATCAAAAATTAGGTTTAAAAGGTCCCACCCCTCCCGTGTGCCTCAGTTCTGATTGTGTTTCCCTTTCAGCGAAACGTTTATTTTTTTCTTGCGACCTAAAGCCTGGGGCTGGTGGCCCCCCCCCCCCGGAGTCCAGACCGCAGGTACTGGGTGCCGTTGGGTCAGGTGTAGCTTGCTACCCCCCCGGGGGGTTCCCCCTTCCTCATGGTCCAGGGGGGAATAGGAGAAGACACAGACCCCCCTGGACGCCGGAGCCTCCTAGGAGAGCAGGGCTCTCCAGTGCTCCGAAGAGGCCACATCCTGTCTCCCCCCGCCTGGTTCCCTACCTTGGAGGTTGGACTAAGGCCTCCCCCATCCTGCTGGCTCCATCCGGGGGTTCGCTGGACCGCAAGACAGGTATTTTAGGCGCCGCTCCGAGCGGCGCCATGGAGATCCGGGCTCCTAGTGATGACGCGCACGGCGTCGTGACGTCATTCTGCTCCCGCGCGGCAAGATGGCGGCCCCCACCGGAACGGACGCTGCATGCGGCTTTGGGCTCACTATAAAGCAGCCAGGGAGAGAGAAGGGCCTGGCGGCCTCATAGCGTGCTCTAAGAACCTTCCTTGGCACAGATGCTACTATGTAAGAGGACCGTCCGTTTCCCATGGCTGCAGAGGAAACCACCAAGTGTGAGTCCTTCCTATTTCTAAGGGGGGGGGTTCTTTTTCCAGATAGCCCCCCCCCCCCTCCCCCCACTCTCCTGGAGATTTGAGGGCTAATGGGCGTATGTTTTATCTTTCCCTGATATTTTTAGGTAAAGACCCTACTGCCCAGGGGGAATCCAGCAGAGTGGCTAAGCCCCCTAAGTGTATTAGGAAGTGTGGCAATTGTGGTGACAAGTTACCAGCTGAGCATAGCAAGCCATTCTGTTCTAAATGCATCTGTAGATTAACAGGAAAAGAGACCTCACAGATTATGAAGCAATTTCTCTCGGTTCAGACTGAAATGCTATCTACCCTCAAGGATTTGTAATCCTCCTTGAGAAGGAGAGACATTGATTCCCCAGTACCGGGCCCTTCCTCCCAGGAGTCCTTCTCTTCCTCTCGACCGTTTGTAGCCCAACAGGCCAGTAGAGTGTACCCCTCGGATTCTGAGGAGTCCGAGTTGACCCTGCGAAGTGAGACCCTGGTAGACAGCCAGGCAGAGGAGGAGGAGGAGGATGCCAGGACAGGGAAATACATGTTTGCCACTGATGATATGGAGGGCCTCCTAGCAGCTGTTTATGCTACTGAGCATATTCAAGAACCAGCAGAGCAGGTCTCAGCACAGGACAGGATGTATATGGGCTTAATAAAACCTCAAACCAAAACTATTCCTGTCCACCAGTCACTAAAAGACATTATCCTCAGGGAGTGGGCAGAACCTGAAAAGAGCTTACCAAGATTTAAAACTTGGATACACCGCTGTCCCTTTAAGGCGGAGGTAGTAGACACCTTTTTTAAGGTCCCTGATCTTGATGCTCCCTTGGCCCAGGTCTCGAGACAGTCAGACCTTTCATTTGAGGATACAGGCAGTTTAAGGGATGCCATGGACAAGTGTAACAACACTTTCCTCCGTAGAGCATGGGAAGCCAATGCAGCCGCCCTAGGTCCTGCGTTGGCCTCAGCCTGCGTGGTGAGAAATGCTGACGCCTGGACTTCCAGGCTTCTAGACCATCTCCCCAGTACTTCCAAAACAAAGGAGATACGAGATTCCCTCCAGCTTATTAGCGGTGCAGTGGCCTACTTGGCAGACGCATCGGTTGAAGCAGTTCGCGCCACAGCCAAGACTGGGGCCCTTATTAATGCCTATAGGAGGGCCGTCTGGCTAAAAACCTGGAGGGGTGATCTTGCCTCTAAGCGCCGCCTATGTGCACTCCCCTTTAAGGGTTCCCTCTTTTTGTGGCTGCCTTAGATCAGGCTTTGTCCAGGTCTTCTGAGAAGGGGAATAAATTCCCTTCCAAACCCAGGCAGAGTAGGAAGCGGCCTTTTCGTCCCAACCAGAGAAAGAATCCTCCCTCGGACAAAAGACCGACCGCCAACCGGCGTTGGACCTTTGGAAAAGATAGACCCAAGGGGGGGATCCTTTTTTCCAGTCCTAAGCCCACTGGGAAAGATACCAAGTGACGAGAGGGTAGGGGGCAGGCTCTCCAGGTTTCTTCCTGCCTGGGAGGGCATAACCCAGAGTCCCCATGTCCTTCAGATAATCAGGGAGGGTTACCGCTTGGAGTTCAGACAGCTCCCCCCCCGACCTTTCTCCTCACTCACCTTCCCAAAGACCCCCTCAAGGCCGCAGGCCTCTCCCAGAATATTGCAAATCTGGCACAACAGGGGGTCATAATCCCAGTCCCACCAGACCAACAAGGTCAGGGCGTATACTCCCACATTTTTGTTGTTCCCAAACCGGACGGCAAGTTCAGATTGATAATCAATCTGAGACCCCTGAACTCCAATCTCCTCTACAAAAAATTCCGGATGGAGAGTGTTTACAGCCTCAGGGGCCTTTTGCTAGAAGGCGTCTTTATGGTGACCATAGATTTGAGGGACGCCTACCTTCATGTCCCGATTTTTTTCGGAACACCAGAGGTTTCTGAGATTCGCCCTCGCCTCAGCCCGAGGAATTTAGCACTGGCAGTTTGCTGCCCTCCCCTTCAGGCTGGCATCCAGCCCGAGGGTGTTTACGAAGGTCCTGGCGGAGGTAATGGCTCATCTACATCTGAAGGGGGTCTCCCTCGTCCCCTATCTAGGCGACCTTTTGCTCTTCAGCCCAAGTCAGGATCAGCTCCTCTCGGAACTGACCGCCGTCATGACCATTCTGGAGTCGCTTGGTTGGATAATCAACAAGCAAAAATCCTCCCTCCTGCCAGAACAGCGGAAGGCATACCTGGGGGTTCTCATAGATTCCCGAGAAAAGAAGCTCTTTCTTCCCCAAGAGAAATTCCAGAGGCTTGTGACGGCGATCGGGTCCCTAGTGGATGCAGAAAATCCCTCCCTCAGAGAGATCATGAAACTGTTGGGTCGGATGACCTCTTGCATTCCGGCAGTCCCCTGGGCCCAACTACACGCAAGACCCATTCAGAGTTTTCTCCTCTCCACCTGGAACGGAAAAGAGGACACTCTCGACTCCCAGGTCAGTATCCCGATCCCCGTCAAGGACTCCCTAAGTTGGTGGCTTCACCACCAAAACCTCCTGAAAGGCCGTCCGTTGAGTCAGACTAATCCAGTTAAGGTCACTACGGACACCAGCGCTTGGGGGTGGGGAACCCATGCAGAAGAACTGCGGGCTCAGGGATCTTGGAATCCCCATCAAAGGCGGACTTCTTCCAACTATCGAGAATTACTGGCAGTGGGAGAAGCACTGAGGGTATTCGAAGAGAGAATTCAGGGCAAAGATGTCCTGGTCCTCTCTGACAATGCAACTACAGTCACCTTTCTTAACAGACAGGGAGGCACCAGGTCCCAATATCTCCTGACACTCTCCCTGGAGATCCTGGGCTGGGTGGAGCAGAGAGTACCCTCTATTCTGGCTATCCACATAAGGGGAGCCACCAATTTGGAGGCCGACTTTCTGAGCAGCCGACCCATTCTTCATGGGGAGTGGGAATTGTGCCAAGAAACCTTCGACTGGGTTTGTCAGCGGTTCAGGGATCCAGAAATAGACCTTTTTTCCTGCAGGGAAAACAAAAAAGTGAACAGGTTCTTTTCCCTCAACCGCGGACAGGGTTCTCAGGGGGTGGATGCGCTGGCCCAGTCCTGGAAATTCCGTCTGGCCTACGCTTTTCCCCCCCTGAATCTGATCCCAAGGGTCTTACAAAAATTGGGCTCCACGGAAACCAAATTAATCCTAATCACTCCTTGGTGGCCCCGGATATCCTGGTTTCCCATTCTGAAGCACTGGTCTCTGGCCCCCCGCTTCCCCTTCCTCTCCGAGCGGATCTCCTGCGGCAGGGGCCGATCTCTCATTCAAATCCAGAGTTCTTCAGCCTGACGGCATGGCTCTTGAGAGGTGGAACTTGCAGCGGAAGGGCTGCTCGGACAGAGTCATAGATACCCTACTGGCTAGCCGCAAGAAGGTCACCAGACACATCTACGCAAAGGTCTGGACAGTCTTTTCGCGTTGGTGCACCACAAAGCAGATCTCCTACAGGATGGCGTGGAACTAGGCTTAGCTACCAGGACCCTAAGAGTCCAAGTGGCAGCCTTATCATACTTTTTGGACAAGAGCCTCTCAGCGGATCCTCTCATCAAGAGATTCCTGACGGCTAGGGACAGACCTTCTCCTGTGCAGATTTCCAGGGTTCCCTCATGGGACCTCTCCCTGGTCTTGGATCAGCTGACTAAGGCACCATTCGAGCCTATAGACAGCATTTCTGTTAAGTTTCTTACAATTAAGTGTACTTTTCTGTTAGCCATCACGTCTGCCAAAAGAGTTGGAGACATGCATGCATTTTCTATCAAGGAACCCTTTCTTCAGGTTTTCGAAGACAGGGTGATTTTGACTCAGGATCCTCTGTACCTTCCCAAGGTGGCAACCAGGTTCCATAGATCTCAGGAAGTGATACTTCCTTCTTTTTGCGCAAATCCCAGCATTGAAAAGGAAGCCACTTTCATTGCTTGGATGTAAGACGCTCCCTTTTAATTTACTTAGAGAGGGTTAGTGAGTTCAGAACTTCCCCTCACCTTTTAGTTAATTTCTCAGGTCAGAGAAAGGGTCAACAGGCAACTAAGGCTTCTATATCCAGATGGATTAGACAGGCTATCTCCTTGTCCTACACACAGGCAGGTAGGCAAGTTCCTATTATCAAGGCTCATTCCACTTGTTCACTGGCAGCCTCCTGGGCAGAAAGGGCAGGAGCTTCCATAGAGCAGATTTGTAGAGCGGCGACCTGGTCAAGCCAGAATACGTTCCTCAGACATTACAGAGTCGAACTGCTGTCTCCGCAAGACCTGATGTTTGGTAGGAAGGTCCTACAGACGGTGGTCCCGCCCTAAGGTAGGCCTGAGGTTACTTGCTTCTCTTTCAGGGTGCCGTCCTGGAAGACGAGGGAGAAATTACCAGTTACTTACCTGTAGCTGGATTTCTACGAAGTCTTACAGGACGGCAGGCCTACTTCCCTCCCTTTTACTTCTATCTAAATTCCTCCTTTTCTTAGTTTCTTTCTATACCGTGTTCTAAAGAGCGGTTACTTATCTTAAACTGAGGCACACGGGAGGGGTGGGACCTTTTAAACCTCATTTTTGATTGTGTTTCCTGTCAGGTGAGCCAGTCTACTCTTAGGGTGCCATCCTGTTAGACTTTGTAGAAATCCAGCTACTGGTAATTTTCTGCATGTCCAAAAAACAATGTTTTTCCAACTTCATCATTAAAAACGATGTTGCCCACACACCATCATTTTTGAAAAATGATGAACAAGGCGTGGTGACGTACAACACGTACGGCGGCACTCTAAAGGGTTAGTTCTATTCGCCTTTGGGCTGCTTTTAGCTGATTCCTTGTTAGTAAAAGACGATTCACGCTTTTTTGTCTGTTACATCGTGATGAATGTGCTTACTCCATTATGAACGGTAGTTTTACCAGAACGAGCGCTCCCATCTCATAACTTGCTTCTGAGCATGCGTGGGTTTAAAACGTCATTTAAGCCCACACACGAAAAACAACATTTTTTAAAACGATGTGAAAAAATGCAGCATGTTTGAATTTTTTTGTTTTTGTTTTTCAGAACATGAAAAAAGAGGTGAAACCCACACATGATCATTTTAAATGACGTTTTTAAAAACGTTTTTTTTAATGCCGAAAAATGATCGTGTGTATGCGGCATTAGAGTGGGAACAAGTATCTACATATTTGGGTTTTACCACCTATAATTAATAGGCGCCCTGTAGTATAAAGCCAGGTCATGCCACCTAAGCCTGGGTGCTAGTAATGCTACTCTATCTACTGTATATATCTATCTCATATAATGATAAATACAACAGAACCTGACATAAATTCTGAATGTCCACTTACCTACATCACACATGGAGATTTCCTGACATGTTAGAATTTTGGACAGAAATTATTCCATTATCACTTTGTTATTAACCCTTGCGTGACCTGAATATCAAAATCAATTACTTAATCAGTTTCATTCTGCATTAATTATCAGGTATAGAGCCACCTTACCTCACATGAATATCCGTCTTCAAAATGAAAATGTATTTAAGTGACAAAATGTATAGTTAAACTTGGAAAATAACTAAATTAGCCTTTAAATAAATTAATAAGAATTTGTTTCCAGGCTTGTATAAAATAAACAAGTCCATCCCATAGAGCATACAATAAAGCACATCTGGGCTCTTTGCACATTACTTTATCTCATAGGATAACGATTCTAATAAATCTTGCAACTAATGAGTCTTTACATTGTTGTTGTGTCTTTGATCTTTCTGTGCTTTAAAAGATTTGGGCTCTCATTAAGGATGTAAGTAAATGGACATGCTTGCACACCATTGCCCATGATTAAGTAAACCCTACCCAAAGCGCCTTTCCATTTTTCTTGGCCTCTAAGGAGGTGTGAAGGCCTGTGTCCATCTTGTATTTGTCAGCATGCATCTGTGGTAATGAGGCCTAACAGCCGTATGTCATCAGTTCAGACCAATGCTCACCTAAGACAGCAGAATACAATATTGGAAAACACTTAAACAAACCACTTTCTAGGTCAATTAGTTAGAGTTTATCCATAGATTATCACATTAGCCATAGAAAGATTACCTTTAAGGCGCAAAGCATTTTCGAACTGTGTAAAGCTAAACGCCATATGTTCTTGTATTTTCTGCAGGGAAAATCATTAACCCATTCTGTGCTGTTCTTGTTTCTGATTTTAAAATCACATCTTGTAATTTAGCTAAGCTTGAATACTAAGAGCTGGTAGGAATTATGTTGGGGCACTTGTCTGTTGGAACCCTCTGTAATATATGGTACTTTAAGGTATAAGGGGCATGTGACCTTCTATTCTTCCTGCCAGCATGCATTACTCTGTGGCAACATGGCGCTTACTCAGGGATTGGACTCAGGGCTTCAGCAAGTGAACAGGATGGCTGGGGCACAGGAAAGGTAAACATCTGTGGTTGTTGAGACTTGCTGCCTATTGTTAACCCCTAGGTACCAGCAGTATGCAAATATATGGTGCATCAGTGGGTGGGCCTTGGTGTCGAGCATCCTCATATCTGTGTACCAATTAGCTGACACTGCTGTGCCGAGAGCGTGAGACCTGTACTCTCCCAGCTAACACGGCAGTCACATGATCATAAACCGCGCCCCGCCTCCCGGCATCTGACACCTCTTAATCACTTGCCGACCATCCACTGCAGCAAGGTGGCTCGGCTGTACAAATTGCAGTACAGGTACGGCGATTCATGCACTAGCTTTCGTGGGCATGCAGGGTCAGCGGGGGAGCCAATCAACCAGCTGGCCACCCATGATAGTTCTCCGCAGAGACAGAACAGGAATATGCCAAAGTAAACAAGGCAGATCTCCGTTCTGTTAGGGGATGACACTGAAATCTGTATTCTTGACAAGCAGGATGATGAATTTGTATGTTTCCCTGTCACACAGTGCCCCATATAGTTAGAAAACACAAACAGGGAACACATTTAACCCCTTGATCGCCCCTGATGTTAACCCCTTCCCTGCCAGTGTCATTAGTACAATGTCAGTGCATATTTTTTAGCACTGATCACTGTAATAATGTCACTGGTTTCCAAAAAAAGTGTAAAAAATGTCAGTTAGGTGTCATAAATCTATCCCCTATTTTGTAGACTCTATGGGCCAGATTCACAGAGCCCTTACTCCAGTCTATCTCGCGTTAGACTGGAGTACTTTCAAATTACTGAATCCTCAAACCATGAAAAGACGGCTTTGGGCTTCAATCCGACTGGCTTACGTGTTTGTACGCCTTCGGATCTACGCTGCAATAAATTTGCGGCCACTGGGTGGAGTTCCCGTCGTTTTCCGCGTCGGGGTATGCAAATGAGCTTTTTCCGACGATCCACGAAGTTACGAGCGTCATTCGCAATCTCTTACGGCATCTGTAGTCATCTTTTTGCCGCGTAAAGTTATTCCAGCTTTTATCTGGTCTAATATTAGACAGCCCATGTTAAGTATGGCCGTCGTTCCTGCGTCGAATTTCAACGTTTGTTTTTATTTTTTTACGTAAGTCATCCGGGAATAGGAATGTACGTAAACGACGCTACTCAAACAAAAAATGACGTAACAACGTTATTTCGTGCAATGCACGGCGGGAAATTTCTGAACGGAGCATGCGCAGTTCGATCGCCGCGGGGACACGCCTACTTTAAATGCTTCACGCCCCCTAATGGCGTATTTCGATTCCGCCGCGAGAAATACACTATGCCGCTGTACCTTACGGGCCAAAATCTACATGAATTCGTCGTAGAGCCAGGTAAAATACGGTGGCGTAGTGTATCTCTGATACTCTGCGCCAATGTAATTGTATCTGAATCTGGCCCTATAACTTTTGCACAAACCAATCAATATACACTTATTCTTTTACCAAAAATATGTAGAAGAACATATGTTGACCTAAACTGATTAATTCATTTGTTTTTATATATTTTTTTGGATATGTATTATAGAAGAAAGTAAAAAAAAAAAATTAAAAGCGAAGAGGTGATCAAATATCACCAAAAGAAAGCTCTATTTGTGGGAAAAATGGACATCAATTTTGTTTGGGTACATCGTCGCACGACTGCGCAATTGTGAGTTAAAGCAACGCAGTGCCGTATAGCAAAAAATGGTCTGGTCATTAAGAGGGTAAATCCTTCCAGGGCTGAAGTGGTTAAGGGGCCAGCACAAAGGGGTTAATAGTGTTTTGGTTGTTAAAGAAATTCTGGAATGAAATATGAAGGTTGCCGTTGCTGTATATATGTTGGTTGCCTGACTGTCAGGCTGATCCAATGGCTTCAATTTATGCTAAGTCACTGAATGATTATGCAGAAATACCATTAAAAGCTAGGTAAGTACAATTTAAGCACAGATGTTCCTTAATGTCCCTTAATTATGGTTATTATATAGAAACTCAATATTTTATCCTTGTCAAATAATGATGATCATGAGTAAATTATTGTCATAGTACTTGTTTTTACAGCTGTTCCTATATTTCTACAGTTTTCCTCTCCTATAGACAATGGTGATGGTGTTGCGGAGAGAACATATAGACTCTCTCTGTGATGCTCTGAGCAAAATACATAATAAAAGAACTGGTAGAAAAGGGCACATCTTTACAGAGACAGGATCACAGCTGAGGGTTTTCAAGGGCCCAAGTGTACAGCTGACACGTATACTTCAAAAGAAGGCACTTCAGTTACAAACCTATGAAAAGATCATTTTGCATTATGTTCAGATGAAAATGATCAGACTTTTGTATAAACTGTGACATAATAGAATAACTAATAAGGTTTTATTATTAAAAAGTCCTTTAATTTAAAGTGAATGTTCACATTTGCAGCCAAAATGAGATAAAACCTATATTACATATGTTACATGTCTCCATTCACATAGCATAAGCTATTTTTTTTCCGATGCTCTTTTTTGGAAAATCCAGCATGGAAATATTCTCTTTGTTTATGGGGGTGCTGGTGAGTAGGGTTGCCACCTGTCCAGGATTCACCCAGAGAGTCCGGGTTTTGAATCATGTGTCCGGGTTTCATTCCCCCTGAAAACCAGACACATTATTCAGACATGAATGTAGCTCGGAACAGGGCCTAATGGGAGGGTGAGTGGGCACTATGCACACTGCATTACCTTTCTCTTTGGAGTGTCCTAAGGTCTGTTATCCTATATGTGTATATACAAAAATAAAATGCTGTGTGTTCGCAATAGTGTTCAGGTTTGGCTCGAAGAAAAAGTGGCAACCATACCCGTGAGTTTAGTGTTTTCCATAATTAACCATGTCTGTACTGTGTTGGCAGATAACATCTCATTGAGTGTAAACTAGATTTTAACAATGCCTGTCCAAACAAGGGGTTAAAGATTTCGAACTTGGCCTCCTGCATTGTATGTTAACCACTTAAGGACCGCCTCTTGC
This sequence comes from Rana kukunoris, assembly GCA_029574335.1. Taxonomy (NCBI): domain Eukaryota; kingdom Metazoa; phylum Chordata; class Amphibia; order Anura; family Ranidae; genus Rana; species Rana kukunoris. Next base: position 366,352,446 of record CM056051.1, on the reverse strand, counting down.
ACATTTACGTTGGCAGAATGGCACGGCTAGGCACATGCACGTACAGGTACGTGCTGTGCTAATACCCAGCCGTGGGTCACGGGCTCGTGCCCGCGGCACGCTCCCCTGACCCGGTCCGAAGCTCCGAGACCGTGGGACTCGCGGACCAGATCACCACTGGAGTGCGCCGATCAGTCCCTGGAGCTGAAGAACAGGGAGAGCCGTGTGTAAACATGGCTTCCCCGTTCTTCACTGTGGCGGCAGCATCGATCGTGTCATCCCTCTTATAAGGGGACACAATCGATGATGTCAAACCTACAGCCACACCCCCTACAGTTGTAAACACACTTCAGGTCACACATATCCCCATCAGCGCCCCCTGTGGTTAACTCCCAAACTGCAACTGTCATTTTCACAGTAAACAATGCATTTTAAATGCATTTTTGCTGTGAAAATGACAATGGTCCCAAAAATGTGTCAAAATTGTCCGAAGTGTCCGCCATAATGTCGCAGTCACAAAAAAAATCACTGATCGCCGGCATTAGTAGTAAAAAAATATATATATTTTTACCAAAAATAGGTAGAAGAATTTTGTTTGGGAGCCACATTACGCGACAGCGTAATTGTCAGTTAAAGTGACGCAGTGCCGAATCGCAAAAAGGGGCAAGGTCCTTTAGCTGCATTTAGGTCCGTGTCTTAAGTGGTTAATGAAAACTTGATTCAGCTTCTCCCCAGCAAATTTTAGTGGGGCAGATTACAGTGAACTTCTTGGGAAATGCTAGCAGTCAGCCATGACACTTTCTCCTAATAAACATCTAAAATACTTAAAACATTAAATTTTTAGGTATTCTGTGTGAATGGGAATACATAACAAACATATAGTGGAGTTTTCTCAACCGCAAGTGCAGAAGTGGAAATATGCTTTAAAAATATCATTAACAAGAGGGGAAAAAAACATGTAACCCATTAAAGTAGCTGGACATTTATTCTTAAAGTGTTTGTTAACCTAAAAAAATAAATAAAATGCTGCTCCTGTCCCGTTAATGTGCAATTAGCAGCATGCTGCTTTTGCTTTTTAAATGATCCCTCTGTATCTCATACAATCGCTGTTTGATAATGCGATTACATGACTACCCCCCTGAGTGCTGACCACGATTACCATGTCTGCTGAGCCGAGAGATCGTAGTCTGTGCGTGTCTGCATCACATGCAGCTCTCCTATTCTCCTCTGTGCCTGTCTTCAGCTCTGCCTTCCTCCCCCTCCCTCTTCATGTCAACACATAGCCTCTCCCCTCTCTGATTGTCTGCTCTGCTCTCATTCTTAACCTGAAAAGCTTCTATCCCCCTCTGTATTAGCACAAGAAGTTCTCCTGTGTCTGTGTTATATCGTAAATATGCTTATCTGTTCTGATAACACATCAGATCCCTGCAATCACATGACTCCTCGGTTTTCTCATTCCTCTCTCCTCTCCTCCCCAGCTGACGTCAGTGGCAGTGCTCGCTCCCCCCCCCCCCACCTTTGAACTCTCAGCTGACAGAGGAGAAAAAAGGCAACTGATCGTAGGAATAAGGTGTGTTATCTGTTCAGATAAGCACATTTATGATATAACACAGGCACAGGAGAACGTATTGTTCTAATACAGAAGGGATGGCAGCATTTAAAAAAAGTGGCTTAACAACCACTTTAACCGCTTCAGTCCCCGGACCATTTTGGTGGTCAAATACCAGGCCACTTTTTGCGATTCGGCACTGCATCGCTTTAACTGCTAAGTGGTTCCCTGCTAGTGACATTTATACAGTATTCCATGCATTTTTTTATAGCACTGATCGCTATATAATTGTCATTGGTCCCAAAAAAGTGTCCGATCTGTCCGCTGCAATATTTCAGTCCTGATAAAAATCACAGATCACCGCCATTACTAGTAAAAAAATAAAAATAATAAAAATGCCATAAATCTATCCCCTATTTTATAGACGCTATAACTTTTGCGCAAACCAATCAATATACGCTTACGCTTTTTTACCAAAAATATGTAGAAGAATACATATCAACCCAAACTGAGGAAAAAATGAATTGTTTTTTTTTTTTTTTTGGATATTTATTATAGCAAAAAGTAAAAGTTATTGTGTTTTTTTTTTTTTTTCAAAATTGTCGCTTATTGAGCAGCCAAATCTGTTTTCAAAAATGGTCTGGTCATTGAGCAGCCAAATATTTTGGGCTGAACTGGTTAAGACCTTGAGATGCTCATCCCACTGCCCTGTAAATAAATGCCTATTATTGTACTGATTGAGGGTGGTTGATAGCATAGTGAGTCATCATATCACTTTCTCAGTGTCAATTCATTAGGCTGGGTTTTCTATACAACTAATTGAAAGAGAAATGAATTCATAACAAATATTTTGAATTAATGTCTCTATCAATGGTCTGTATAGTAAACAAACCTTAACTGGCATTGATTAATTTTCTATTGTCTGAAATACATCAACAAAAACAACAAAATATAGAGGAGTCAGTAAGCTATTGTCCTTATTTTTTTCAAGTTTATGGTGTTCTAATGTGTTAAAATACAATAAAATGCTTCTAAAGGCTTAAGTTTTATTTTACAGGGTCGGTATATGGGAAGTCGGATAAAGAATAAAGGAAATACTGGGCAAACAGCAGCTCAGGGAACTAGGAAGCTGCTCATTCAACGTGGGCTGCAATTAACATGTCTTATATAGGAAAACAAACTGAGAGGCAGGCCAGGAAGTGATGGAAGGGGACGAAATATAAATGCACAGTGGAGCAGATGACTCATAAAGGTTAAGCTAGAGACCAGCAGCACATGTGAATGGAATCACAGGTCTTAGCCAAACCACTGCAGTAAGGAAGTAAGAATTTCACAGGCAGGAAACTACAGGCTAAACCACGACACGCTGTTATCAATAGCAAAATAACTGCTTTCTCTATCTTTCTTCTCAGCAGCTCAGAAACAGCAGTGGGAACCAATGGCTCTTGCTGCTGCCAATTACAGCCTGCAAGGAGGGTGTAGTAGTGGGACCGATGTGCACCGTGTGTGTGTCATTGAACACAAAGGGGGTGGCTTGGGATTGAGTGCGCCCAGAAGTGGCTTGCTTGCTCCCACTCAGCGGGGCATGAGTGGGAGGGGGGTCAGGAGCACCGGGGGGGGGGGCCCAAAAAAAAAAGGATTGGGGCTGCTCTTTGCAAAACAAAAATATGGTTTTCTTTACAATCACTTTAACAATAAAATAGAAGATGCTATTTATATTTTCATTTTCGCATCAATTGTCTAATCCCAAAACATAAACAAAGCGGGTCCAGGAACCAATTTAAATGAGAAATGAGAAAAAATAAAAATAAAGGAAAAACTCTGCCTCCATGGGACTCATCCAGCCGACTGCAGCCTTTTCAAAATGACAATTTCATGTTTTCATGTTGGGGACAAGGTTGTTTTTTTTGGCTCCGGGTCCACCTTAAAATCCATACCAAACCTGGTAGGGCCTGGTATGGATTTTAGGGGGGACCCCACGCCATTTTTTTTAAATTTTGGTGCAGGGTTCCCCTTAATATCCATACCAGACCTGAAGGGCCTGTTAATGGACTGGGGGGGGGGGGCTAACACTGTTTTTTCAATGATTTGTATTTATATTGCTGGGATCTGGCAATACATTACAGCTGCAAGCAGTTTTAAACTGTGTTTTCCTTTAGAAATGTAATTTTTGCTGCTCGCATTCATTGTACTGTGTACGTCCGCTATGTAAGCAGCCTACATAGTATGGGGCGTGGAATTAGCCCCCTGAGCCATGATTTGCCAAAGGCACCCTGCTTTCGGCCAATCATGGCTCTCAGAGCAGAGTGCACTGTGAATGGCCAAAGCATGCAGGTCAGGTGCATGCTTTGACCAATCAGCAGCCGTCAATGCACTGCAATCTCGCAGTGCATTGGTGGTCTCGCAGTGCATTATGGGGTGTTCCACGGGCACCTGTATTTCCCGCTAATGCCCTATAATGTTCCAAATTTGGCGAATGGCGGAACACCTGATGTTCGAGTTTATTGAATTTATGTTTGACTCGAACATTGGGCTTATCCCTACATTACACAAACCCAACAACTTATAGTAAAAAAAATCTCATGCCAATGCTTTTATGGAAAATGTGTGCTTTGTCATAGCATATGCTTTGCATAAGCCATATTGAAGGTTAATTTCATCCTAAAAAAGTTCTGCTATGTCCTCCTTTTTTGGTGGGAGGGGGACAGTTACCTGATTTTGACAGGTGCCTGGTCCCACTCTCAGTGGAACTAGCACAGCAGATCTACTGGAACTTCTCCCCTCCCCCACCCGTAAATTGTGGAACACATCACAGGTCCCAAAAGGCCACGGGACCATTCACAAAGTGCTTACACATGTGCAGTGGGCAGCCTGCTGTAATGCCACATGGAGTCTAGCTGGCTGCTTACAGTAAGCATGCTGGTGCTAAGAGCCCAAAGACTGCAAAATAACTTCAGGTGAGGACCATGCTGGACCCCTAGAGAGGTGAGTCTCCCCTCATTAAAAGTCAGCAGCTACAGTGTTTTTTTTTTTTTTTCCAAACAGGGCAAAGAACCACAATAGCTGTAGCTCAGAATTATTTCAGGACCTTGGCCAGTGTCTCCAGCCTTCCAGCTTTGTTTCAGTGCCTTGGACAGTACCCCCCTTATAGCAATTGTGTTTCAGGACCCTGGAGAGTGTCACCCATAATCTAGGTTTAATTTGATACATTGGACAGTCTCCTATACAACTTTTGTTTTTCAGCACCTTGGACAGTTTTCCCTATTACCCAATATTACACATTTTATGGCTATAGTTAGAAAAATACATTCCCTTTGCCATTAAGCAATGAAAAACTAATGGTCGTGTAATTTCTCCTTTTGGCCACAAGATAGAGGTATGGAGATGTTGTCTTGTTCTTTCCGGAAAACTGAGAGGACACTGGGAAAAAGGGGAGTTTCAAGAAAGGCTTCACAATGCCCACAAGCAAAATGACAACGGTGTGGACATAGTCTTATAAACCATCTTTTTTGAATAACTATGCGGATCGGTGGCGGATTGTAAAATAGTAAGTGGCCGGATTTATATTATAAAAACGCGTGAGGAAAAGACATATATTTAAAAAATTCTAATTGTGGTTGGAACCCCGCTTTAAAATACCGATGTATATGTACATGAGCGGGTCCTTAAGTGGTTAAGCAAGTTATCCCTTATGTGCTTTTTTCTACTGGCAATACCTTTACAGCTAGATGAAGGGTATTTTACATTTGTGGTGCTACTCGTGCTTGCAGAGGAGCTATGATTGTTCTTGGAGTTGAGGCTTGGAATAGAAACACCCAAATTACCAAGCGTCTCCTTTGGGGGTAGCGCTATTGACACAACATTTTCACCACATATATACAGTATATATATACATATATATAAAAAAATATATATAATAATTTAAGAAATTAAGTTCTGTGTAATTAAAATAGAATGATGTAGAGAAAAAATTATTAAACACGCTATCTGAAATGTATTTAATACTTTGTACACAATCTTTTGTTGGTAATGACAGCTTCAAGATCCTTCCTGTATGGAGAAACTATTTGCATGCATTGCCCCATTCTTCCACACAAACAGTCTTTAAATCCTGTGGGCCTCTTCTATGAACTCTGATCTTTAGTTCTTTCCATAGATTTTAATTGGATTCAAGTCAGGTGATTGGCTGGGCCATTCTAGCAGCTTTATTTTATTTCATTGAAGTCAATTAAGAGTTTTCTTGGCTTTGTGTTTGGGATCATTGTCTTGCAAAAATATCCACCGTGTAATCTTCATCATCCTGGTAGATGGCAGCAGAATTTTTTTTTTTTTCAAGAATGTCTTGGTACATTTGTCCATTCATCCTTCCTTCAATGATATGAAGTTTGCCAGTGCGGTATGCTGTTCCCACCTCCAAAGTTCAGTGTTGGTATGATGTTTTTGGGGTGAAGTGCAGTGCCATTTGACCTCTAACATGTTATGTATTATGGCATCCAAATAGTTCAGTTTTTGTCTCATCTTACCAGACTATATTCTCCCAGTTTTTCACATGCTGTAAATGTTGTGCAGCAAACAAGCTTCAACATGCTTTTTTTCAGCAATATAGTCTTGCATGGTGAACGTGCATATGGGCCATGGCGGTTGAGTGCATTACTTATGGTTTTCTTTAAAACAAGTGTACCTTCTAATTCCAGGTCTTTCTGAGACTCTCCACAAGTGGTCATGGTCATTGGCTCTTGGATATCTCTTCTAATATATATTTTCAGTCCTCTGTCAGAAACCTGGTCATGTTAGGTTTATGGTGAAATTATGTTCTTTCCACTTCTGTGTTATGGCCCCAGAAGTAGGGATGAGCCAAACATACCCGCGTTCGGTTCGCATTAGAACCGTCGAACAGACCGACCGTTCGCGCAAACATTTAAAACCCCATTGAAGTCTATGGGACTCGAACGTTCGAATTCAAAAACGCTCATTTTAAAGACCAATATTTAAAGCGGAGTTCCACCCTTAAAACCACTTTCTTTCATCCCATCCAGCATACTGGCGTCAGCGCCAGTATGCTGTTTTTTTATTTTTTTTAATCCATGTACTTACTTTATAATAGATCATTTAATTTTGGGCGCACCGCGGTGTATGTCGCCGCTATAAGGCGTCACGCCTTCCGGAAACAGCCGACTAGCATTCGGCTCTTCTCGGCGCCTACGCACAGACACAGAAGCTGACTGCGCAGGCGCCGTACATAGCCGCGTCACGCCCTCCGAAAAAAGCCGAACTAGGACCGGCTATTTACGGCGCCTGCGCAGTCAGCTCCTGGGTCTGTTCGCAGGCGCCGAGAAGAGCCGAACGCTAGTCGGCTGTTTCCAGAAGGCGTGACGCCTTATAGCGGCGACATACATCGCGGTCCGCCCAAAATTAAATGATCTATTATAAAGTAAGTACATGGATTAAAAAAAAAAAAAAACAGCATACTGGCGCTAACGCCAGTATGCTGGATGGGATGAAAGAAAGTGGTTTTAAGGGTGGAACTCCGCTTTAAGTTATTGTTGGAAAATGTATTTGAGAACCTGGGTCTTGCCCCAGGGAACATGTATCAATGGAAAAAAGTTTAAAAAATGGTCGTTTTTTCAGGAGCAGGACTCCTGAAAAAGTGATCGTTTTTAAAACTTTTTTCCATTGATACATGTTCCCTCGGGCAAGACCCGGGTTCTCAAAGACGTTTTCACAGGCAAACTATAGACACCCAGCAGGTACAAAATCTAAAGGAATCTTTCATTTTTTTTTTATTTAAACATTATTAAAATCACTGCTCCAGGAGCAGTGATTTTATTGATGCTTAACTTCTTAAGGACCGCCTCCTGCACATATACGTCGGCAGAAGGGCACGGCTGGGCACATCCACGTATATTTACGTCGGTTCTAGTACCCAGCCGTGACCCGGTCCGAAGCTCCGTGACCGGGACCGCGGGACTCGCGGACCCGATCGCCGTTGGAGTGCGTCGATCGGTCCCCGGAGCTGAAGAACGGGGAGAGCCGTGTGTAAACATGGCTTCCCCGTGCTTCACTGTGGCGGCAGCATCGATCGCGTCATCCCACCTACAGCCACACCCCCCTACAGTTGTAAACACACACAGGGAACACATAACCCCTACAGCGCCCCCTTGTGGTTAACTCCCAAACTGCAACTGTCATTTTCACAGTAAACAATGCAATTTAAATGCATTTTTTGCTGTGAAAATGACAATTGTCCCAAAAATGTGTCAAAATTGTCCGAAGTGTCCGCCATAATGTCGCAGTCACGAAAAAAATCGGTGATCGCTGCCATTAGTAGTAAAAAAAAAAAATGCAATAAAACTATCGCTTATTTGTAAACCCTATAAATTTTGCGAAAACCAACCGATAAACGCTTATTGCGATTTTTTTTACCAAAAATAGGTAGAAGAATACGTATCAGCCTAAAATGAGGAAAAAATAAATTTTTATATATATTTTGGGGGGATATTTATTATAGCAAAAAGTAAAAAATATTGCATTTTATTCAAAATTGTCGCTCTACTTTTGTTTATAGCGCAAAAAGTAAAAACCGCAGAGGTGATCAAATACCACCAAAAGAAAGCTCTATTTGTGGGGAAAAAAAGGACGGCAATTTTGTTTGGGAGCCACGTCGCACGACCGCACAATTGTCAGTTAAAACGACGCAGTGCCGAATCGCAAAAAGGGGCAAGGTCCTTTACCTGCATTTTGGTCCGGGTCTTAAGTGGTTAAATAAAAAAAAAATCCTTTAAATATTGTACCTGCTGGGTGTCTATGCCTGTGATAACGTCTTTAAATAGCACAATCACCTGCCTGCCAGTAAATTAGGAAGAACTGATCTATCTAAGCTATACAATGTATAAATATATGTACAACTCCTAGGGATGTATATCTATTCTCTACACACTGTAAATTAAGCTAAACTGACTAGCCTGCCTGCCTGCTCTATCTAGCTATATAAAAAGACAATCTCTCTGTCTGCTCTCATTAACAAGTTGGAACACACTACATGAGGCCGCCCAGCAGGCAGCCTTATATAGTGTGAGGCGTGTGCTAAAGCCCTGAGCCATAATTGGCCAAAGCCACCCAGGCTTTGGCCAATTATGGCTCTACGTTTTTTGCACGCTGTGATTGGCCAAGCATACGGGACATACAGCATGCTTGGCCAATCATCAGCGCGCAATGCCGCAGTGAATTATGGGTCGTTTTGCGTCATTTGAATTTGGTGCGAACGACGATTTTGTTCAAATTTCGTCGAACGTACGAACAGACAATGTTCGAGTCGAACATACGTTCGTATCGACCGCAAAGCTCATCCCTACCCAGAAGTGCTCACTGGAACATTCAAAAGTTTAGACATCCTTCTGTAACCAATGCCATTAGTATTTTTTGCAACAATGTGGTTGTGAAGGTCTTGAGAGAGCTCTTTGCTTTTAACCTTAATGGGAGGGTTCTTGTGTGACACCTTGGTAATGAGACACCTCATTATAGGCCATCGGTTGAGACTGAACTAGCTGATAATAATTTGCACTGACAAGGGGCAGGATTGCTTTTTATTTACCGATAGATTTCAGCTGGTGTCTTTCCATGAATTTTTGCACCTCCCTTTATTCATGTGTTCAATACTTTTTCTCTGGGTCATTCTATTTTATTACACACAACTTAATTTATTAACTTATTTGAAGCTCTTTAGAATTATATTTACCTAGAAAAATGGTGACGTGTTCAATACTTATTATACCCGCTGTGTGTGTATACTGTGTGCGTGTATATATATATATATATATATATATATATATATATATATATATATATATATATATATATATATATATATATATATATATATATATATTCAATGCACTAAATGTATGTACCACAAACATTTAGTAATAGCAATGTATTCTCATATTGTTACTAGGCATCTGAATGATCATAGAGAATTTAAGGTAAATTTTAGTAACAGCAAAAGTTTTCTTGTGCAGGCAAGCTGTAATTTATTTCATTAGTCACTGAGATTAGAAGAAACATGTTACCAAGCCTGAAAGTAGGTAGTAAAAAATCACAATGTGGGATTCGGTAGACACAAATACTTTTGTGTGTTTAATAACTACACAAGAAACCGCTTAAAGACCAACTCCGGGAATTTTCGTTTTCCCGTGCAAGTTTATACTCTCTTGATACACTGATCCTCCAAAAAACTGCACTCTCCTGCAGAACAGAGGTAGACTGCTGTTGTCTATGGAGCATGCTCTGAACGTGTTGACATCAGGAATAGTCAATTTATAAGATCACTGGAACACAGTGGTACCAAACCAGTCTTGTGTGCGGTGGGTGAGCAGATTTGATAAATACTGTAGACCTCCGTTGTCCACTCCTCTAAAATAAAACCTCTCTCCTCCTCCCCTGCGGGGATCCTCCTGCTGAAGCTGTGAAGCCAAGTGAGGGGATAGGCGGTGGGTCATGTGAGCTCCGATCAGCGCTCTGAAATGAGGTATATAGCTGCATTATTTTTTTAGGACACAGAGCAGATTACATTATTAAACAGAGAGAATGGTTTAATTTTTACTTGGTTAACAACCACTTTAAGGACTAGTGGCCAGTTAATGAAAGGTCACATGATACAAGAAAAATTCTCTCCCCATTTCATCATTGGAACTGGATTGGAGCTGACCCATAGAGTCTTCCATCGCGAAGATCAATGCCTAGCGCAAGCGGGAAGTTTGACGGTGACAACGTCCAGATTGGGCAATCGGCCTATTATGCATATGTGACCCACCGCCGTATGGTGTTTTGGGGTCCACTCCATCTGAAAAGGGTATTTTATCCTCTTCCTTGTGTTTATGGGAATTGCATCTTTGAGGGGAAACCTTCCATGCTGACTCTACAGGGATCGTCTCATCACTTTCGATATTTGTTGTTCATCTATGGACATGGTCATAGAATCACATTGGAGTGTGTTTATACTGTCTATACTATTTATGGTGTAATCCTTTATCACCTCAAGGGTGTATTTTTTTTAATTGCTTTTTTTCACAATTTTTCACTAAAAAAAAAACTTTTCAGGGCAGAGGAGAGATCTGGGGTCTAATATACCCAAGATCTCTTAGTAAAGAATACCTGTCACTGCCCATGTTGTTCATCCCTTGTGATAAATACAAAAATAATACTGTGCATTTGAAAAGATTATTTAGTGTGTAAAAAAGCCACACCACAAATGTGAGATATTACCACTAAAACAAGGAACAAAATAAAAATGTGTTGCGCTACAGTGATTGATATTAAAAATACTGAAAAAATAAATACATTTATAAATACAGTTAATAAACAGTCCAAAAAAATCAGTCTCTCAAATGGATCATAATGGTAAAATGGCAAACTCCATGATTTAACTGTGGATAAGGTTATCCAATCCCTTCACCAAGTGAACACGCCACCAACACAATAGGTTGGACTCTTACCAGAGAGCCTTGATTCTTTATTACGAAGGGTCAAACGGGCTTGATGAATATGTCCCCGAAAGGGTCATCAGCAGGGAATGTACAAAGGATAGGCACGGAGCAGCGGTGACGTCCAAACACTCATGGAGGGTGCTGGACAAACAAATGTTTCCCTTTAGAGCCTAATTGTATCATTTTTGTTGTACAACTTTTAATAAACTCATGTGTGCTTTTAAAAGAATTCTGTGCAATGAGCTTATGTTCCTTTCATATGATGAATGTGTAACCGGACTCTGAAGTTTCCTTAAATGATGATAGCTGTGGAGTATACACTTGTGGAATCCAATTAAGCAAGCTGGGTAGTGGATGCGGTTAAGCCCATAGTGAGGGGTGAAAGCTCACTAATGCACAGATAGACCCTGGAGGGTATTAAAATCTGGTAAGCAGGTATACTTACCCTGTCTATCCTGTGGGGAGCACCGGGTGTCTTCACAAATTGAACATTGGATCAACACACGTTTTGAGTTTACTTTATGGATGTGGAATTGGGACATTTGGACTTTTAATTATAATTTTTCTTTTTCCCTTTTTCATTTGTTCATTTTTTTATCTCTATTGCATTATATTAGATGTTTTTTTTGTACTTTAATCGATAAGGTCGTGGTTTGGCAGTGCTACACGTTTTGATTACAATTTTTGTTATGAAGTGTACATTGTTGTAAGAACTGCTGTCGGATAGTGTAAGGGTGGCATTTGATACAAAGTATTGCACTTACTATCCATAGTAAACAGCATTGCATGGTAAAAACATGCATCCAAACATGTAAAATGCGCAATAGCAGGTACATACAGTTCAGCCCATCCAGTTTCGTTGACAAAAGGACTTCTTTCAAGGGATTGGATATCCTTATCCACAGTTGAATCATGGAGTTTGCTGTTTGACCATTATGGTCCATTTGAGAGACTGATATTTCTGGACTGGATATTTATTATTCTTTTTTTTTTTTTTTTTTTTCAGTATTTTTAATATCTATCACTGTAGTGCAACACACTTTTATTTTGTTTCATCCCTGTGATAGCAATACGGTTGATCCAAATAAAATGAAAGAGACATTTTTTTTTTGTTTTAATTCATTTATTTTTATTTCTGTTTTATAAAATAACAAAGATCAACGATAAGTTATACAGTAAATTCACACACGAGGTACAAAGATGGTAAACAAGATAGCAAGATAGTACAACTCCCTATTAGATCAAACTATGAGATATTAGGACCTGGTGAGGTTTGTGTTGGCTGTATATATCGTCCTTCCCACCTCCCCTTCTCCCCCCGCCCTTCCCCTCCCCGTGGGAGCATACATTAGTGGTATGGACTTGGCAGGTTTATCATGCGTCGTGGCAATTAATGTCGGAAGGTATTAGGGGCTAGAAGAAGGAAGCTGTTCCCTAAAATGGAGTTTCTACTGGACTATCGTCATGGGCTAGACTTCAATAATCAAATTCACAATGGTCCTGGAGTGATGGCATTAGGGGTCGCTACCTGGGGTTCGTGGTCGCCTGCTGCCATGGCCCCCATAGTTTGACAAATTTGCCATAATTCCCTTGCTTGGTGTAGTACACTTTTTAGTTTTAAATTGTTTGATTCATAGCTAGTAGCCAGTTATCTATCGATGGAGGGGCCTGTGCTTGCCATTTTTGAGCAATTGTTTTACGCGCCTGGAAAAGGCATCTTAGAATGGCTTCAAGGGTGCCTTGCGGCACCCTAGTGTCATCCATACATCCCAAGAGACAGATCCTAGCTTCTGGATCCAGTACTGATCCGAATATTTCATTGATCCGATCTATAACTCCCACCCAGAAGCTATATAGTTTAGGGCACTTCCAGACCATGTGCATAAGGTCTCCCTTGTCTTTGCATCTTGGGCATTCATTATTTAGCCTCCACCCTAATTTAAACATTTTATGGGGGGTGTAGTAGACCCTGTATAGCAGAAATAAGTGGGAAAGTCTTTGAGCCGGGGCAATGGACACTAAAGTGCCCTGTTGGAGAATCTTGCTCCACTGTTTGGGGGAAATTGTTCCCAGATCGCTCTCCCAGGCCATTCTACTCTTCCGGGGGCCTTCTTTACTTAGTGCCCTAGTGCCCAGGTTGTTATACATCTCGGATATTAGGCCCTTGGTTGTTATTGCCTTAATTACCGAAAAGAGAGCGGTAATCTGTGCCCAAATGACCATATGAGGTCCGAATTGGGCTTGTATGGCATGACGGACCTGGAGACAATTTTAAAAATAACATACCCCCCTGGGCTCATGCACAAATGTTAAAGCACACATATGCAAAATAGTGATCACATCATACATGCAAGGTATCATCAGAAACATTAGAGTTATAGAAATAATTTGAGTACCAGACCTGCTGTTTAACTCTAAATCTGTAAATTGTTGTCAAAATGATATAATTAAGGATGAGCCAAACAATACCCAGTTTGGTTCGCACCAGAACTTGTGAACAGGCAAAAAATTTGGACGAACACAATTAAAGTCTATGGGACACAAACATGAAAAAGCTTAAGTGCACATTTTAAAGGCTTATATGCAAGTTATTGCCATAAAAAGTGATTGGGGTCCCAGGTCCTGCCCCAGGGGACATCTATCAATGCAAACATTTTTTTTTATTGGCCGTTTTTTTCAGGAGCAGTAATTTTAATAATGCTTAACCGCATGCCGCCTGCCGCACCCCCCGTTCTGCCTAGTGACACTGTCACTGATCGTGTTCCATGTCATCAGGAACAAGATTACTGACGTGTCACAGCAAGCCATGCCCCCCCTACAGTAAGAATCACTCCTTAGGGAACACTTAACCCCTACAGTGCCACCTAGTGGTTAACCCCTTCACTGTCAATATAGATAAAACTCATTGAAAAAACCGACATGCCCCCCCCCCCTCAATCCATTACCAGGCCCCTTGGGTCTGGTATGAATATTAAGGGGAACTTTGAACCAAAATGCTAACTCCTGAACTCGGTGACGTAAACGGGTGACCCCGCCTTCATCTGACATCACGTGGCGTCAGAGGAAGCGGGATCTGGGGGTCCCCTTGTTTAAGGGGGCTTCCAGATTCAAGATGGATTGTTGCATCTAGAATTCATGATTGCTTGTCATATTAATTACATGCTTGGGAATCATGTGGATTGGTTCATGATTGTCAGAGTGAGATCACTACTGTTAGTAATATTGTCAGTGTCATTATTATTAGTAGTAGAAGTAGTAATATTATCAGTAGTAGTAGTATTTTCTTATTATTTTAAAAACTGAATAACACTTTTTTTTGTTACATATGGTTACATATATTGTTGTTTTGAAGAAATATACCCTTCAATTACATTATTCCCAGATATCTCCCAGATACTAAAGAAAAGCATCAGTCTTGGCATGGCAATCATAAATACAATTTACTTTAAGTGTTTTTCTGTACATGTCTCCCTAGGAGTAAAATAATGAAGGCAGCTTATGGTAGGGAGGCGTTTGAGGGATACTGAACCCTCTAAGACAAATAATGAATATGCCCTGAACTACGTACCATTCGGATCCAACAAGGAATGTTGCTACGTGACAAAAATAGTCTTCTGTGAGAAAGCCAATTTTCAAAGTAGCAAAACCTGTGGCACCACAGAGCGAGTAGCTTCAAGGAGGGAGAGTGGGAGGACTATTAATAGCGTGGTTTTGTTAAACAAAATAAATGTATGCTCAAGTCCATAATTGTACTGTTTGATTCATTCTCTTAATCTGCTCACTCCATTCCTCCCTCCATATACCGTGTTAGCTACATATTAGCTATCTAACTGCCAAAAAAGTAAAAAAAGCAAGGTACAGTGTAATTATAGAAATGCATTACATATCGCTTCTAAAAGATTATACGCTTTAAAAAGCCGTGATCTCTGTTACTATGTTCAAAAAGACTGGGGGGCAGCTGCGTCACCATGTAATGTACATTAGCATGAGAGTGGACTGGCTGGAGATATGTTTAATGGGCTATTGTTATTGATTAATGCTATAGATTACATTGGAAAAATATATGCACATGCATTTGAATAATTCTGCTAAGCCATTAGCTTTAATTTATTGGCCAGGTTAAGATCGTTGTCTACTTTCATTACTTTTTAGAAACATGAATACAATGCTAATAGTGAGCACCTGAATAAATTATATTATTTTTATTACAATTATGACGCTGGGCAATGCAGTTAAATACATGGACAAGTGAATGTACACACAAATAAAATATACATGAACTAGCCATGCAAATCATAAGACTAGTGAAGGGGATGATAAAGTTGCTCTGTGGATACAATTACACTGAGAGTTATAAATGTGCTAACTTGGTACATTTTATTAAAGCCCAGCCAGCCATGGTTATGTCGCTTGTCTCTGTTTGCCGTAATGAATAAACAAAGATGAGCAGATTTTTGAAAATACTTTTTGCCCATAATTTATACGCATGTAAGTAAGGTTGGGTCTCAGTACCATATTCCCCAACTCCCTAATTGTCAGTGAGTTGATTTACTGTAGAATATATACTGTTCACTTTGCAAAGTGAATCGTAACACTGAACTCCAGGCACCCAGAAAATTGTGCAGATGAAATACATATTGAGGAGATGTTTTACCTGCAAAAGCATTTGTATTTCTTTCCATCCAGTCCTGAGATTTACAGAGCTCAGTCACATAACAAAGTAGTGTAGGGACACTGGCATAAATGATGCATAAAAAAAACGTAAACACATGAATTATTGTTTGTCATGGTAAGTGCAGTAAATGTAAAAACCATAAAAACTTCTTTAACCGCTTCCCAACCGCCCCACGGAAATATACTGCTGCAGGGCAGCCGCTCTGTGTAGAGTGATCGGCACTTCTGGGTAGGACGTGTACATGCCCTGCCCCAGCTGTGCTGTTAACGCACAAGGCAATCCTGGCCAATGATTTATCACCAGCACCCACTGATTAGCCCAGTGATTCACATTGTAACGGTCACCACCGCTTACGACCTTCCATCCAACCACGACAAGCTTATCCGACACACTCCGACAATATTGCATACACGATCCATATCAATTCCCATAAACAAGACGAGACTCAAGCTCTGCACTTGCTTCCAAAGATATGAGAATTTATTGGTATTTTCTCAGCTTCTTATACAGTCTCAAGCATAATGCAGTTAGTCACAGGACAATGTAGTCTCCACCCCCCTTCACACCATGGGGGGCTTCAATCACACTCTAAAAGGCATTCAGGTAAGCTAACCATGTAGACTTGTCGGCACCGTATCTTCAATAGTGTTCAATTAACCTTGAATAGTAACACAGACATCTAGTTGAATAAGTTATCTAGACAGCTTTATCACACAATGGCAGCGTCTTGTGAGAGTGGGTGCAATCAACACCTTCAACGGAATGTCTTTACAGTGAATAGCCAACACCTTAAGATATTTCAATAGCATATTATACAAAGGTATGACTCACTCTGGTCTTGTAGACCTGAATTAACACCTTTCAAAAGCATGTGTGCCCAGATTGAATAGCTAACAGCTTTTGATATTTGAAGACATCCTGCAAACATGAATTATTATTAATGTCCCTTATTAATGTCTTCTGTAATATATGAATTATGATTCTTTGTCACCCTATGGCCCTAGTGGACATAAGGTGACCCTAGACATAGGAATATCTCAGTCTGTCACAGGCCATTCCGTTACACACATAAAAGAGATCTGTACTGATAAACAACACAGAGCTCTCTAAACTGACAAGCAATCTTGCTGTTTCTTTTATTCCTTGTAAGGCAGAGAAAAAAGTTAGCTAGTTAATGTACCCCAGCCAGCATCAGATCATGTCAGATTGCCCACCACACTATTCCAGTCCCACTATAAGTCTCTGATCAGCGGCATTACTAGTAAAAAATAAATAAACTAAAAATCCAGTATATATATATATATATATATACTGTGTTCCGGTGTGTTTGTAGATGCTATAACATATTTATGAAAAAACAAATATACATTTATTGATTTTTTATTTTGTTTTTTGTTTTTGTTTTTTTACCAAAGACATGTAGCAGCACACATTTTGGCCTAAATTTTGGAAGAAATTGTATTTTTTTATTTTATTGTATGTTTTATAGCAGAAAGTAAAATAAATAAATAAATAATAATACATTTAATACATGAATTAACAGCAAGCAGAAAGACATGCACATACCAACAAACAGTGAACATAAATAACAAGTGACCAACAACCAAAAATGCCTAAGTAACAGAAACCTAGCAAACTAACTTTATACAATACAGGTATAGTCAAAAAAATAGAATATTATGCAAAAGTTCATTTATTTCACTAATGCAACTTAAAAGATGAAACTAATATATGAGATGGACTCATGCAAAGCAAGATATATCAACCATGATTTTTCATAATTGTGATGATTATGGCTTACAGCTCATGAAAACCCCCAAATCCACAGTTTCAGAAAATGTGAATAAGTGTGAATAAGTACAAGCATGCATATGTACTCAGTACTTGGCTTGGGCCTCTTTTGCAGAAATTACTGCCTCAATGCTGCATGGCATTGAAACTGCCATGCATTCCTGAGGTGTTATGAAAGACCAGGATGCTTCAATAGCGGCCTTCAGCTCTTCTGTATTTCTTGGTCTCATGTCTCTCTTCTTTCTCTTGGCAATGCCCCATAGATTCTCTAAGGAGTTCAGGTCAGGCGAGTTTGCTGGCCAATCAAGTGCAGTAATACCACGGTCATTGAACCCCATAGAGCTTGTCTGCAGAAGGAAGCGTGAAGTGCTCCAAAATCTTCTGGTAGAAGGCTGTGTTGACCCTGGACTTAATAAAACACAGTGGACCAACACCAGCAGAGGACATGGCTCCCCAAATCAACACAGACTGTGGAAAATTCACATTGCACTTCAAGCATCTTGCAGTGTGTGCCCCTCCATTCTTCCTCCATACTCTGGGTTTCTTGATGCAAAATTTGCTCTCATCATAAAAGAGGACTTTGGACCACTGAGCAACAGACCAGGTCTGTTTTTCTTTAGCCCAGGTAAGACACTTCTGACATTGTTTTGTTTGTTGTTCAGGAGTGGCTTGACAAGAGGAATATGACATTTGAAGTCCATGTCCAGAATCCGTCTGTGTGTGGTGGCTCTTGATGCACTGACTCCAGCATCAGTCCATGTCTTGTGAAAGTTCCCAACACTTTTGAATGGTCTTTTTCCTAACAATCCTGTCCAGGCTGTGGTCATCCCTGATGTTTGTGCACCTTTTTATTCCACACGTTTCCCTTCCACATAACTTTCTATTAATGTGCTTTGATACAGCACTTTGGGAACATCTAACTTCTTTTGCAATTACCTTTTGAGGCTTTTCCTCCTTATGGAGGGTGTCAATGATGGTTTTCTGCACAACTGTCAGGTCAGTCTTTCCCATGACTGTGATTCCTACTGAACCAGACTGCGAGACCATTTAAAGGCACAGGAACCCTTTGCAGGTAAAGGGAAAACCGCCGCTCCAGACGACACTCTTCAGTGGTGAGTAAAGTTCAAAAACCCAAATGGGTGCAGGCAATGCGTGGTGCAATATAAGGAAAGAAAAATGGACAGCCGCACTCCAATGGATGAAAAGACTTAAAAATAGTGCCTGTTTATTCCAGTCAAAAAACTAAAACAGCAAAAACAGCAAACAGTGGGGTAACAAAAGCTGACGTGTTTCACATCGACAACCGATGCTTAGTCATGACTAAGCATCGGTTGTCGATGTGAAACGCGTCAGCTTTTGTTACCCCACTGTTTGCTGTTTTTGCTGTTTTAGCCATGTCGATGTCAAGGGTTTGACTGGCAGGTGCCGTGAGGTCCAGTCTCAGCTGGTTTGAAAGGCGCTTACTTCAGATTGTTTGTGAGTAGGACCATTGCTTTTTTATCTTGCTTTGATGTTGACCTTTGAACTATAGCTGAAATTTTCTCTTTTTATTTTATTTTAGAAGACATTTGTACTCTCTCCTACCAAGAGCCTCCGAAGAAAGGATTGGTATTCCTGAAACATGTTAGGCTAAAGGAGAAATTTCTTCTTTCATGGAAATTTGTACAAATGTTTACCCACCTCCCAAAACAAATGTGGATCTTGAACATGCTCTTTATAGTTAGATTCATAATCCCACCAGGCTGATCGCACAGCATGGAGAAAATCTTTCTTTTAACTAAGGTACGCTGGGAATCGCCATCATTTTGTCGTGGTCTGAGGATCAAGTCAAGCAACCTCAGGGAAACAGGGATATGATCTGAAATAACCAAATCATGGATAGTGGTATCTCGAAAACAGGGGAGAATGGAAATCATGCAGAAAAGGTGATCAAGTCTAGCATAAGAGTCCTGGTACATCTACCATATTTAGAGCCTCAATCATAAGAGAGATGGGTAGTGGGGAAAGCCAAATTTGCAGAGGACTTGCGAGTAAGCCGTTGGCTTGATTTTGGTTGCATCACCAAATTTAATTCCCCCCAACTATGTGAGATTTACAGAGGTTCTGTAAAATCCAGGCAGGGGTGTCTGTGAAAAGAGTGGTGCCTGGAGCACTGCATGTACTGATATGTTTGTTATTTGAACATATAGGATGCTAAGCTTAAGCATAGTGAGTTTTTCTGACCGGTGCCATCATTTGTTTACAGATTCTACAACATAGGGGAGCAGTTTATGGAGTGAAAAATGAATCTTACTTTGCGGCCTATTTCAGGAGAACCAAAAACCTCCCCCACTCATAACTTATACATATGGTGTAAGTCCTCCTATGCCAGATACGTTTCTTGTAGCAGTGCAATATCTGACCCTAGCTGTTTTAAGTGACAGAGAGACATAATGCCTTTTCATGGGGGAATGCAAGCTGGATCTCAACGCAGAAAATAAAATGTACAGCAACAGAAACTCAGGGAAGGCTAGCACTCTAGATTGTAAGAGCCCCATTTGCTGTACCCCTGCCACCCTAAAATTACTAGCCTGCCATATAAAACAATGGCAGCAGACATGATCTGTTCTGCTAGGGTCAACCCAGAAGTGGGAAGAAACCATCAGTGTTACATGGCAAAGCAGGGTTTAAAAGACAACTTAAAACCACATACAAATTAACAGATGGCTCACAATGAATACCTCAGTGTCACAGCCATGGCGCCTAAGAAGCAGAGAATTATCAAGGTTTAGATTAGTAGAACAGTAGAAACTTCCTAATAAGGTTGCACTCTATAGCAGACTTTCTTAGAATTCTCTTTCCATAAGCTGTGTTTTGCTTTGCAGGAGAGAAGCCTTACGGGCTGGAAAATCACCAGCAGTTATTGAGATTTGAGTGGCCTGGAGAAACTGATCAGCTTGATGTTCCCATCCATCTGGAGTGGTTAGATAAAGAACAGCAGGATATGCAAGTGTGAACTTGTGATGGTTGTAAAACGGAGCAGATGGGGCAAAAGCCTTTCACTTGCGGGATACTTTCTGTAAATAATCAGCAAACAACAGCAAATTGTGCCCAACAATATGCAGAGCAGGTTGGTGGCAATAGCGATGCAATATCACCTGCTTATCGGCATAATTCAGATACTGTACGAGGATTGGGTGCAGAGACTCGAGTATCATCCATCCAGCAAACCTGTGTGGTCGCTCCACTACACATCGCTCCTCTATGCCCAGTTCCTCTGGAATTGCGATTGAGCATAGAGCGGTAGGGGAGCTGGAATTATAGGATTTAGGCAGTAACACAATATGCAAGTTGTTGTGACGGTATCGGTTTTCCAGGTCATCCAATTTATTCTGGATAGATTGCTGCCACTGATCATGTAGCTGCATGGTTTTAGTGGCATGATGCAGCTCATCCTCCAGTGAAGAGATCCTATGCTTGAATTCAGCCAGCCTCTGAGCTTGCTCCCCCAATTCTCTATGTAGCTGTGCTATCCCCAGGGATACTTCTTTGTCTGCTGCCTCAGTAATGGTGAGAGTGAGGAGGGTAAATACTGCCTCAGCTATGCAGGCATAAGAGAGCTCTAAATCATTGGGGAAGAGACTGGAGAGGGAGAGAGAGTGATGTCAGGCCTGCCATACTTGTCCATATATTGCTCTGTGTCACAGGACTGCTGTGAGTGAGGGACAGAGTGGGATCAAGATCGCTCCACAAAACTATACATGCAGGTTCCCTGACCTGTCAGCTGCCGGATGGTCTGTGGGGGAGTGTTTTGTGCAGGGTCTGGAAGCAGATCCGTGTTGAACTGTGCGGAAGCTTTTCAAGTTTCTGCCATCACATGCAGCGCTGGAACCGGAAGCCTTTATTTACTTTTTATGGAAACTCATCCTCCTGTGGGGGAAGATATTTGGGGGACCACTAATTATGCAGGAGGTTTGCAATCTTCGTGGGGATTGCTTGTGGGGATGAGGTCCTTCTCCCCTAAACATGGGGATAAAGTGCCTAGCAAGGTGAGGAGGTTTTTCCACCCCCTAACCAATGGGGTTGGTGGATTGTAAGAGCCCCAGTTGTTGTACCCCTGCCACCCTGAAATTACTAGCCTGCCATATAAAACAATGGCAGCAGACATGATCTGCTCTGCTAGGGTCTGCTAGAGGTTACCTGCTCTGCTAGAGGTTACCTTGCAATGGTAACCTCCCACAATTGGAAGCATGTGGGCTGGTACTGTTAAGGAATAAGGACCATGTGCTCAATACCCTTCTTTTCTTGACAACCCAAGTTGTCAAAAAAACGGCGTAGGGGTCCCCCTCAAAATCCATACCCTTCAGGTCTGGACCCTTCAGGTCTGGTATGGATTTTAAGGGGAACCCTGCACCAAAAAATAAATGGCGTAGTGTTTCCCCAAAAGTCCATACCAGACCCTTATCTGAGAATGCAACCTGGTAGGCCGCAGAAAAAGAGTCGGATGAGAGAGCATTGCATCAGAGGGGGATGGGGTCACCCGTGAATGTCACTGGGTAACCCAGCGTTTCCCTGTTGCGTCAGAGGGGGCGGGCTCACCACTCACTGATGGGTGGTCCCGCCCTCAGCAATATAGGAGATGTCAGGCTGGAGCGTGTCATACATCGGGTATGGTCGTGTCCGCATCATAGCCTTGCTGGAGATTGAGAATAGATTTACTAGCTGGAGATCGAGACTGGATTACATAGCTGGAATTTTTATTTTTTCATTTAATAAAGAACTTGTCCCAACTTGTGTACTGTGGTTTTTAACATTTTGACACTATTTTTTGTTAAATGGTAGGGTACCCCTTACCAATTCACATATGGGGCAGGATCCCCTTTGTTAAAGGAGGCTTCTAGATTCCGATAAGCCCTGCGCCTGCAGACCCCCACACCCACCAGGCAAAGATTGTGGGGATGAGGCCCTTGTCCCCATCAACATGGGGACATACTCCCCATGTTGAGGGCATGTGGCCTGGTACGTTTCAGAAGGGGGGCGCTCTTTCATCACCCCTCTTTTCCTGTGCTCTGCCAAGTTGCGTGTTCGGATAAGGGTCTGGTATCGATTTTTGGGGGAACCCCACGTCATTTTTTAATTATGGCACGGGTTCCCCCTAAAATCCATACCAGACCTGAAGGGACCCCTACGCCTTTTTCTGTGTGTGTGTGTGTGTGTGTGTATACTGTGTCTGTATACTGTGTGTGTGTGTCTGTATATTGTGTATGTATACTGTGTGTGTCCGTGTTTGTATATTGTGTCTGTATAGTGTGTGTGTGTCTGTCTATGTCTGTATATATAGGGTTTGTATTCTGTCTGTGTCTGTATACTGTGTGTGTCTGTGTCTGTATACTGTGTGTCTGTATACTGTGTGTGTGTCCGTGTTTGTATACTGTGTGTGTCCGTATATTGTGTCTGTATACTGTGTGTGTCCATGTTTGTATATTGTGTCTGTATAGTGTGTGTGTGTGTATGTGTCCGTGTCTGTATATTGTGTCTGTATACTGGCTTTGTATACTGTGTCTGTATACTGTGTGTCTGTCCGTGTTTGTATATTGTGTGTGTATACTGTGTGTCCGTGTCTGTATATTGTGTCTGTATACTGGCTTTGTATACTGTGTCTGTATACTGTGTGTGTCCGTATATTGTGTCTGTATACTATGTGTGTCCATGTTTGTATATTGTGTCTGTATACTGTGTGTGTGTCTATGTATTGTGTCTGTATACTGGCTTTGTATACTGTGTCTGTATACTGTGTGTCTGTCCGTGTTTGTATATTGTGTCTGTATACTGTGTGTCCATGTTTGTATATTGTGTCTGTATACTGTGTGTCCGTGTTTGTATACTGTGTCTGTATACTGTGTGTTTGTCTGTGTGTATACTGTGTCTCCGTATAGTGTGTCTGTATACTGTCTCTGTATACTGTGTGTGTCCGTGTTTGTATATTGTGTGTGTCTGTATATTGTGTCTGTATACTGTGTGTGTCTGTGTCTGTATACTATCTCAGTATACTGTGTGCATCCATGTCTGTATACTGTGTGTGTCCATGTTTGTACACGGTGTCTGTATACTGTGTGTATGTTTGTGTTTGTATATTGTGTCTATATACTGTGTGTGTCTGTGTCTGTATACTATCTCTGTATACAGTGTGTGTCCGTATATGTATATTGTGTCTGTATATTGTGTGTGTGTCTATGTATGTGTACTGTGTGTGTGTGTCTGTGTTTGTATATTGTGTCTGTATACTGTGTGTGTGTGTGTATACTGTATGTTTCATGTGTGCCCACTGCAGCTCAACAGAAGTCGATCTAACAATCCTGTGGTCATTAAAAATGCACTTGTTGCCATTTGGAGCTATCTGATTGGTGAACTGCTGAGCTCGGCCTCGGATTCGGCAACAGGTCTGGGTGCACACCTGGGCAGTGACATCATGGCACACATCAAGCATGGCCTCAATGCCTAATCTGTGGCCAACCACAGCAGTTCACTATTCAGCTGGCTCCGCGACTCACTTGTGCAGTTTAGAGTTTGCAACAAGTGGATTTTTAAAGCCTTTAACTGCTAGCTGCCTGCCACACCAAGCACTAAGGTGCAAAGGTGTGTGTGTAAAGGGACACAGATAAAAGGTGACACACTGTGGGGGCTCTGCGGTAAGGGGAGATTCTGATGTAAGGGGGGACTGACCCTGCGGACTGTGATGTATAGAGAGAATGTTGGGACTTTGGTGTAAGGGAGGACTCTGATGTGAGTGTGGTGCTCATCCCGACTGCTATACTATATATGTTGTTTTGTTTGTTACTTACTCCTGACCCACGTACTCTGTACATTATACTGTACATAGACCTGACCAAAGTATTGTCTCAACAGTTGCTGGTTTTAATTAAAGGGATTGTAAAATCTTGTTTTTTTATTTATTTTTAAATAACAAGCATGTCATCTGTCCAGTTGGTTTTGCACAGAGCAGCCCAGATCCTCCTCTTCTTGGGTCCCTCTTCGCTGCTCCTGGCCCCTCCCTCCTATCGAGTGCCCCCACAGCATGCAGCTTGCTGGGGGCCCCATAATCTCCTATTGCCCGGTAGGGATGAGCTCCGCGTTTGATACGAACGTATGTTCGACTCGAACATTGTCTGTTCATACGTTCGAAGAAATTCGAACAAAACGGTTTGTTCGCGCCAAATTCGAGTGACGCGCAATGGCCCATAATTCACTACGGCATTGCGCGCTGATGATTGGCCAAACATGCACTATGACCCTGCATGCTTGACCAATCACAGTGCGCAATAAACGGAGAGCCATAATTGGCCAAAGCCAGGGTGGCTTTGGCCAATTATGGCTCAGGGCTTTAGCACACGCCCCACACTATATAAGACCGCCTGGGCCGCTGGGCGGCCTCGTGTAGTGTGTTGCAGTTGTTAATGAGTGCAGTCAGAGAGACAGAGAGATAGTCTTTTTATATAGCTAGATCAGGCAGGCAGGCAGGCTAGTCAGTTTAGCTAAATTTACAGTATGTAGAGGATATATATACATCCCTAGGTGTTGTACATATATTTATACACTGTATAGCTTAGCTAGATCAGCTATTCCTAATTTACTGGCAGGCAGGTGATTGTGCTATTTAAAGACCTTATACCAGGTATAGACGCACAGCAGGTACAATATTTAAAGGAATTTTTCATTTTTTTTATTTTTTATTTAAGCATCATTAAAATCACTACTCCATGTTTAAATTTAAAAAAAAATCCTTTAAATATTGTACCTGCTGGGTGTCTATAGTTTGCCTGTGAAAAAGTCTTTGAGAACCCGGGTCTTGTACGACGGAACATGTATCAATGGAAAAAAGTTTTAAAAACGGTCTTTTTTTTTTCCAGGAGTCCTGCTCCTGAAAAAACTACAGTTTTTTAAACTTTTTTCCATTGATACATGTTCCCTGGGGCAAGACCCGGGTTCTCAAAGACGTTTTCCAACAATAACTTGAATATTGGTCTTTAAAATAGGATTTTTATTAACAGCTTACCTGTAAAATCCTTTTCCTGGAGTACATCACGGGACAGAGAGCGGCATAGTAATTACTATGTGGGTTATATTCCGCCATCAGGTTCTGGACACTGGTGTAATCAATTAAATCGGAAGTTCCCTCCCTATATAACCCCTCCCATACTGGGAGCTCCTCAGTTTTTGTAGCAAAGCAATAAGTGTCCCAATATCCCCAAACAAGAGGGGCGGGAGCTCTGTGTCCCGTGATGTACTCCAAGAAAAGGATTTTTACAGGTAAGCTGTTAATAAAAATCCTATTTTCTTTATCGTACATCACGGGACACAGAGCGGCATAGTAATAACTATGTGGGATGTCCCAAAGCAATGCCTACTGAGGGGAGGGAGACACAAACAACGCAGACCACCATCATACATGAGGACCTATAACAATGCCTGCAGCATACTGCACCAAGAGCCTGCATCCTCTTGCCGTCCTATGTTCACCTGATTGGAAATAGTGAACGTAAGCACAGACGACCAAGTTGCAGCCTTGCAAATCTGAGTCATAAAGGCTTGGTAATGCATCGCGCATAAAGCGATTACTATCCTGGTAGGGTGCACCCCAACAAGAAACAGGGGGAATCCCACTCTTTAAACCACAAGCCTGAATAATAACCTGATGAATCAACATTGAAAACAGTTGAATTAGACGCTGCCTGCCCTTTCCTGGGGCCTCTTGGTAGCGCAAACATCAGTTTTCCGTATCCGAGCAGCCGTTTCAGATAGGCCTTGCCCTTCTTACTCTAACAAGAGAGAGTAACTATCTTAATAGCTGATCTGAATACTGCCTGCCCACACTAGGGTCTTCTGGCAGCACAATAAACACATCAGCTTTCTATATCTGAAACCTTCAGATAGATATTTAACTGCTCTCATCTCAATTGAGAGAAAAGCAATAACTCTTCCTTCCGCGAAACCAGTTTTTGAAAAAGGGGAAGGTACGAATATCTTGATTCAAATGAACACTAGATCTTTCTAGTGAACAAAGTCTGGGTGAGGATTAACATCACCGTACTTGTAAAAATAAATAAGTATGGCTTTATGCCAAGAAAGTTGCCAACACTGAAACTCTCTTGCGGAGGCTACCACAACTAAGAACACCGATTCCCTTGTTAAAGGATGAAGGGAAATATGGTGCATCGGCCCAAGGTACTGACCCTGTAAACCGACAACACTAGACCCAATCCTCCGAGCACAAGGGCGACCAAACTGGCGGACTTATACACATCACCCCTTGTAAAATGGCCCGGATCAAAGAGTGTGAAGCAAGCGACCTTTGGAAACAAGGCCGAGATCGGATCCTTAACTGAACTTAAGGCTAGCTCCGTCGCCCTTCCAATTGTAGGAAGGCAAGAATTTTACCTATTTACCTACTTCCAAGGATGCCACCATCTGGTTTCACACCAGGAACATGGGCCTTCCATATCCTAGGATATCTGGTCCTGGAAGCCAGCTCTCCTGTATGAATCAAGGGAATTGCCGCTGATTCTGAAAACCCCGATCTTCAAGAATGTGGGCTATAATAGCCGGACCATAAATTCACCTGTTTGCAAGACAGGATGCAATACCCTCTGCGAAGTAGGCCTGGACAAGATGTAAGGGACCATGGGTCCTCTACTACCACCCTTACTGTTTCTGCACAGTGAGGTCGTCTGGGTTATGCTGGAGTAATCAGGCCGGCTTCCATTCTCCGGCGTTGAATAGAAGCCACAAAAGTCGCGGCACTGGGGGGAGAGACACAAACCAGTGACAACTGGTCCCCCCGGATCACTAACACCTCTGTCCCGCATGCGGGTGGATCCTTTGACCTTGACCCAAAGCTGTTCAATTTCTTGTTGAACCTGGACACCAATAGATAAATGCACAGGGTACCCTTTCTGTGGTTTTTGGTCAGAAAAAAAAAGTCGGGGTGTAGAGGTCGTTCTCCTGGAGACAATTGTTGATGGCTCCAGCGAATCGCCTGCCAATTCCATGAAATGACAATTGTCAATAGGCATGGCACAAGCTCCTCCTTGGTAGAAGAAGTAAATCACTAGTGTGGCATTGTCTGATTGCACTCTGACAGAACAATTCTGCCACCTAAACGTTCAAGCCTTTAAGTCAGATGCCCCATCGGTAGCTCTAGATGACGGGTAAGGCTCACTTGGAGCTTGACTACTTTCCCTGGGCCGTGGTCTTTTCCAGGCCTGGCAATCCTTTTTAGTTAAGAACCACCAACAGAAGTTCCAGCATATCTCTGGGATCAGACCCTTGGATAATGCTAGGTTAGGATCCACTCCTTCTAGGCCAACAGAATAATGTTTATATCAGCCCTGAATAAAACTTAGCATAGGGAACTGTCTTGAATGAAGCCAGCATCTTCCCTAGCACCTTAAGAAAAAGGCAAAAGGTAAGGAACTGTTCCTTGCTGTGACCCCATAGACCACCTTTCTCATAGGGATGGTCTTGTCTGAGGCCAAAAAAACTATTTTTGGGCTGTGTCACAAACATTCCAAGCTTCTTGTTAAATGAAAGAAAGAATGTACCTTTAGACTGGGATCCCAACCCAGGAGTTCCAGATACGTGACCTTGCTGGACACCCTTAGGTCCAGCCATGCTACTGACTGAACCATCAGCAGGAGTTTGCCTTGGTATGCCATTAGCGCTATACCCTGGGCCTTTAGACCTGCTAGAGGCGGGCCCTAGCACCCTGTCAACCCGGGCACGGTGGCTAACCCAAGGAGCAAGACCATGAACTAGAGATAGAGCTGTTCCCCTGCGACACACAGCCCATGTAAATAAACACATATATAAATGGCTTCCCACGTGTGTATGTGGCAAGTGCTTAAAGCCATATGCCTCTATGGAAGCGTGTGTTCATGGAAGCACATATATATATATATATATATATATATATATATATATATATATATATATATATATATATATATATAAATGGAACAAGCATCTAGCAAGCAAGCACGCGCTATGAAAGGGTTATGCAACATTGTGCCACATGTACCCATGCAGATACATATTCCTATGCAAGCCCAAGGCAACCATGCAAAATATAGGCCAACAAGCAACCTTTAAAGCAAACATGCATCCTTATGCGATCCAGCATCTTTCATGCGATCAACATCTTATGCATCTTAAGCACTACTGTGCAGACAAATACCCTTGTGGAACCAAGGACTCTTGTGTGATCAAGCACCCCATTTGCGATCCAGCATTTTTATGCAAACAAGCATCTTAATGCGACTTTAGGCATTTCTGTGAAAACAAGCCTCTCTACGTGATCAAGTATCCTTGGGTAATCAAGGACTTGGTCGATCAAACAACCATGTGAGACCCAGCTTCTTTATGCATTCAAGCAACTTCATGCGACCTTTAGGCATTTCTGAGGAAAAAAGCCTCTCTGTGTGCCCAAATATCCCTGGGTAATCCAGGACTCTGGAATCAGGTAATCCTGTGTGATCCAGCTTCTTTATGCATTCAAGCATCTTTATGCAACTTTTGGCACTTCTGGGGGAACAAGCCTCTCTATGTGACCAAATATCCTTGGGTAATCAAGGACTCGGGTGATCAGGTAACCATGTGTGACCCAGCATCTTTATGCATTTGAGTGTCTTTATGCGACTTTTAGGCATTTCTATGGAAAAAAGCCTCTCTGTGTGCCCAAATATCCTTGGGTAAATCAGGATTCTGATGAACAGGCAACCTTGTGTGATCCAACATCTTTATGCATTCCAGCAACTTTATGCGACTTTATGCATTCCTGTGGAAACACAAAAAACATGTTTTGTTACTTATTTTTACCCAACTTGCATTTATATGTGATCTTAGGCACCTTAATGTAACCAAGCATCCTTATGTGGCTGTGTAAAAAATATGTAAAACCATACAGACAGAACCTGTATCTTTATGCAAACAACCATAAAACATGTTCTGTTAATTGTTTTTACCCCACATTTTAAACATACCAAACTCATGTATTTCATGAAAACATACGGATTGGTAGCCAACTGTGCATCCCCCTGCATTTGGGTAACCTGAAGCCAACACAAAGAGAGAACCCTATGGGGGTCTTTCTAGCCACCTATAGGAAAACCTTACTTTTTAAACTCCAGGAGGAGACAGGGGCTTTTGCCAACGAGGCTGAGGGAAGTTATATACAGCCAGAATCTCTGAAAAAGACTACAGGTGCAACCAGGACCTGTGGGACTTCTAATAGCTTCCTCGTTAGCTGCAGCTGTAGCCTGTCCCAGGTCTTTTAATCCCTTTAATTAAGGATTTAGAGCAGGGAAAGGGGGCACACCCTGTTTTTACTGCTTACTGTGAGGCTGCTGTGAATATAGCAGTTAACCTCTTATAGACCCAAAAATGCAATGCACAAAAAACATATGCAGCGTGGCTGCAATGTTGGGGAGGCAGCAATACCTGACACAACTGATGGCTCAATTGCGAGTTGACTCAAGTCTCTACAGGGGAGGATAGTATCATGCAAGCATAATAAGGACCACCAGGTTCAGGTGGTGATACCCCTTTATACTCCTACACCCTTTTCTATGGGGAGACAAGTCCTAAGCTAAAAGAAGAGGCACTTAACCCAGGTGCATCAACAGCTGAGCTTAGTCTAGCAAAAAAAACATGCCTGCTAATCTGCACAGCTAGATGCTGAGTAGGCGTCTTAGATAAATCTGTATCCTACACACACAGTGCTTACGTGCCCCAAACTACTGTGTCCCCCTGGCTTTACCGAGCTCTGACGTCCCTGCAAAAACGTCTGCACCATGGCAACCACGTCGTCCCCACGGGCATGTAGGGAAATGGTGGTGGCAGGGGGAGAGAGAGATCCCCCAAGGAGCACCGTGGACCAAACTACGAGGGACCCACCCATTGTGGCAGAGCCTGAAGCCGAGGAAGTGGGTTACACAATAGACCAGCTAACACTAAGCTTCCGAATATGGAAAGCATGGTAAGCGAAGTACCAGGCATGCCTTACTGCCCTTAGTGGTGAAAAACAGATAAGACCAGCAGCTACTCATTGATATAGGGGTACCTGCTCCCTCAAGGGGAGAAATATAGATACTACAGTTTGCCCAGGCACACATGCCAGCTAGGGGAGGTATATGGGTGTTTTGAGCCATCCTGTCTCAAAAGACATAGTGTTTTACATTGCCCATGCATAGAAGCATAATTTAGGCGAGACCCATAATCCCCAAAGGAAGACCTACTGTCGAACCAAGTCCTGTAGGTCCTCCTCTTACCTTTTCACGCTGCAGGGTATTGCCAAGCAAGAGGCCCAATCTTCCCCCTTCACCATGGGTATTGTCTTAGACCTTCAGGGACTGGGGTCCATGGGCAGGAACACCACTCCCCTGGACCTATATAGCACCCTGGCAGCAGAAACTTTTAGCCCTGGAATTGACCAAAGTACTGGAGCCCAGAGTCCAGCTCTCAAAAGAGAAGCGTTATAGGCCAAACCTCGTTCTTCCTACCGAGGTCCAGGTACCGTCCACTTTGGCTATGAAGCACTTTGGACGGATCCGGATTTATGGAGGCTTTTTACATCCAGCATGGATCCCTCCAGTGGAGCTCCTAAGAGCACATGTTCACTCGTGACCAACACCTTAGACACTGATGAAAAAACTGAGGAGCTCCCAGTATGGGAGGGGTTATATAGGGAGGGAACTTCCGGTTTAATTGATTACACCAGTGTCCAGCACCTGATGGTGGAATATAACCCACATAGTTATTACTATGCCGCTCTGTGTTCCCGTGATGTACAATAAAGAAAATGATTGTTTTTGAATTCGAACGTTCGAGTCCCATAGACTTCAATGGGGTTCTAAATGTTTGCGTGAACGGTCGGTCTGTTCGGTTCTGGTGCGAACCGAATGCAGGGGTGTTTGGCTCATCCCTATTGCCCATGTACCCCATGAGTTGTCAGTCCGCCCCTGCTCGTGGGACTTATAGTTTCAAAACAGCTGGAGAGCGGAGGTTGCCTACCCTGCCGTACATTGTACACTGTAACTGTGTAAGTAGAACTATTCTGAAAAGTTGCAGTATATTAATTCTAAAGCACAAACAATGGGCAGAAATCCACAACAATCATACCAAATGATAGGTATATTCCTGGAAGTACAGAAATGCTAACAAAGGACACTCACCTAATTTCTAACTACAAGAGTAGTTACCTAGTAGTACCCCCTATTTGAGTAACTGTGCAGCCTGTTTAATCTGTTATCCCTGCTATTCAAGTCTACTTTAAAACATGTGAGCTTCCAGAACATTGCTGCTTTGTTTTGGAGCTCACCAGCTGCCAGCTACAATATGTAAATATAAAATATTCACATATATTATTTCTTAAGTTATCTATTTCATATGTACCCCTTCTCATTGACTAAATTATTGGTGGATTACTGTATTTTTGTTATTGCAAGTTTGTAGTTTATGCTGGAAGTTCATGAGATTTGATTGATACTGTACCGATCTAATATTAAAATGTGATTTTGGTAGTAAAATGTTTTCAACATAATCAACATTTGTTTATTCTGTTTTATATCTTCTTTAACCTCTAGCCGACCAGCCGCCGCAGTTATACGGCGGCAGGTCGGCTCTCCTGCGCGAGAGCCCGTCATGCTACGTCGGGACTTTCGCGGCCACTAGGGGGCGCGTGCGCGCCGCCGGCGGCCCACGAGCGCGCCCCCCGCTCGCCCACCGAGTCCCGCGCGCGTGCCCGGCGGGCGCGATCACCGCCGGGCACGCGCGCTCGTTCGTTACAGAGCGGGGAACGAGAGCTGTGCGTGTAAACACACAGCTCTCGTTCCTGTCAGCAGGGGAAACGCTGATCTTCCGTTCATACAATGTATGAACAGAAGATCAGTGATTCCCCCTAGTGAGTCCACCCCCCCCACACAGTAAGAACACAAATAGGAACACACTTAACCCCTTCCCTGCCCCCTAGTGTTAACCCCTTCACTGCCAATGGCATTTTTATAGTAATCCAATGCATTTTTATAGCATTGATCGCTATAAAAATGCCAATGGTCCCAAAAATGTGTCAAAAGTGTCCGATGTGTCCGCCATAATATCGCAGTACCGAAAAAAAAACGCTGATCGCCGCCATTACTAGTAAAAAAAAATATTAATAAAAATGCCATAAAACTACCCCCTTTTTTGTAAACGCTATAAATTTTGCGCAAACCAATCAAAAAACGCTAATTGCGATTTTTTTTTTACGAAAAATATGTAGAAGAATACGTATCGGCCTAAACTGAGGGAAAAAAATGTTTTTTTATATCTTTTTTGGGGATATTTATTATAGCAAAATGTAAAAAATATTGCATTTTTTTCAAAATAGTCGCTTTATTTTTGTTTATAGCGCAAAAAATAAAAACCGCAGAGATGATCAAATACCACCAAAAGAAAGCTCTATTTGTGGGAAAAAAAGGACGCCAATTTTGTTTGGGAGCCACGTCGCACGACCGCGCAATTGTCAGTTAAAGCGACGCAGTGCCGAATCACAAAAAGTGCTCTGGTCTTTGGACAGCAATATGGTCCGGGGCTAAAGTGGTTAATCCATCAATCGGATATCTCTCCTACAGTGCACCTGTGTCAGGTATAAATCAGCAGTAACCTGCATAGGACCATCTTCATCATCTCATGTGCATTTTTATCTTTTCATCAGGTCTTCAACACCACTAAAGACCTATATTCTACATATTTACTCATTATTGTTTAATTTCATTTAACAAAGTGTGTTTAATGACATTAAAGTGTATTTTTTCTTAAGATATATATATATATATATATATATATATATATATATATACAGTACAGTGTCCGAAATCAGTGCCCAATCAGTCCCCAATCAGTGCCCAGTGCCACCAGTACTACCTGAGCCACCAGTGCCCACCTGTGCCAACCAGTGCCACCTGTGCCACCAGTGGCCATCTGTGATCAGTGTCGCCTCAGTGCACATCAGTGCGTATCAGTGCCCACCTGTGCCACCAGTACCACCAGTGCCACCTGTACCACCAGTGCCCACCTGTGCCCACCTGTAATCAGTGCATACCTGTGATCAGTGCTGCCTCAGTGCACATCAGTGAACATCAGTGCGTATCAGTGCCCACCTGTGCCACCAGTGCCACCAGTGCCGCCAGTACCACCAGTGCCCACATGTGCCCACCTGTGATCAGTGCCCACCTGTGATCAGTGCCGCCTCAGTGCACATTAGTGCGTATCAGTGCCCACCAGTGCCACCAGTGCCACCAGTACCACCTGTGCCACCAGTGCCCACATCTGCCCATCTGTGATCAGTGCCCACCTGTGATCAGTGCTTCCTCAGTGTACATCAGTGCGTATCAGTGCCCACCTGTGCCACCAGTACCACCTGTGCCACCAGTGCCCACCTGTGATCAGTGCCCACCTGTGATCAGTGCCCACCTGCCGCCTCAGTGCACATCTGTGCCACACAGCTGTGAAGTCACCAGCAACCATGTCAAAATGTTGCTGACGTTTCCGCGGCTGACGAGAGCAACGGGGAGCTCTCTTCTTCCGATTCCCATTTGGATTCCGATTCGGACGTAGACTATGAGCCAGTCTACAGTAGTGGAACAGTGACAGGCTCAGAGGGGGAAGATAGTCAGCCCGCCAAAAGAAGGCGCTCTGGTGAGGAGGCAGTGCCATCCACCAGCACCGTCATGCCATCCACCAGCACCGTCATGCCATCCACCAGCACCGTCATTCCATCCACCAGCACCGTCATTCCATCCACCAGCACCGTCATTCCATCCACCAGTACCGTCATGACATCCACCAGCATCGTCGTGCCATCCACAAATACCGAAGTGCCATCCACCAGCAACGAAGTGCCATCCATAAATACTGAAGTGCCATCCACCAGCACCGCAGTACCTCGGCAACAAAGGCCAAGGACCCATGCAAGCCTTCCCTATGCCCTTCAGTACCCCTTGTGGCTTCCTCCAAATTCCGGAGAAGCCAACATTCCCGCTTTCACTGCCCAGCCAGGAGTCCAGTTGAACACGGACAATTTTTCCCCAATTAATTTTTTTTATTTATTTTTAACTTTATTTTTAACTGAGGAACTGCTATCTAGCATTGTGGCCCAGTGCAACTTATATGCCCAACAATTCATTTCCAACAATCCAATATCTTCTCATGCCCGTCCCTTTGAGTGGAGAGACCTAACAGTGGAGGAGTTTAGGATTTTTTTAGGCCTCACCTTTTGCATGGGACTCAACTCAAAAAAACGAAAAGCATTCCTTTTGGTCAAAACGCCCCATTTATCATATGCCAATCTTTTCTGCAACAATGCCCAGAACCAGATACTTCATGATCATAAGTTTCCTCCACTTCAACGATAACACCCAGTGCCTTCCCCGAAATCACCCAAATTTTTACATTTTTCAAAATTCGTCCCTTATTAAATTATTTTTCTGAATTATTCCCCCAAATATATACCCCAGAACAACATATATGTGTAGATGAGTGCCTCGTTGAATTTTGTGGCCGACTGAAAATAAAGCAGCTTATTCCCAGCAAAAGGGCCCGCTATGGGGTGAAGGTTTATAAACTTTGTGAACGAGCCACAGGGTACCTGTATTCCTTCTTGGTCTACGAAGGGAAGGACACCCAGCTGAATCCCCCCAATTGCCCAGACTACTTGGGAACAAGTGGAAAAGTGGTTTGGCAACTTATCAACCCCCTACTTGATAAAGGATACCACCTGTACGTGGACACCTTTTATACCTCTCTTCCCCTGTTCCACAACCTTCATCGAAAGCAGACCCCAGCATGTGGCACGGCAAGAAAGAACAGGAAAGGCTTTTCTCAAAGCCTTGTGAATAAGAAGCTGAGGAAAGGGGAATCGGCAAGTCTGCGCAACAAGGAGGTTCTTGCAGTGAAGTAGAAGGACAGAAGAGAGGTATATATGTTGTCTTCCATCCACAACAATTTGTTTGTGGAAACCCGCAGAAGGCGTGGCACCACCATCCAAAAGCCCACATGTATCCGGGACTACAATTTGTTCATGGGGGGGTCGACTTTAACGACCAAATGTTGGAACCATACCTTGCCACAAGACGCACGTACCATTGGTACAAAAAAGTAGCTATTTTTTTTTTCAATTGCCCGTATAAAATTCATATATAATTTATCGTAAGTCCACCCAAAACCCACTACCCTTCCTTGGCTACCAGGAGGAAATCACCACTTCCCTGATATTCCCGAACGTCCTACCCCAAAACATCGACTGTCCGAACGCCATTTCCCAGATAAAGTTCCTCTCACAGCAACAGGCCGACGAGGTACAAAAAGATGCAAGGTGTGTGCCAGTGAAGGAGTCAGACGAGACTCGATTGTGTCGATTGTCCTTCCCAACCAGGCCTCTGTGTAGTTGACTGTTTTAGGCGTTACCATACCAAACTAAATTATTAATCCTCCGTTCCTGCCTTCACACACCTATACATCCCTTATGCCACTGCCTGCCCTGTAACTGACCCCGGGTTGTTTTTCGACCGCGATTCTGCCTAATGATTTTGTAATACCTCTGCCTGATCTGGAATTGACCCTGGACTGTTTTTCGACCATTCTTCTGCCTAACGATTCTGTAATGCCTCTGCCTGATCTGGAACTGACCTCAGACTGTTTGACCATGTTTTTGCCTGCCTCTTGGACTGATCTTGTACCCTGCTACTGGACTAGTTGGATTCAACACAGGGGTCTTACAAAAGTTTTTCTGGATGAAGAAAACATTTTTTTTGTTTTCTCATACTAGATTAGGGTCTGGTTGCCCGGAGGCTTCAAAGAGATTTGGGTGGGAGAAGCCTCTACCCCTGTCTCCATTCTGTCCTGAATGAGGCCCTACTTCTGCCTGCTGCCTGTAGGACCTATGCCATCATGCCTCTGCCTGTTGCATGAACTGACCACCTGCACTAACCCTGATGGGACAGTATCCCTGCCTGGACGTTGCTAATCAAGTCCCTGCCTGCTGCCTGGACCAGTGCTATCCTGCTGTGTAGAACTGCGCTACTATTACCACAGGTAATCTTTTGTTTACGCTTTGCTCAGCATAATGTATTTTGGGGTGTAATTCTTGGTATGTGCATGCTATGTGTCTCTGGAACACCTGACAGTGTTCCTTGCATGTTGGATCTCTGTATGTGGTCAGGCTGTGTAGAAGTCTCACACATGTGGTATTGTTGTACTCAGGAGGAGTAGCAGAATTTATTTTGGGGTGTAATTGTTGCTATCTAAATGCTATGTGTTGGAAATATCTTATAAATCGACAGCTTTGTGTAAAAAAAATATGTTTTCATTTTTTTCCCCACATATTCCAAAAATTGCAGGAAAAAAATAAACCGTTCAAAAGACTCATTATGCCTCATAGATTATACCTTGGGGTGTTAGCTTTCCAAAATAGGGTCACTTGTGGGTAATTCCATTGTCCTGGTGTTCCAGGGCCTTCAAAAGTGTAATAGGTAGTCAACTAGTTAGATGTGCAATTTATGCTCCTAAAACCCCTGATGGCGCTCCCTGCATATTGGGCCTCCGTATGTGGCTAGGCAGTGAAAAAGTCTCACACATGGGGTATCGTTTTACTCAGGAAGAGTAGCAGAATGTATTTTGGGGTGTCATTTTTGCTTTGTACATGCTATGTGTTGGAAATGTCTTATCAATGGACAACTTTGTGTAAAAAAAATGTGTTTTCATTTTTTTTCCACATATTCCAAAAACTGCTGGAAAAAAATAAACCGTTCAAAAGACTCATTATGCCTCATAGATTATACATTGGGGTGTTAGCTTTCCAAAATTGGGTCACTTTGTGGGTAATTCCATTGTCCTGGTGTTCCAGGGCCTTCAAAAGTGTAATAGGTAGTCAACTAGTTAGATGTGCAATTTATGCTTCTAAAAACCCCTGATGGCACTCCCTGCATGTTGGGCCTCCGTATGTGGCCAGGCAGTGAAAAAGTCTCACATATGGGGTATCATTTTACTCAGGAGAAGTAGCAGAATGTATTTTGGGGTGTCATTTGTGGTATTCACATGCCATGTGAGAGAAATAAGCTATTACAATGACAATTTTGAGAAATTTTTTAAATGAAAAAAAAATCTTAATTTTGCAAAGTATTCTGGGAAAAAATTGCATCTTCAAATAACTAACCATGCCTCTTACTAAATACCTGGGAATGTCTACTTTCCAAAAAGGGGTTATTTAAGGGGCTTTTGCAGTTTTCTGGCTTGTTAGGGTCTCAAGAAATGAGATAGGCCTTCAGTACATCAGGTGTGATCAGATGTGACAATTTTTTATGATTTGCACTATAGCCTGTAGACTCTAAAACTTTCACACAGACCAAATAATTTCCAAAAAATGTGGGTTATTTTTTATCAAAGACACGTAGCAGTATAAATTGTGGCCAAAGTTTATGAAGAAAAATTCATAATTTGCAAAATGTTATCACAGAATCTAAGAAACATATTTTTTTTCAAATTTTCGGTCTTTTTTCATTAATAGCGCAAAAAATAAAAAACCCAGAGGTGATCAAATACCACCAAAAGAAAGCTCTATTTGTATGAAAAAAGGGACAGAAAAATCATTTGGGTACAGTGTTGCATTACTGAGTAATTCTCATTCAAAGTGTGAGAGCGCTGAAAGCTGAAAATTGGTCTGGTCAGGAGGGGTGTTTAAGTGCCCAGTATGGAAGTGGTTAATGTTGGAATATTCATAACCACTAAAAGTGGTGTTACATTTTAAAGCTGAACTTCAGGAAACCTTCGTTTTTTAGCAAGCAATGCCGAGTAATACAAAAACAGAGGGTAGGGTGGCCCTTATCCTATCCTCTCCTGAAGCCAGGTTCAGTGACAGAGCTACTTTCTTTCTCGTACATCACGGGACACAGAGCGGCATATTCATTACTATATGGGTTATATGGAGTACCTTCAGGTGTGGACACTGGCAATCTCAAACAGGAAGTCCCCTCCCTATATAACCCCCTCCCCTAGAGGGAGTCCCTCAGTTTTTTCGCCAGTGTCTTAGGTGTTGGTCACGGAATAGCTTTGCTCCACATCCTTGGGATTAAGGGCGGGCTAACCGGATCTGTCCAAGGAGCCAAGGAGCCTCAGTGCCAAAGTGGACAGTACCCGGGCCCCAAACCGTGGGGTTTTGCCTATAATGCTCCTCTTTGGAGGGCTGGACCCTGGGCCCAGGACTTGGAGTTTGTAAAAACCATAAGTGCCTGTTTGCCAGGGTGCTATATAGGTCCAGGACAGTGGGTACCTTCATAGGACCCCAGGGCCTGAAGGTCTACTACGCTACCCACGGAGATGGGAGAAGATTGGATCGTTTTGCTGGACAAACATCCTGCAGCATGGAGCAGGTAAGGGGGAGCCTGCGGGACTTGGTTCGACAGCAGGCTCTCCGGGGTAACCTAAAGGGGGGATAGCCTAAGTATGCTCTGCATTGGCAACCTTGTTCACTATGTCTGAGAAAGACAGGATGACCCATTTTTCCCCCCATCACTAGGTTCCCCTGTCTAAGAATGTGTTGCTAGCTAACCTGCTGCTTTCTTCCTAGGACTAGTAAGGATCCCTATGGGGCCTTTTGGAGAGTCCTACCTGGCCGGGGGTTTGAATCTGCCGCCTGATACTGCAGTCCTGGGTCTCCAGCAGCGCGGCTCCTCCATGTTCCTCCTGTTCCGGCATACGCGCGCGCGCGCACGTCTTATAGACGTTTTTTCGCGCCGTTCAGAGAGGAGGGCGGGGGGGGGGGCGTGCCTGCGGCGTCATACAGGGGCGCGCCTTGTGCTGTTATAGATCAGCAGGCATTGTCAGTGCTCAGTCTGAGGCTGATTTCAGAAGGAGAGGATGCAGAGCGGCAGAACAGTGACTCCCGGTGGCGGAAGAGGGGTAGTACATGCTGGACTTTGTTCCAATGCCTTTTTTGTTAAGCCAAAAAATTCCCCTTCCTGTTTGAGATTGCCAGTGTCCACACCTGAAGGTACTCCATATAACCCATATAGTAATGAATATGCCGCTCTGTGTCCCGTGATGTACTCCAAGAAAAGGATTTTACAGGTAAGCTGTATTTAAAAATCCCTTTTTTAAAGCTTAGCAATGATTTTTGCTGCAGTCAAAATATTTTCAGGACTACTGCAATCCTTATAAATTGTCCGTTCTATGTGTTCATAAATGGGGAATTAACTCTTTTTTTTTTTCTGCTTCCCCATAGCCCCATACAAATACAATCAAAAATCTAAACATCTGATCTAGAATATTCGTTATTCAGGGTAATCTTTTCTCCATGCAAGTTCTTAGCATCACCTTTAAAGTAATAAATATAACCAACATTAATCAATTACCATCCCTTTCCCCTGGAGTCTGGTAGAAAAATGATCAAGCCAAATGTCAGGCTAATGCATCTCTTTAATAAGCCACTTAACCATTTTGAAATTCTATTCCACATCCTCTTAAATATTATACAGTAGAATAACATATAAGATACGTAACCAAAAGATCTACTTCAAACAGCATTAGTTTCTATCCTCCACTTATTACCAGTATACTGTATCTCATAGTAGAGAGTTCCGTTGATAAGTTTAGACTATATTTCTCAAAGATCGGTTACCACAATGGGCCAGATTCAGGTAGAGTTACGCTGGAGTATCAGTGATTCGCCAGCATAACTCACACTTTGAGCCGGCTTATCTGTTTTCTGTAGTCAGAAAACAAGATACGCCGGGATTGAGTTCAGATACGAATGGCGTAATTGTATTTCGCCGTCGTATTGGAACTGCAATTTTAAAATGGGTGCTCGGGGCGTTCCCGCTGATTTACGCCAAGAATATGTAAATCAGCGAGAGACGGAAATTCACGATCGTACGCGGGCCCGACGCAGTGACTTTCCGACATTTCCGTAAGCGATACGCGGTGTAAAGAAAAACATGCCCCCTAGGTGGAGTATCCTATGTTAAGTATGGCCATCGTCATCGCGTCGAATGAAAAAAGTTTAGCGTCGTTTGCGTAAAACGTCCGTGAATGGGGATTGACGTCATTGACGTTCAATGACAGAATTTGGAGCATGCGCACTGACAGTCGACGCATGCGCAGTACGTTCGCCGCGGGATCGCACCTAGTTTAAATAATACACGCCCCCTACCCGCCCAATTTGAATTCCGCCAGCTCATTTTCGCTACGCCGCCGCAACTTTAGGAGCAAGTGCTATGTGAATAACAGTACTTGCTCCTAAAGTTTCGGCGGAGTAACGTAAATGACAAACGTTACTCCAAAATAAAGATCCGCTCTCCTACCTGAATCTGGCCCAATAACTTTATATACCTTCTTAAAGGACTTCTCCAATTATCCCCTATAACCCCTAATTTCAGGAAAAGTACTCATCCATTTCTTAATATATAGTTCTAGAACTTTTAGGTGTTCAAAAGTAGTTATTATATTGTAAATTACTCTTATTGGGAGTTTTTTCCAAGCCCCTTTTTATATGGGAGGTTTTCCAAAATGCAACTTATTTTACCTTGGTTGTTGGTCTTTCTTTATTGTTCCTAAATAATCAGCTACTGTATGTCTATAAGAAGAACACATTTTTCATTCAGAAAGTCTCTTAGGGAACAATATCCCATTTTATATTTGATAAATTATTCCTGGTATGAACCTAGGATTACCCCAACTTAGATTCACAATCTGATCCAATTTTTACCATTGATGATTCATATGGAAGATTTACTAAGACTGAATGAAGAGATTAGATGTTTTCTCTGGGAAGAGGGAAAGAAGAAGAATAAATGATTTATTATTCAATTCCCAAATTAAATTCTTAATTTCTTATTTTTATTCATATTAAGAATTTATATTTGTATTTATATTAGAAAGAATTGAGTTGAGACTCCAAAATATAAAACACAATAATGTGGTTGCAATAATAAGAATTGTGTTAGCCTGAATTTTAACTGCTTGCCGACCAGCCGCCGCAGTTATACGGTGGCAGGTCGGCTCTCCTGGGCGAGAGCCCGTAGCTCTACGTTTGAACTTCTGCGGCCACTAGGGGGGGCGTACGCGCCGCCGGCGGCCTGCGCGCGTGCCCCCCGCTCACCCCGGGTCCTGTGCGCGAGCCCGCGGGCACGATTGCCGCCAGGCACACGCGATCGCTCGTTACAGAGGGGGGATCGGGAGGTATGTGTGTAAACACACAGCTCCCGGTCCTGTCAGCGGGGGAAACGCTGATTTTCTGTTCATACAATGTATGAACAGAAGATCAGTGATTTCCCCTAGTGAGTCCACCCCCCATACAGTTAGAACACACCCAGGAACACACTTAACCCCTTCCCTGCCCCCTAGTGTTAACCCCTTCAGGATTCATAACAAACTCCGCCCACGTGTAGAATTGGCGGGAATCCGCGTCGGATCCCCGTCGCTTCTATGACGGCTTTGTCTCCATCGCGGCAAGCCAGCTCGGCGCTGGCTCCCGCGATGGGGCTCGCAAGTGCTCAATCTCGCCGAGAAAGGGAGCAAAGACCCTCGGAGAGTGGGAGAAGACCCCGGAGAGTGGGAGAAGACCCCCCCGCCGCC
Organism: Rana kukunoris; assembly: GCA_029574335.1. NCBI lineage: Eukaryota > Metazoa > Chordata > Amphibia > Anura > Ranidae > Rana > Rana kukunoris. Next base: position 366,310,334 of record CM056051.1, on the reverse strand, counting down.
GAAGATGTCGAAGGAAGCCCGCCGGGTGGTGGGCGCTTTTATCAAAGCGCCCCCCCCGGCGGCAGAAGAGAACCAGACGGCGGTGAAGAACAGCGGCACCCACCCCCCCGCAGAAGCCCGCCGGAGGGGGGCGCTTTTATAAAAGCGATCATACACACCCCCCCCCCGGCGGCCAACTAATAAAATATTTCAATACACTGTGTGGTTTATTTGTGTTTAAACTTTTCTTGCAGGTGAATGGGTAGGGGTACAATGTACCCCATACTCATTCACTTATTAAAGGGGGCTTCCAGATTCCGATAAGCCTCCCGCCCGCATACCCCGACAACCAACGGCCAGGGTTGTCGGGAAGGGGCCCTGTCCTCATCAACATGGGGACAGGGTGCTCTGGGGTGGGGGGCTGCAGTGCGCCCCCTGCCCCAGAGCACCTGACCCCCCCATGTTGAGGGCATGCTGCCCGGTACGGCTCAGGAGGGGGGGGGGGGCGCTCGCTCGCCCCCCCACTCCCCTCCTGACCGGCCGGCCGGCGTGCTTTGGATACGGGTCTGGTATGGATTGTGGGGGGACCCTCACGCCGTTTTTTCGGCGTAGGGGGGTCTCCTTACAACCCATACCAGACCTAAGGGCCTGTTATGCTCCTGAGGGGGGAACCCATGCCGGATTTTTATTTAAAATCCGGCGGGGACTTCCTTCTCAGGATTCATAACAAACTCCGCCCACGTGTAGAATTGGCGGGAATCCGCGTCGGATCCCCGTCGCTTCTATGACGCACTCGCTGGAATGTGCTTTTACTATTCCAGCGAGTGCGAGATGTCGGCAGCCTGTCGCCGAGAATCAGCGCGATGCTGTCGTGCTATAAACACATTCTCGGCGGCAGGCACTGTATGTCACCGGAGATGCTCACATCTCTCCAAGGCAAGTTCAATTATCATTGGTGCCCTACCTCATTAAAATATCTGGGGGTGTATATTACATCTTCATATTCCACCTTATACCAAGCTAATTTTCCCCCCATGTTTGCAGAGATAACTTGTCTCTTGAATTTGTGGTCCTCTCTCCCAATCTCCCTATTAGGCAGAATCAACGTCCTAAAGATGTCCATACTCCCTAAAATACTGTATCTTTTCGAGACGCTCCCTACTTCGGTCCCAATGTCACAGTTGAAACTCCTTCAGCGGCGATGTCTCAAGTTTATCTGGAACAATGCTTCCCATAGGATTGCACGGTCAGTAGTTTACGCTCTTAAACATAGAGGTGGGCTGGCGGCTCCGGACATTATTAAATACTATTACACCTCTCACCTCCGTATATTAACCTCTTGGGTATCTAGAAAGGCTCCTTCCAGATGGGCAGAGATAGAAATGGGGATTACCGCGCCGGTACATCCCTGTTATATGCTTTGGCCATCTTCCGCTAAATTTATGCCCCAGCTGAGATCTTTATGTTTGGCTCCAATGCTGTTTACCCTGGCTATTTGGAGGAGAGTGTGGAGCGGTTCTCCCTTTCCTCCAAGTGTTCCCCCCTGATGAATGTCCTTTTTAATCCAGATATACCTGACGGCCTGTCATCTGGGAGGATAAATCCCTGGACTCAGACTGGAATTTTTCAGTTGCAACATTTAGTCAATCCGGTCACACATATTTTTTTATCGTTTTCAGACCTACAAGTGAAATATGATCTGCCATCCTCCCTTTAGTACTCTTATCTACAATTCAAGTATTTTTTTCTTTCCGCATTTCCCTCCTTATTGCTAGAGAGACCCACAGATTTTGAGCGTCTATGTGTAGCGGGCTCCCTATGAACTTAAGCAGATTTCATCCATTTATAAAATTTTACATCAAACCCCCTCTCTGACGGACTCCACGCATAACTATATGAAAAAATGGTCTACTATACTAAAACGCCCGATTTCGTTATTGGATTGGGGGGAAATATGGGCTAACACTTCGAAGATATTGCGCTGTGTAGTGCAGAGGGTGACTGCCTTTAAAATTTTGTTATTTTGGTATAGGACCCCGGACTTATTGCACGCTCGTGACCCTACCCTCTCTAAGTTTTGCTGGGGGTGCATGGGGTTCGTGGGCACTCTTTTTCATATTTTCTAGGAATGCCCTCTCATTGGCCCTTTTTGGATAAAGATTCAAGAGCTTCTACAGTCACTGCTTTCCCATCATGTGCCCTTATCACCTTTACACTTCATATTGGGCCTGCCCCTTTCGGGTCTGCCTAAGACATCACAGAAACTCATGTCCTTTGTCCTTTTAGCCGCGAAAGAGATACATTTCTAGGCTCTGGCTTTCCACTTCACCCCCCCACTATTCACCATGTCCTTTCAATAGTAGTAGATACACGTAGGATGGAACACTTAACTGCTAAGATTGAAGACACTTTGCCTCTGTTTGAAAGCATTTGGCAACTGTGGGATGAATCCAAGTTCTCATCCGGTATTATATCTGAACCCCCTCATGTTCCTTGACTCCCATGGTGCATGTTTTACGTTTGTTCTCTCTTTGTTTTTGTTCTTCCTGTTCAATCTCTATCTTTCATCTGGTAATAGCTGAATTTTTACGACTTCTGTCTGCCTTGGAATATGGCTAGCTTACAATGCCTTGATACAGTACTTGATTATCTTACATGATTTGTCAGATAGTGCCTGTTGCTCCACATTGTCTAAGGTTTGCTTGCTATGTATTACCAAAATTTGAATTTATTTGTCACAATGTCATACATTGTATATTGTCTTTGAAAATTTCATAAATAAACAATTAAAAAAAAATCCCCTGAGACAATAAGTCAGAGGCACAGTGCCTTAGCCCCTAACTTCCTCAAGGCTAAAATCTTCTTAAAAATTATCTATCTATCTCCAGGCCCCTAACCCTTCTCCTACCGAGTCATTGTAAAATGACGTCGGCGGGAACCCTCCCTCCCTCTGGGTGGATGTCATATGACATCCTGGGCTTCCCAGGCGTTTAGGGGGCACGCACTCGGCCGAATCGCTCGGGACCCGGTGCCTAGCATCTGCGATTGCCCGCAATCATGGCAGTAACATGGATCTGTGTGTGTAAACACACAGATCCATGTCCTGTCAGCGGTGACATAAGAGGTGCATGGGGAGCTGATGCTAGGGTATCCCATACTTTCTTAGGTATTCTGGATTCCACAAGCCCTCCCGTTACAGAGGGTATAACAAGGAAAGTTGGGATTACAAAGATTGCTAGAGGAAGTGTTCGGAAGGTGTCCTTAACAAGGAAACTGAGGAAAGTGAAAGGTTGAGGATCTCACTGATGAATATTACCTGCTGTACTTCTTATCTGTGTGTTAAATGTCTTGTTGAGGGAAGTGAGTGGTCACACACTACACAACCCATATTCTGTGGCCATCTCAGACTGGCAAACCACGTGACTAAGTCTATGTTTTGGGAAGACGCACCAGGGGCGTCCAATGTGGCAGTCGGGCACTGTAGACAAATCCTCTCCTTGTTGAGGGAAGTGAGTGGTCACACACTACCCGACCCGTATTCTGTGGCCGTCTTGGACAGGCAGACCCCGTGACTGAGTCTACGTTTTGGGAAGAAACACCTGGGGTGACCCAGGTGGCAGTCGAGCACTGTAGACAAATCCTCTTCCTGTCTTACTATCTGTTTCGTCTTTGTTAACTTGAGATTACGACATAGTCTGAACCGATACCAGGTGAGGGATAGAGGAATTGCCAGATCCTGTCTGAATAAAAAAGGCAACCTCGTGACCCGTATAAAATCCTGAGCAGACACATAAATATCCCAGTCATCAAGACAGAAAATAATGGGGCAGAAATTAGTTAAGCCAGAGACAGGAAAACCAGCATGTGATTTAGTTACAGAGAGAGAGGGGGGAAATGATGTCAAGAAAGAAAAAAAAATTGGCGAAGATCTGTAGCATCCTCATTCCTCCAGGGGATAGCTTGCAGCCGGAGGAATGGTTGAAAAAACCGGGGGTGTTATCTGACAATGGTCTACTAAAAACTGCAGAGGCTTGGTTCAATGTGGCAAGAGCAATCGAAAAGGAGAACTGGGTGGAACAGGAAACCCAGCAGGGGGGTATGTTGTATATGTTTACCATGAAGGAAAAAGTGTCCCCGATGACCTACCTGACCCACACCCATACAAGGGGCAACCAAGCCACTGCGCCGCCTCCTATTGCCCAGCTTCCAGACAGCGCAATTTGTGTCTTGCCCACAACACAGAACCCGTTCATTGGCACACCACATGCTGCGAACATCCCCAACCAGCCAGACCCTCTCCAGACAACTCCCCCGCCTGTCCTGATACCCCAACAGCTATTCCCCTATGAGTCAGGGCCTGGGCCGCAGCCCATACCCTTAGCCCAAGATGTGGCTCAACACAATACTCAGAATACTCGCCATAGCAGTAACCAAGCTCATAGTGCCCACTATTACCAAAACACACATGAATCCCAGTGGTCAGGATACCCAGACCCCCAAGACCCTGGAGTGGCCCCAAGACCCTGGAGTCGCTGACCCCAAACTCAACACCTGGCAGCCCCCATAGTGATAAGGGGCATTAAAGCAGCGGAAGGTGCCCCAATAATGTACATTACCTTTACCCCGCCCCAAGTAATGTGATTGGTGAATAACCTGCCTGACCCGGAAAATAATCCAATGCCCTTTTATCGCAGCATAATACAAATACAGCGTACCTGTGCAGCAGCTTGGAGGGACTTGTACAACCTCTGCTGCATGAAAGCAGGTAACGCTTACTGGCCTATCATGGAGAAGAATTTAGAAAAAAGTAGGTAGAACATTTAAAGACTATGAATCAGGCCTAGAATTCTGTGACCAATTATACAATTGAGCTAAGGACAAGCTCACAGACCAGGCCACAACTTTAATGTGCACATGTAAGCACATGCACAAATGCTCTCAGCAGCGTTTGTCAAAGGCCTAAAAGACTCCAAAAAAAAAGGGGTTGATGGTATCTCGATCAGAATATCGTATGATTGCCCTAGACTCACTTTTATTGTTGGCAAAAGGGCTAGAATCCAGTCGGAATAGCAAGAAGATAACTCCTCTCATGATGGCTTCTGACCCCCACGCCTCTGTTTTAATTGTGGACACCAGGGACACTTTAAGAAAAAATGCAGAGCACCCAGATGACAAAGACCCCAATGGGGTCCAGAAGGTGATCAGTCTACCTTGATCCCAAGGAAAGTTGCCCTTACAGAAGACCATCTGGACCTCCTCCAAAATTCTTCATGGTGGTAGACCTTGCAAACACATTCTTCAGTGTGGCCTACACCCTTCTTGTGAGTACCTTTTTGCCTTCACCCACAATGGTCAGCAGTACACCTGGACAGTTAGGCCCCAAGGGGCACAGAACTCCCCCACCCAATTTGCCAAAGCAATGACTACCATCCTGAAGGCATGGCAAAAAGAGAACGCCGACATAATGTTGCTGCAATATGTGGATGACCTTCTCCTGTGTGCAGACAACCTCCCCACCACAGAGGGCAAGTCAGAATGTCTACTCGTGTTTCGGGCCGGCCAGGGATGCAAGGCGTCCAAGCAGAAGTTGCAGTGGTGCTCCACAAAGGTGGTATTCTTGGGGCATTATCTCTCTCCAAATCCCTACATGCATTTCTGGGCCTAATATCCTACTGTAGAGCATGGATCCCAGCTGCATCTGTTGATGCAACCTCTCTGCGATGCATTGAAAACTGAACATTTTGAGATGAACTTCACTGGCAACCGAGAACGTTAATAAACTGAAGGATGCGATATCCAGTGCCCTGGCCCTTGGGTTATCCGACTATGAGCAAACATTTAAATTGTTTGTATCTGAAAGACAAGGCCATGCAACAGGAGTACTAACATAATCACATGGCTTGTGCCTCCACCCCATCGGCTACTACTCTTGCTAACTGGACCCAGTGTCGAAAAGGAGGACCCTTATGTCTGCGCACAGTGTTTTCAGCTCAAGCACTTCTGGACAAAACTGCAGACATCGTCCTAGGTCACCACCTGATTCTACTCATCCCCCATGACATAGCTGCTATACTGAACCAAGTACAACCCAAACACCTCTCGTCTGCAAGATACCTTTGCTTACAGTGCTCCCTCCTCTTGCCAGATAACATTACCGTTCTGTGCAATTCTCAATCCCTTCACACTTCTCCCACTTCCAGAGGGGGTAACAGTGGACCCCAACCCTAATGACAAAGACCATAACTATTGTGATGTCATGAAAATGGAAACTTCTCCCCTCCCCACGGTCCCCGAGACGCCATTGCCCAGTCCGGATATGATCATCTTTGTGGAAGGCTCATGGTATGCTGATAATAGCGGAAGGTACCACACTGGGTATGCAGCAATGACAACAGACACGGTTTTGCAAGCTGAAGCACTACCCTCCTCTATGTCGGCCCAAGAAGCAGAACTTCAAGTCCTCACCACAGCATTTAAGCTAGCCAAAGGAAAGACACCCAACATCCACACAGATTCAAGGTCTGCATTTAGGGTGACCCATGATTTTGGAGTTATCTGGAAGGCTAGAGGCTTCCTTACTGCAGCTGGCACTCCAGTGAAACACAGCACTGCAATCAATTCCTCCTATTCACCGAAGTGGCCGTTCTAAAGGTTAAGGCACATGGCAAACTGACAACCGATGAGGCTAAAGGGAATCACCTGGCATATTTGGCAGCCAAACAAGCAGCCAGCAGCAAACAACAGGAAGTGGTAGAAGAAATGGAGAATCCAATACTCGCAGTGCAAACTAGAAGTCAAAACCTCCCTCTCTATAAAACCCATATGAACGAACAGCAAGGCGCTGCCAGTCAAGAAGAACAGGAAACCTGGATAAAGAAAGGAGTAACACAGAAAGATGTACTGTTCAAAGTTATAGAGCAGCCCATCTGTCTAAAAATCTCATGAACTCACTTTTCAGTAAATATTACATGGCACCCTGCAAACCCACCCTTTCCAATAATTATTGCAAGTCTTTTAACATCTGCGCTAAATGCATCCCTGGACGAATGGCAAAGGTGCCGCAAAAATATCTTGCAAAACCTTTGTATCCATTCCAGAGGATCCAGATTGACCACATTCAAATGCCAAAGAGTGGAAGATTTGAATATGCTTTTGGTGATTGTAGACATGTTTTCGGGATGGCCAAAGGCATACCCGGTCGCCAACATGACAGCCAAGACAACGCCCAGGAAATTGCTGATCAAAATAGTATGCAGGTATGGGGTCCCATTGGTCATAGAGAGCGACCAAGTTCTGGCTTTCATGGCCTCAATCATGAAAGATATCTGGTCTGCCCTAGGGGTCACTTTAGCATTCCACACGCCCTATCACCCCCAGAGCAGTGGTAAGGTAGAAAGATTAAACGGTACCATTAAATCTAGAATGCTAAAAATGTCTGATTAAACAGATATGAGCTGGCCAAAGTGGGGACTTTCTCTATCTCCATATGAGATTTTGTTTGGGTCAGCCCACAGGCTTGGGTGCTATTTCCCACAACAGTTACAACTATAGCCTGATGTATTGACTAATTATGTGACTACATTGTCTCCTGAATTAACCCATATCCATGCACACGTGTTTTCTTCCATTCCAGACCCAGACTCTGACACAGGAACCCACAAGCTGCTGCCCGGAGACTGGGTACTAGTTCATAAGAGATCACTCACTGGAACCAAGATTTGATGGACCATTCCAGGTTCTGATAACTACTGCCACCTCTGTTAAGGTCGCAGGAAAGAACTCCTGGATCCACGCTTCTCACTGCAAGAAGGTTCCAACCCCCTGAAGACAAGTGCCAGCCTACATTATGATGATAGTGCTACATATCCTTTTCCTGGTGGGATTGGTGGGAGCTCAACAAGTGGACATCATAAAAAAAGATGGCATCACACAATTTTGGTAAAACTCATCCAACACTCACACATGGCCACTTTTGCCTTTGATTACTGCAATATACCCTCCTGTCCCTTAGATGTTTCCTGGCAGTGTAACTGGTATAACACCCCTGGATGCAGATCTCTGTATGCATCCACTTATATATGTGTCACATATAGTTACTGGGGACAGAATTGTGACTATTGGGGATCAGTAGGGTGGAATACAAGAGCAGACTGGGGGTACAAACCACAGATTGCACTGAATAGAACAGATAAGAATGGGACATCCTTGTTAAAAAGGAAGACCCTGTCAAAACCAGGTACATGCCTATCCACTGGGAGAACAGGCTACAACATGCCCCTTACCCTAACTATAGAGAACCCTAGCCCCGGTGACACCGTTGTATATGTGTTAGGAACATGGATGTCAGGGGGTATAGGAGGGCCATTGGGAAAGTTCCAACTAAAGGACATGTATAATTCAAAAAACAGGCAATCGACCCAGCCAATTGCTAACCCTCTCAGACCCTCCCCTAGGAGATATGGTAGCGGTGGCAACCTTTGAGGACACCATAGCTGCAGAGACTGGCTTTCCTGACACCAATCTGTGGCTAGAATGGATAAAGTACAGCGCAGACAGACATAATGGCCCGGATTCACAAAGCAGTTACGCCAACGTATCTCCAGATACGCCGCGTAAGTACAAATATGCGCCGTGGTATCTGTGCGCAGGACCCACAAACTAAGATACGCCTAAAAACAGACTTCATCCTGCCAAGTGGGCGCATATTTAGGCTGGACGCATGTGGCTCTCCCATGGACTTTCTATTCAAATATGCAAATGAGGGAGATACGCCGATTCACGAACGTACTTGCGCCCGGCGCATGGTTTACGCGGTTTGCGTAAGTTTTACGTTCGGCGTAAAGTTATTCCCCATAGATGAGGCGCAACCCATGCAAATGTATGGAGCAGGGAACACAAGCCTATGTATTGTACGTTGGACGTCTGTGAATATGGGCTGACGTGGGTCTGGCTGGGCATAGGTTACGTTAAAGGCGTACACAGTGATCTGGCGTATCTTAGGCAGTTGTTGTGATGTGGTTGTGCGCATGTGCACGGGGATACGTCCACATTCTGACGCATGCGCATTCGTTTTAAGTACTTGTCTGATGCCCGGCCCATCATTTGCATGGGGTCACGCTTCATTAGGATGGATCACGCCCACTTCCATCCCACTTCCACCTACTTCCACGTAAGCTGGCATACGCCTACGAAATATACGCTACGCCGGCGCAGAGTTGGGAGCATTTGCTTTGTAAATTCCATGCTTGCCTCTCTGCGCTGCGTCGGCGTAGCGTAAAAGAGATACGCTACGGCGGCATAAATGTGCGCCGATGTATGTGAATTCAGGCCAATAAGACCAACTGCTATGTTTGTGGTAGTGCTAGGCCACATCTGGGTACTGTTCCACTGTCGAAACCCAAAGAAAGCAAAGAGTGCTTCTTTAGCCTGTTCACTAATACAATTGCAAACCACTCATTGTGCACGTATATTTACATTTGAAATTAGACCAGGTGCAGATACTCGTACAGACACTTGTCTGGATCCAAAACATATTTGTTTTAGCAAAATGTAAAAAATATTGAATTTTTTTCAAAATTGTTGCCTATTTTTTGTTTATAGCGCAAAAAATAAAGAAGGCAGAGGTGATAAAATACCACCAAAAGAAAGCTCTATTTGTGGGAAAGAAAGGACGTAAATTTTGTTTGGGAGCCACGTCGCACGACCACCCAATTGTCAGTTAAAGCGACGCAGTGCCGAATTGCAAAAAGTGGCCTGGTCTTTGGCCAGCCAAATGGTCCGGGGCTTAAGTGGTTAATGGGTGTTCGTGAGGCTGCATTTGATGGGCGCTTCGTTAAAAGGGTGGGATATACATGGGCAGGGCAAAGGGGTGGAGTTAGGGGTGCATGCCACACTTTTCACATATTTTTTGTAAAAACTGTTGAAAACCATTTATCATTTTCCTTTCACTTCACAATTATGTGCCACTTTGTGTTGGTGCATCACATACAATCCCAATAAAATACATTTACGTTTTTGGTTGTAACATGACAGAAAGTGGAACATTCCAAGGGGTATGAATACTTTTTAAAGGCTATCTATCTATCTATCTATCTATCTATCTATCTATCTATCTATCTATCTATCTATCTATCTATCTTATGTGATACAAACCTTGTGTCCAGACCCTCCTGAGGGGTCCCACTTGAATTAAGATTTTGCATTTTGTCTCTTGGAAGGAATGGCTCTACTTTATTAGTTGACTCCTTTTCTCCGTATTGCTTAATGGTTCTGCTGTACTATATCTCTGTTATTTATTTTTCTATGCTAATCTTCTTGACCAATATCCTTATCAGCACCATTTCATTCAGTTAAGCAAAGGTTGGGTAGAAGAGGCACACAAGACGAGTAGATGAGCCATCAGTTGCGGAATGGGAAACAGCTGTTCTTGGTGGGATTAGAGATTCTGCACAAAATATAACAAAAATAGTCTCAGGAAGCAAATTGGCTTCTTTCAGCCGAATTTTCCAATCACTTGTCACTTGTTCTCCTTGCCAAAAGTGGCTATGATCCAAAATCTATCACCTTATCTCTTTCATTTTTCCACCTCAAGCACAGTGAACATATGCTCCTTTAGAAGGTTTCTCTTCAACAAAAAGAGGCTAAATCCAGTTCAGAAAAAACGAGGTTATGTGGAATGTTTAATTATAATAATCACAGTTAATTATTTTACTGACAATGTGCAAAAATGTTTGTGCTAGAGACATTTTAACAGGTATAATTAGGGCCAGATTCAGGTAGATGGGCGCTTCTTTACTTTGGAGTAACGTTTCTCATTTACGTTACTCCGCCGACACTTTCGGCGCAAGTACTGTTATTCACATAGCAGTTGCGCGTAAACTTGCGCCAGAGTAACGATAATGCGCTGGCGTAATCCGACGCAAGTGGAAGTGGGTGTGATCATATGTAAATGATGGGCGGAGCCCAGCGCAGAGGCTTACGTTCAGCGCATCATCCACGGAGCATGGGCAGTAAGTGAGGCTTCACTTGCCCCCTTGTGCGCATGCTCACAACTTCCGTCGGCACCACTTCACAGGAAACGTCAGAGCAATGTGTTCCGTTGCACGTATAAAAGCGCTAGCGGAAACGCCATTCCGGCGCAAAAGTATATCCGTTTCCCCCCACCCCGGGGAAGATACTTTTGCACTGTCATGGCTGCTCCCGCTACCCCCAGAGAGAGGAGGAATCTCAACTTTAATGCCCAGGAGGTCTCTGTGGTCATCTCGGCGATGGAGACGTTTAATGATTTTCTCCACGGCAAAAAAAGTAGGAAGACCAGCCGGGAGAGGAAGCAGGGCATCCTGGAGACCATTGCTGCCAGGGTCAATGTGTTGGGGTATTCCACCCGGACTGCTGGGGATATTCAAAAATAAATAAATGATCTGCGGCGCAAGGCACGTGGCAAGGTGGCCACCATTAGGAGCCATGAGATGGGCACAGGTGGTGGTCCACCATGTCCGGTCAGCCTGACCACAGAGGAGGAGGTGGTCGCCCGCTGCCTGGACAGGGAGCAGTTGGAGGGGGTACCAGGCTTTGATTCTGTGGAGGAAGGCTCCAGGACAGGTAAGTGTTTTTTATCCCCTATTTGGTGTGTTGCATGTGGGGGGAGGGGGAGTACATGTGCCAAGTGTGTGGGACCACCAACATGTGTCTGCTTTGTGTCATCCACAGATGACGGAGCTGGGCCATCATCTGTCGGCGGCCAGTCCACCCCATCCCCCCATCGGCACCCAGTGCCTGTGCCCCTGGGTGGTGAAGACACCGAGGTGGAGGAGGAGAGTGGCCACACCACACATGCAGAGGTCGTTGAGGAGGAGCCTGTTGGGGCAGAGCAGGACTTTGTTTTATTGTTAGAGGAATCCTCCTCTTCTGCTGGACCCTCTCAGATCCCCTCCCCCATTATAGGAAGCCCCTCAAGGGCGACTCCATCCCCCCGGGGACAAACATCTACTGGCCCCAGGAAGGACACCCATAAGACCAGGGGGGTGTCTGATCTTGTCCAGGACCAGGTGGCGAGGGATCACGCCAGACAGACCCAGCAAATGGGGGAGATTGCTGGGCACCTGGACAGAGTGGCTGACAGCCTGTGCTCCGTGGCCCAGATGTCTTCGGCAGTGCAGGATGTGAGCTGCAACTGCGCTGCAGTGGTGACCAGTCTGGGGGAGGTGCAGGGTGAGCTAAGGGACCTCACTGCAGCCGTCCAGGCAAACAGTGCTGCCATCCTGGACCAGGGGAGGCTGAGTCGGCGGGCCCAGCATTATCAGGTCACCCGGCAGCTCAGGATGCAGGCCCAGCAGCTCAGGGTGCAGGCCCAGACCAGTTCTTACCTTGGCCGGATTGCCGTGGCCTTGGAGGGCAGGCAGGCCACACCTGCCAGGAGTGGCCCACCTGGGGATCAGCCACCTCCAGATGCCCCCCCACCCCCACCCACTCCATCCAGGCAGCTAAGGAGCCAGAGAGGGGCCGCCAGAAGAAGCCCCCGGCATCCCAGATAATTTTTTTATTTTTTTATTTTTTGGATGCTCAGGACATGAGTTTTTTTTATATTTTTTTGTGAATGCTCAGGTTATGAGATTTTTATTTTATTATTTATACTCAAGTTATGAGTTATTTTCTTTGTGATTATGCTCAGGTTATGAGATTTTTATTTTATTATTAATACTCAAGTTATGAGTTATTTTCTTTGTGATTATGCTCAGGTTATGAGATTTTTATTTTTTTATACTGCACACGTTGCAGTGTGAATGGTGTGTGAATGTGAGAGGGTGGCACTCCTGCCAGTAAGGGGTGTCACCCTCGGCCGTGGTGGTGAAGTTAACCCCACAGCTGTATGAATGACGTGTGAAAGGTGTATGAATGGACAGTGACATCATTGGGGCCTTGATGCTGGCGTTGCTGCTCCCAAGTCCTACATGCTGGACTTGGGCTAATCCAATGCGATGTGGATGTGGTGTGTGTGATCTAGGGACATCAGTGGTGTGCATGCGTGCATTGTCTGTGTGATAAATGTTTTGGTTTAGTGTCCAAAGATGCCTACGGCGAGGACCCTCCTGACTGCTCTTCCATCAGCAGACTGGTTCTCCTCTGGCAGGTGGGGACTGTGTGGGTCGGGGGTCAGGTCATCACGCATGTCAATCTGCAGGCCTTTTCTCATTGCAAAGTTGTGCAGAATGCAACATGCACCGATGATCTGACACACAAAGGTAGGGGAATACAATAGGGTCCCCCCGGACTTATCCAGGCAGCGGAAACGGGACTTCAGGAGCCCAAATGTTTGCTCCACCACTGCACGGGTTTTGATGTGTGCTTCATTGTATTTTCTCTCTCCTCTGGTTTGGGGGTTCCGGAAAGGAGTCATGAGATGGGGTCCCAGTGCATATGCAGAGTCACCTGTAAGAGAAAAGACAGGAGGATGTTAGTCATGCATGTGCCACTTCTGATGTGCATCACGTGAGGGGATAGTCATGCCTGCCACCCATGTCACTCACCAATCAGCCAGCTGTCCCCATACATGTTCTGCTCGAATTCTGCTGGGATGGGGCTCTGACGGTATATGAAGCTGTCATGGCTGGACCCTGGGTGTTTTGCACGGACGTGCCATATGAGGCGTTGGGCATCAGCTATCACCTGTACGTTGATGGAATGCCAATGCTTCCGATTGCGGTATATGTGCTCTGTGGCACTGGGGGGCTGTAGGGCCACATGTGTGCAATCAATGGCACCCACGGTGCGTGGGAATCTGGCAATGCTGTAGAAATCTGTCATTGCCTTCAGCCACAGCTCCTCAGTGGTGGGTCTGATGAACTGGTTGGACATGCCTCTAAGGATTGCAGGGACAACCTGGTGCACACATCTGCTTATGGAGGATTGCGACATCCCAGCCACCACTCCACTTGTACGCTGGAATGATCCACTGGCAAGGAAATGAAGTGTTGCCAGTACCTTCACCAGTGGCTGCACTGCTTGTGAGCGGTGTGTCTTGCTGGTGATGTCACCCTGCAGGGTTGTGGTTAGTTCAAGTATTGCATCTGGGCTGAATCTGAAGAGGCGATACACCTCCTCATCCCCCATGCCAAAGAGGCTCATGCGCGTGCGGTATATCCTTTCACGTGCCCGCCTACTCCGTTCTGGGGGACCCAGTACTAGTGCTAGGACCGCGACTGCCCCTGGCATGTTGGCACACAGAGGTGTTATCCTTGCAAGTGTGGTTGTTCAGCTTGCTAGTTTCGTCGGTAACGCTGCTGCTGTAGCTGCTCTCCTGCTGACCTGAGGCCGTCTGGAGTAAAGGTAAAGCAGCTTTTTGTAGAAATAACTTTGCGCCGGACGGACGAGATACGCGCGGCGCATGTAGCCAGCGTATGGTGCTAATCCGTTAGTGAATCGGGAAATCTCCCTCATTTGCATATTTGCAGGGGAAATCAATAGGCGCGACTGATGCGCCAAACGAAATTATGCGCTGACGAGACTCCGGCGTCGGAAAGTTAAGCCGATCGGAAATGGCCCGTTTTCTGTCGCATCTAGTTTGGTGGGTACGGCCACATAGAAACGACGGCGCATCTTCACAGTTCCGCGGCGCATATCGAATTACTCCAGCGCAACTCTACCTGAATCTGGCCCTAAGTAGTGTCTTGTGTTATGGTATGTTGCTGTTAAAACAACATCTGACTTAAAACCTGACTTACAGGCAGTGTTATCTTTCAGTGGCTGATACTACATAGAAGATGTAGAAAAACATGATGTGTACAGGAGTTCAAAGTGAACCTACAGTAAAGTAACAAGTCACCAGTACCCTGACCTTAATAAAATCCCTCTAGTCACAATTTCATGAGAAAATAGAAGAACACTAATCATGTCATCTCTGTTGAAAGGGCCAGCCAATCAGTCGAGCATCAATTCCCTAAGATCTGTTAGCTAATATTTTTGGAACTTGATTATATGGCAAGTACTGGAGTACTGGCTAAAACAGAAAAGGCCAATACAATGCTTAGATTAAATTGGCTACATTTCAGTCATGTGAAAACAAAATGTGTTCAATGTCTTAGGCCGCGTACATACGATCGAATTTGTCCGCTGAAACTGGTCCGATGGACCGTTTCAGCAGACAAATCTGATCGTGTGTATGGGCTAGCGAACATGTTTGTCCGGCGGACAAATTTCAAAGCATGCTTTTAAATTTGTCCGCCGGAGACATGTCCGTCGGATATGTCCACTGGTTAGTACACTAACCAGCGGACATATCTGCCTGCACATGCGTCGAATGGATTTGACGCATGCGTGGACGTTTTTCACTTCCTGGTTCGGTGACGTGGCGGCGTCAACGTCACCGCCACGTCACCACATTGTCTGTACACGCCATCGGACCAAAATCCGATGAGACATGTCCACTGAAACGGTCCGTCGGACATGTTTGAGTGGACATGTCTCATCGTGTTTACGCGGCCTTATGGTATGTTTTCTTAAAAAATCAGCCATAGCTTGAGTAAAGAAGCCTGTGTCCTGACAGCAAGCTGCAGAGTGGGACTCTTGCTTTCTATGTTGAAGTAGTAATCACTTTACAGATGGGATTGGGATAGGAATTAACCACTACTTTAAACTAGAGCTGTGGCCTTGCATTTAAAAAAATATGTGTAGGGACCTTTTGCTGGAAAATAACTACCCACAAAGCAGGGGCATTGGGTTGATTCATGGCCGCAGTGGAGAGTTACACCAACAAAGGATGCCAGTCAATTTATTATTTTTTCAAAATTATATTATTTGACTTACAGGAAGACAGGGTTATGACTTCAGATACCTCCAGCAACATGGATTCTGGGGCTCTGCCACACTTCTTCATCTAAAAAGGGGTACCAGGATCCTACAGGACTGCCTTTCCTGGTTCTAGACTCTGGATGCTGTACCCACCTCAACCAGGCAGAGTCTAGGGCAGTGCTAGGTCCAAAGAGGCCTAGTCAGCACAAACTCCACTGCACGCACCTTCCCAGTCCTTAGCCCAGAAAAGAAAACGTACCCAGCCGCTTCCCAAATATTTATATCCTCTGCCCAGCATGCACCACTGGACATAACCCTCCTAGTGGCTGGTGAGAGGGGACATAAATATTCACAACTCAGGATGGTTATAAGTTTCATGTCTAGTGCCAAAAATATCCAGTGGTAGCAACCGGAAAAAACAGCAGTAACCCTGAACTTAGAGGAGAGCTAAGTGAAAATCTATAAATTAGACTGGAAAATATACAATTTACTAACCACCTCTGATTATGGCAGGGTGGTTACATATTTGCTGCATGTTTTTGTGGGCCTAGCATCCTAGAAATCGAAGATGCTAGGCATCAGGAGTTGTCTGCATTGTAGGAAATAGGAAGTATTTGACTGTTCCATGTAAAATCATAAAACTGTGTGCATTTGCCCTAAATTGATATCACATTAGTGCAACATTTAGGTAATGTAGTAAATGGTAAAGTTCAAAATTAACATGTACTGTACATTTTACTTTATGAGGACTTTATTACCCTGTCAATCTTTCATTCTGGCACATTCAGGAAAGAGAAAAATATTTCTCAATCTTTTGTAATAACAGGAAGTGGCATGACATCACTACACTCCCAATGTTTACACAATGTGTTGTGATCTTCTAAAGCACATTCTTATGGAATAATCTGTGAAGGAACCAGAAGCCTAGGAAGTGATTATGTTAACTCCTGGTCCTAGAACTGGCTCCTACGTGTCTCTGAGAGAAAGGAGAGAAAGTGATTCCAATGCTAGTATCATCAAGGATTCACAGAAGCCACAGAGTCAAAGTGCCGTTTTAAAACAGTGCTGAGACAAATAGCCAATGTCCCTGTGCCGTTTTAAAAGTACTTAAGTTCCCATGAATGGATGTTGGACCTTTTTTTTTTTTTTTTTTCCTGGTTCTCCTCTCCCCCCCCCCCTTTTTTTTCCTCTCCCACCCTTCTCCCCCCCCCCTGTTATGCCCCCCTCCCTGCTTCTTGATCGTTTACCTTTTCGGGTCGGCCGCCTATGTTTTATTTGTACTTGGGCCTAGGATCTAGGGGGCTTCACAGAGATACAGGGGTTGGTTAGATTACTTACAAAGTTACTTGCAGCACCAGAAGATACTCGCGCTTCAGCACTTTTTTGTTACTTTGAGTGAGTGAGTGAGTGAGTGAGTGAGTGAGTGAGTGAAGAACTTATACAGCGCAGCACATTCGAACTAAATCGCCTCTGGGTGCTGGTTGTTCCTGTCTCCTTTAATATCAAAAGAGGTGAGTTTTGATCCTTCTTCTGAAGGCCAAGTGGTTCTCCTCCAACCAAATGTTGGTTGGTAAAGCGTTCCATAGTCTGGGACCTTGGAGCGCAAATCTTCTTTCTCCTTTGGGCTTGTATCTGGCTTTGGGTATCTGGAGCAGATTTTGGTTGGTGGATCGAAGAACGCGATTGGAGTTGTGAGCTTTTAGTTTTTCACATAGATATTGGGGGGCCTTCCCATGGATGCACTTATGCGTCAGACAGAGTGCTTTAAAAGCAATTCTGTTTTTACTGGCAACCAATGAAGAGTTCTCAGTGAAGGTGAGATTGATTCCCAGTCGCAAGTCTAGCGGCCGTATTTTAAACGACTTGCAGACGAGAGATTTGGTACTTTGGGAGTCCAAGATAGAGGGCATATGCATAGTCAAGTCTGGAGTTCACAATTGTTTCCACCATGACTGCTATGTCTTCCTTAGGAATAAAAGGAATAAGTCTACGTAGTAGGCGCAGCAGATGGTGAGATCCCCTGACTACTGACACTATTTGTGCATCCATTGTCATGTAGGAGTCGAAGATGACCCCGAGACTTTTGACTTTGGCACTATGGACGATGATTTGGGCCAGAATTTGGCGGGAGTGTGCAAGTTGATCCTTACGACTGGCGAGAAACAGGAGAAGTTCTGTTTTGGAGCTGTTGAGTTTAAGATAACTCTTTGTCATCCAGTTTTCTATCAAAGAGAGGCATGTCTCTAGACTGAAATGATGATCTGTTTTGTTGCAGATGCGAAAATACAGTTGTGTGTCATCTGCATATGAGTGATAAAGTAGTTTTTGGCTACTGATGATTTCAAAAAGAGGGCGGAGATAGACATTGAACAGCAACGGTGACAGAGGGGATCCTTGAGGGACTCCGCATGACACTGTGCGTTTTTCAGAAGTGAAAGGTCCTAATTTCACTATTTGTGATCGGTTTTCCAGAAAAGAGGAAAACCATGATACATCACCTTCTGTGACTCTGGCTACTTCAGCTAGCCGAGTCAGTAATAGTTTGTGGTCTACCATGTCGAAAGCTGGTCCAACAGAATTAGAAGACAAGATTCTCCTTCGTCTGCGGCCTCAAGAGCGTCATCCCATATTTTGAATAGTGCTGTTTCCGTCCCGTGTCTGAGACGAAAACCCGATTGAAAAGGATCGAGCAAATTATGGGCGTCTAAGTGATGTTGTAGCTGTTGTACCACTACTTTCTCCATCACTTTAGAGAGGACATTTAGGCCTGTTATGGGACGACGGTGTCTTGGGTCTTTGGGGTCGAGGGTGGGTTTCTTTAAAATAGGTTTGATTATACCTTGTTTTAAGCGAGTGGGCACTATACCTTCTTTGAATGATTGGTTTATAAGCTGCATGGTGGGCGGTGCCAGAACATCGGCACATTCCTTCAGCAGTTTGGTGGGGATGATATCATTCGATGCTGTGCTATTTCGTAGGGTATTAATGATATTTTTTGTGGCCTCGATGGAAATGGGTTTTAAAGTGAACTTTGTTGGTTGTGGCGAGTTTGTGTGGATATTGGGCGTATGGTTAATGAGAGTATTATTTTGCTGAATGCTTTTACGGATTCCCTCAATTTTGTTGATGAAATAATCCGATAATTCATTGCAAAATTCTTGAGTATCAGAATTGGGGGCTTCAAGACAGATGGGATTCATGGTCTCGGTAACTATCTTGAAGAGGTCGCAGGGACGGTTTAGGGCATTATTGATGATATTGCGAAATGATTTTTTTTGGCTTTGAAGATTTCTTTGTGGTATTTTTTTGTAATTACCTTGTAGGTGGTATGGTTTTCCTCAGAAGAGCTTATTTTCCAGGCAGCTTCCGCTCTTCTGCGTTCTTGCTTCAGCAACGACAGCTGGTCATTAAACCAGCTGGAGTTGTTTTTTCATATGCAGGTTTTGCGTTTGGGCGCTACTAAGTCGGCTGACTGCAGTAGAGCTGTGTTTATGGCATCCAGGGTTTCTGTGGCTGTTTGATGTGGTTGGGTTGTTTTTATTTTTTTCTCTAAAGTGGTTAACGGGATCCTGTGAGGAGTTGGCCCAGAGGTTGAAGTCCCCGAGTAGCAAAAGGTGTTTGCTGTTTAGGGTGTAAGAAGACATGAACTCTGTCAAAGGTGAGAGAAGCTGTGATTTTGGACCCGGTGGTCTATAGCAGAGTAGAATATGGACGGTCTCCTGGGGATTTGTTTGTAGTTGCAGTGTGAGAGTTTCCATGAATGGAAGTGAGTACTGAAGGGCTGGTTTAGTGATCGCGAGGTGAGTCTTGTGGATCACTGCGAGGCCCCCTCCTCTTTGCCCCACTCTGTTTTCTGTTATGATGCGATAATTTTCTGGCACCAGTTCTCCTAGAATGCTGTTACAGTCGGCTGTGAGCCAAGCTTTCTGTAATAAAGAGGCAGTCTAAATTGCATTGTAGGATGAAATCATGGATTTCTAGCCGGTGTCTTACTGCCGATCTGGTGTTAACCAAAGCGCATGATATGCGCTTAGGCTGGGGTGTGTGGGTGTAATTTTTCACTGTCGATCGTCGATCGATTCTAAACAGTTGCTCAGTCCTTAGAGCTTTTTTGGTGGCGGCTAATAATCTTGAGGCAAATGGCTTTAATCCCCATATGGTTTCTGCAGAGTATCTCAGCTTAGCCATAATCGCAGAGAGGCTTGGGGAACAATGTCTATTTGGGGGGGTTTCCAATAACAATGAGAAGGAGGATTCACTAAATCCTTCCTCCCATTTTGATCCAGAGGAAGGAAAAAAAAACTACCCGTGCTATGCCAATATGCTGTGGTAGGGGAAAAAATTCCTTCCTGATCCCTCAGGGGCGATCGGATGAGCCCTGGATCAAACACTGAAGGGGGGATATACTCCCTCCATGAATATATCCAGTGGGAGACGATTTGTAGTTATTGGGTTGTGGGGGGGGGTAGGGATTGGGTGCTAGAGATAGTGCAGTAACAAGGTGTACCAAGATGGCCGCCGATCACCGACCAAGGGCCCTGGCCCGGAGGCTGTGCGGCTGGATGGATGGATCGAGCGGGGGGAGAAGACTGAGAGGTGTATGGTGACGGAAGGGGGTCCCCCTGGGGTAAGGGGGGTTTCTGTGGATTTTGAGGGGGGTTGCTGGGTGTCCGGTGCGGCGAGCCGCTAGGCCGTGGATGAAGCGTGGTCTTTCCCAAACTTGGCCACCGCGAATCGTTCCACGAGGTGGCGCGAGGGCGAGGACCAGGATCAGGTTGGCTGCCTGTCGGAGGCTGAGGGGAAGTGGAGGGGGGATGCCTCGAATTCCGGCTGGTGGTGTGGGGGGCAAGGAGATGGGGAATAAGAAAAGGGGGGAAGTTTCTCTGATGGTGGAAAATTAGGCCGCCACCGCGGCTTGTCCTGAAAAGGACGGCCATCTGCGGACCCTGGGGAGGGGGAAATCGCCCTGAGCAGCAGGGGTTTACCTTGTGAGGCTCCCGGGGGTGATGCCTGCGGAGGGTGAGGGTCGGCCGGGGGGAAGCAGATGGGCCAAGAGCAGAGCAGCAAGTGTGGCTGTCTGGAGCCCAGGAGCCACAACGTCCTACTGATAGGTACGTGCGCCGATTACTACTGGGACCAGTTCTAGCCCTGGGGAGGAGTCACTCATTTGTAGTAGGATTAAAATATGGGTTCTGTTGTTTTAGAAAGCAAAGAGTTTAGAGTTTAATAAAATCCATTTATTAAATCCCACTGATGGGCTTTCTGAACACCATAGCTTTTATGTTACGCATACCGCCATTTCTACTAATGCCTGAGATCGTGAAAGCCTTTAACATCATTTTTGAATGTCTTTTTTTTTGCTAGACAAAGGCTAGATCAGATTTTCTGTTTGTTTTTATTATTTATTATTCTGTTAAGTGGTCAACTTATTATTTTAACTAAAGAGACGTTAAGAATAATTGCAGGCTATCAAAAAAGTGTTTATACACAACAGGTGTAATCTGAATCATGAAAAATGAAAAGTCTAATATCTCCATAGTAACTAATAGCCACATGAAGTTAGTTTCATTATAAAATATTTATCTTGATATCCTGCTGAGATGTTTGTAAACTTTTGTATGCAAAGAGAGCTGTGTCAGCTGATAAAAACTGGCATACAATAAACGTAAAGCGGAACACCAGGAAATCTAAAACATCTCCCTTGCAGGGCTATGCCAGCACTGCAAGTGTTTGCTGCTAGTTTAGGTCTAGGAGTCAAAGAAAAAAAAGATTTACTTACCCTCTCATGCTTCTAGACCTGTACCCCCAATGGGCCAGATTCTCGTAGATGCACGCCTAATTATGCAGGTGTTGCGCATCTCAGATGCACTACGCCGACGTAGCGCGGAGTGGCAAGTACCGTATTCCCTAAGTAAATGCGCTCCAAGATGCGCCTGCGTCACGTAAAATCATCGGCGTAATCCGGCGCAACAACAAAGTAGGAGGGAAGTGGGCGTGTTGCATTGTAATGAAGCGTGACCCCATGCAAATGCAGGCCGGGACGAACGGAGCATGCGCCGTGACGTGGATGACCCGCGCCGTGACGTGGTTGACCCGCGCCGTGACGTGGATGCCTTCTGCGCATGCGCAAAGCCTCCCTACGATTCGCCGGCGCAGGGTATATAATGCGGCCACACATGCGCCCGTGCAGCGCAAACGTCTCCCATTTTCTTGATTGTGATGGCCAAACTTTGTGCAGGACAAAATGACAAGTGTTGTTAAGGAGAGGAGGAAGAAAAATTTCTCCCCAGAGGAGAGGGCCATTGTTGTGAGGGCAATGGAGAAGTATGATTCGCGGCTCCATGGTGCTGACAGTGCCCGGACCAGCAAGTCCTGGAGGGATCAGATCCTAATGATGGTGGCGTGCCAAGTCAATGCCCTTTCTCATGAGGTCCGGACACCGCAGGACATTCAAAAGAAAATGAATGACCTGCGGCGTCTCGTGAAGGGCAAGATGGCTGCCAGAGCTCGGCATGCCAGGGGCACTGGAGGGGGCCCACCCTGCACCGTCCGCCTGACTGAGGAGGAGAAGGTGGTTGCCCGCTGCCTGCAGATGGAGCAGGTTGAGAGAGTTGGGGGCTATGAGTCCGAAAAGCCAGCCCTGAGGACAGGTAAGTGTGTTTTATATTCTATCTGTGTGTGGGTCAACCAACATGGGCATCTTTTGTGTCATCCACAGATGTGCAGGAGGGAGCGGGGCCATCTGTTGCTGCCAGGGCCCGTCAGGATCCATCCCCCGAGCATCCAGTCCCTCTGGCTGCCCCCCTGGAACAGGACTTGGAGGGAAGTGGGCACACCTCAACGGAGGAGGTGGTTGAGGAGGATCTCGTAGACCAGGACCAGGACCTGTACCTTGTTTTGGAGGAGGATGATGGGTTGCCCGGACCAGCCCAGGCTATCCCCCCATCTTTATCGAACCCCTCAGTGTCCCCCCCCAACCTCTCCAGTCCCTCTGTTTCCCCCCCTCTCATCTGCGGCCCCTTAACATTCTCCCCTTATGCCGGTCCCCTGCCACTCCCCGGAAGGCGACGTGCAAGACCAGGGGTGTTCATAAGGTCCTGCCGGAACAGCTGGCCAGACAGCAGGACCAGCAAAATCGGCACCTGTCAGAGGTCGTGGAGGCGATGAGGCGCCTGGCCGACAGCCTGGCCTCCTCGGGACACCTTACAGATGCCATCCAAGACCTTGCTGGCAACAGCGCAGCAACGCTGACCAGCCTGGGGGAGCTGCAAGTGACCACCTCCGACCTTGTAGGGGAGGTTCATGCCCTGCGCCTTGCAGTCGAGGAGCAGACAGCTGTGCAGACCCACATAGCGGTTGCCCTGGAGGGCATGCAGGCAGCCAGGGAGGGACGTGGGGATGCTCCTCCTCCACCTGCTACCCCAACCCCCCCACCTGTGGCTGCCCCCAGGCAAGTGAGGGACAGGAGCCGTGGCACCAGGCGGAGCCCCCGCCAGGCCCATTAATTTTTTTATTTCTTATTATTTTGCTCTGGTTAAGAGCTTTTTTTTTTTTTATATTATGCTCTGGGTAAGAGCTTTTTTTTTTATTTATATTATGCTCTGGGTAAGAGCTTTTTTTTTTAATTTATATTATGCTCTGGGTAAGAGCTTTTTTTTTTTTTACTTGATACTGCACACGGTGCAGTGTGAATGGTGTGTGAATGTGAGGGGGTGGCACTCCTGCCAGTAAGGGGTGTCACCCTAGGCCGTTGGGGAGAAGTTATCCCCACGGCTGTGTGAATGGTGTATGAATGGACAGCAACATCATTGGGGCCTTGACGTGGCGTTGCTGCTCCCAAGTCCTACATGCTGGACTTGGGCTAATCCAATGTGATGTGGATGTGGGGTGTGTGATATAGGGACCACAGTGGTGTACACGCGTGCATTGTCTGTGTGCCATGCTGTATGTGTGTGTTTAACGGTCAAAGATTCGTAACACGAGGACCCTCCTGACTGCTCTTCCATCAGCTGACGGGGTCTCCTCTGGCAGGGGGGGGCTGTGTGGTTGGGGGGTCAGGTCATCACGTAGGGCAATCTGCAGGCCCTATCTCATGGCAAAGTTGTGCAGAATGCAACATGCACCGATGATCTGACCCACAAAGTTGGGGGAATATAATAGGGCCCCCCCAGACTTATCCAGGCATCGGAAACGGGACTTCAGGAGGCCAAATTTGCGCTCCACCACTGCACGGGTTTTGATGTGTGCTTCATTGTATCTTCTCTTTCCTCTAGTTTGGGGGTTCCGGAAAGGAGTCATGAGATGGGGTCCAAGTACATATGCAGAGTCACCTGTAAGGGAAAAGAAAGGAGGATGTTAGTCATGCATGTGCCCCTTGTGATGTGTGCATCATGGGGGGGGACAGTCATGCCTGCCACCCATGTCACTCACCAACCAGCCAGCTGTCCCCATACATGTCCTGCTCAAAATCTTCTGGGATGTTGCTTTGACGGTATATGTAGCTGTCATGGCTGGACCCGGGGTCTTTGGCACGGACGTGCCATATGAGGTATTTGGCATCGGCTATCACCTGTACGTTGATGGAGTGCCAATGCTTCCGATTGCGGTATATGTGCTCTGTGGCACTGGGGGGCTGGAGTGCCACATGTGTGCAATCAATGGCCCCGATGGTGCGTGGGAATCCGTCAATTCTGTAGAAATCTGTCATTGCCTTCTGCCGCAGGTGCTCAGTGGTGGGTCTGATGATGTGGTGGGACATGCGTCTGAGGATTGCGGGGACAACCTGGTGCAGACATCTGCTTATGCTGGTTTGTGACATCCCAGCCACCACTCCACTTGTACGCTGGAATGATCCACTGGCCAGGAAATGGAGTGTTGCCAGGACCTTCACCAGTGGCTGCAGTGCATGTGAGCGGTGTGTCTGGCTGGTGATGTCATCCTGCAGGGCTGTGGTTAGTTCCAGGATGGCAGCAGGGCTGAATCTGAAGATGCGATACACCTCCTCATCCCCCATGCCAAAGAGGCTCATGCACGCTCGGTAGATCCTCTCACGTGCCCCCCTCCTCCTCCTCCTCATTCTATGCTCCTCTTCCTCTGCATACATTAGTAGTGATAAGACCATGGCTGCCCCTGGCATGTTGACATACGAATGTGTTGTCCAGTAAGTGTGATTGCTCAGCTCGTCCGTTATGGTGCTGCTGTAGTTGCTCTCCAGCTGACTTGCACACGGTCTTTTTTTTTTTTTTTTAAATATGTTTTTATTAAGGAAGTTGCATAACAGAGAAATCACAAAAAAAAAACAGGACATAAAAGCATTTTCTGTGGAACATTGCAGTAGATTAACAGTATATGTAGAGGTTCTCAGAGAGAACAAATAAGGGGGAGGGCATAGGATAAGTGGTCACGGGGTAGGTGAAATAGTAGTGCTTGCAAACAAAAAAAAAGAACAACAAGAGAGGGGGGGGGGGTAGGGGAGGAGGGAGGGAGGGTAGGAGAGATGTCAATCCCGAGGGGGGTCCTGGTATAGAAAAGACATTTTCTCAAAGTTCAACCATTCAGTAGGAGTGAAAGTATGCGACAGAAAGGGATTCCATAAGTGATAGAAGCGGTTCTTGCTCCGTTCGTGGGTCAGGTCCGTGTTGAGCCTGTCCTTGTATAAGAGCTGCAACAGTTCCCTTTTAACTTGAGCAGTGGTTGGGCAGTCCGCTGATATCCACTTCTGGAGGATGGCTCTACGGGCTATCAAGAGGCATATCAGAGTCCAGTCCCTGCCCAGGGGGGTGGTGGGAGAGGACCAGGGGAGTAGTATGGGGTCCCAGTACCCAAATATAAGTAGTAACGGGTCCCTGGGTATGCGTAGCAGGGTGACATCGAAAATGTATTGGATGACTTGGTCCCAGAAACTGGCTATGAGGGAACAAGACCAGAACCTGTGAGCCAAGTTAGGTTTGGGTTGTTTACAGAGGGGGCATTCTGGGGTGGCATGGGCTCGGCTGAAGGGGATGTGGGCTCGGTGAACAATCTTAATCTGCGTCTCTCTCCATATTTCGTTAGGGATAAGTCTGTGGATGGTGGTGAGGCCATGCAGGAGCTTCTCCACCAGGTCAGGGTCAGGGAAGTCTTTCGACCAGTTGGCCGCCGAGGTTGAGGCCAGGGGGGGGATGTTGTGCTGGAGGAGGGGATGGTAAATGTCTGAGATTTTGTATGAGGCCCGGGAAATAAGGGTGTCGGTAAGGGAGCTCTGGAACCTTTTTCTGTCATCTCGACAGGCGTTTTTCAGGAAACTAATGCATTGAATATACTGGAATACATGTGACGAAGGGAGAGAAAATTTGTCTGCCAGGGCTCTAAAACCTATGGGGCGGCCTGAAAGGGGGTCACACAAAGAATAAAAGGATTTGATACCCTTACCCTCCCAGTCGAGGTAGGGCTGGTTATCTAAGCCTGGTTGGAAGCTCGGGTTACCCAGGATAGGGAGGTATCGTGAGATAGAGGAAGGGACATTGAGGGCCTTCCTGACCTCTCTCCAGGCGATGACTGTATCCCGGAGAAGGAGATTGTGTTGGAGGGGAGGGGGGGCAGATTTCCAATGACAATGGAGAAGGGCCGTGAGCGAGAAGGGGCGGACCATCGCCGATTCGAGGGGGTAGTTCGAGCACCTGGAGGACTGGGTTATCCAATCCAAGCCTGTTCTCAATAGACATGCCAAGTTATATAGCCTGATGTTGGGAAGGGCAATGCCCCCCTCTCGCCTGGGAAGATGCAGCTTGGTAAATGCTATGCGCGCCCTCTTGCCACGCCAGAGGAACTTGGAAATGGCAGAGTTAATGGATTTAATGTCTTTGTGGCGCAAGAGTAAAGGGATGGTTTGTAGTGGGTACAGTAGGCGTGCAAAACTGACCATCTTGACAAGGTGGCATCTTCCCAGTAGCGAGAGAGGCAGGTCCATCCAGTTGGTCAGTTCTTGGGATATTTTGGTGAGCAGGGGGGGGTAGTTGAGGTGGTATAGGGAGGAGGGTAGTTTGCCTATTTTTATCCCCAGGTAAGTGATATGTGACTTTGCAACGGCGAATAAGGAGTTTTGGGACCAAGAGGGGACAGATAGGGAGCCTATTGGGAGTATTTCGCTCTTGCTATAGTTGATACGTAACCCTGAACATTGCCTGAATTCGTCAAAGGTGGTCTTGATAGTGGACATGTCGAGTGAGGGGCTGGATGTGAAGATAAGGACATCGTCTGCAAATAGTGACGTGCGAAGGTCGTGGCCTCCGACATGGATGCCATGAAGGGGGGCGATCTGGGTTAGGTGGCGGGAGAGGGGTTCAAGTGCTATGTTGAAAAGGAGCGGGGAGAGTGGACAGCCTTGCCTCGTGCCTTTGTGCAGCCTGAACTCCTCAGAGAGGAGGCCCGCCGCGACCACTCTCGCGGAAGGGGCAGTGTACATTGATTCTATGAGGTGCGTGAAGGGGCCCGAGAAGCCCATTTTGGACATGACCATGGAGAGCCATTCGAAACTAACGTTATCGAAAGCCTTCTCCGCGTCTAGGGTGATGATGGCGTGGTCTCCTGCCGGGTCATTTTTTGCGTGTTCGAGAGCTAGCATCACCTTCCTGATATTCATGGTGGCCGTCCTACCCTTAACAAAGCCCGACTGTGCGGGGTGAATCAGGGAGGGTATAATGGATGCCAATCTAGTGGCTGCTATCTTGGAGAGGATTTTAACGTCAAGGTTAAGAAGCGAGATGGGCCTATAAGAGCCAGGTTCTAGGGGGTCCTTGCCCTTCTTCTCTAGGAGTTTTACTATGGCCTGATTGCCCGTTGGAAGATAGGACCCACCCGACCATATGTGTGTGTAGACGTTGTGGAGAGGGGGGGACACAGTCGAGCTAAAGGACTTGTAAAATTCTCCGGTGAAGCCGTCTGGGCCTGGAGCTTTGGAGGGGGAAAGCTGTTTGATTACGGATTGGACCTCCAGGACAGAGATAGGGGCATTGAGGGCTTCGAGCTGGGTGGGGGTTACCTGGTCCAGGGAGATACGTCGTAGGAAATTGAGGGCTGTCGGCTTATCGATAGGGTCTGAGGCATACAGGGAGGAGTAGAATTGGCGCATAGTATTATTGATACCTTTTGGGGTGTAGTGTATGGAACCCGACGGGTCCCTGAGGGACATGATATGCGTCGGGCGGTTGGGTCCTTTACTTAATCTGGAAAGGAGTCTACCTGCTTTGTTACCAAACTTGTTGAGGGAGGCGTCTAGATGCGCTTTTTGGGTACGTTCGAGGGTGGCTGCCCAGCTATCAAAGGC
The DNA here is from genome assembly GCA_029574335.1 of Rana kukunoris. Classification (NCBI taxonomy): domain Eukaryota; kingdom Metazoa; phylum Chordata; class Amphibia; order Anura; family Ranidae; genus Rana; species Rana kukunoris. The sequence goes on along the minus strand of CM056051.1, from coordinate 366,282,265 downwards.
CTGCTTGGCAGCAAACCAGGCGTTACGGTTGCTGGGGGAGTCATCAGTATAGAGGACCCGCTGGGCCTGATGCAGTGTTGCGCTGGCCTGTTTGTAGCGTCTAAGGGTGTGTTTTTTGAATGTGGCGGCGTAGGCGATTATGCAGCCCCTGAGGAACGCTTTGCCCGCTTCCCAGAAAAGGTTAGGGTTGTCAGCGTGTAACGCGTTATCCGATGCGTATCCCAACCAGGCTTTTTCTAGATGCTGGTGAAAATCGGAGTTATTGTGAAGATAGGAGGGGAACCGCCAGATTCTGGGGTTAGAGGCTAAGTCAGGGTCCTCAAGGGTGGTCGAGACCGGGGCATGGTCCGAGATTGCGATGTCGTGTATGTCAGCTTCCGAGATCAGTGGGAGGAGAGAGTCAGAACAGAAAAGATAGTCCAGTCTCGTGAAGACTTTATGAGGGTGGGAATAAAATGAGAATTCCCTGTCAGCAGGGTGCTTTAGTCGCCATAGATCGTGGAGGTGCAGTGAATCGACAGTCGACGCCAATAATGTCTGGGTGAGAGGAGTCAGAGGAGGACGAGATTGTCTGGTAGAGGACCTGTCGTCTATCGGGTGCATGATGGAATTGAAATCCCCGCCTATCAGGTGTGGGCAGGCTGGGTCTCTAAGCGCCCAGGAGGTGAGGTCGCTAAAGAAGGCACTTGTGGGGCTGTTAGGAGCATAGACATTAGTGATGATTACCACCCTGGATCCCAGTTGAATACGGGCCGAGGTGAATCGCCCCTCGGAGTCCGAATCTGAGGACAGAATCTTGCAGGGAAGGTTTTTGTTAATAAGGATTATTACCCCAGCTTTCCGACCACTTGAGTCAGAACCGAGGACTGTGCCTACCCAGAGTTTCCGCAGCGCGGGAAGTCGGGGGTGGATAGATGGGTTTCCTGAAGGAGGGCGATGTCGGTCTTGAGCCTTTTAAGGTGGCGCAGAACTTTCATCCTCTTATTGGGGGAGCGGAGCCCTTTGACATTCCAGGAGACTATTCTCATGTTGGGAAGACTAACAATGGGGTGTGAGCAGGACGTGGAGGCGAGGAGAATGGGAGCATGGAGCATTGTAGAAGTGGGGTGCAAGGACAGCAGGTGTTGTGGTGGTTTGCTGTGAGAGAGAGCGGAGGTGGTAACGGATCCCTAAAAATGGGCGGAGGGTTGAGAACCAGGGAGGGGGGGAGATGGGGGGAGGGTGATGGGGGCAAACAAGGTGAACAACAACATTTGGGAGCTTCACTTTTTTCCGCATGGAGCCACTGAATAGGCCAGCTCCCAACGCAGGGCTCTCAATGCAGCACTTCACCCGCCGCGACCGATGGGGGGGGTGTAAGCAGCAGGAGCAATGCGTGAGGGGGGGGGGGGGAGGAGCTAGACAGGTATCCTTGCGGAAGAATGGAAAGGCCTACACATGATATATAAACGTATAGGATAACATAATATTAAGGCACAAGTAGAGCTAAAACAACTATTACCGATTGTACAAGAGAACATAAAACAATGTGAAAACAAAACAGTGTGAAATAAAATGGCATTTAGGAGCATAAGAGAAAAGAAAAGGAGACAGACTGGCATAACATCAAAATTGCATTAGGCCTACCGTGGTCCCCCGGGTGAAGGGGGAGGCACGCTGAAGGAGAGGGAGAGGGGCCCAGGAGTGGTCCTGGACGGTTAATGAGCAGCAGAACTGCATCGGGATGGTGTGACCGTCCAGAAGAAAAAAAAAAGAGAAGGTTCAAGAAAAAAAAAGTTCAAAAGGATGAGGTGTGTTGACGGTCGGATCCAGATGCCTTGAATCTTTTAGGAGAGTCCTTGCGTGGGCTTCCGTGTTCTAGGGCCGGTTGGAAGGTGCCGCTCTGGGAGACTGGTTGTGGTGGGGGCTATAGAGCGGAGGGATCTCAGGAAGGCCTCAGCTTCGGATGGGTCATGGAAGGAGAGCTGATCTCCGTTGGGTGCTCTGAGTCGAAGCACGGCCGGGAAAGCCAGAGTAAACTTGACTTGCATTCGGTGGAGCTCCGTGCAGGTCTGCTGGAAAGCCTTCCTCCTCTTGGAGACGTCCACGGAGTAGTCCGCAAAGATCAGGATATTCATGCCATCTATCTGGAGGGTCCTGGACTGCCTGAACTTCTGCAGGATGAGGGATTTTTCTGAATAGTTGAGATATTTGGCGATCACAGGGCGAGGTGACTTGCGATCAGAGTTGAAAAGGCCCATGCGGTGGGCGCGCTCAACAGTGCAGGGGCCCGGCAGGCCCAGGGTCTCGGGGATGCGTCTGGAGCAGAGATCTGAAAGTGCCTGAGGTTGCAGCGATTCAGGGACGCCAATAAAGCGCAGATTGCTCCTCCTGGATCTGTTCTCAAGGTCGTCCAGTTTGTCTAGTATATACTTGTTCGTCTTGTCTTGCGCATGTTCAAAGGATTGGGCCTGGTAAAGATCCTCTTCTATATGTCCGATGCGATTCTCAGCCTCATTCAGCCTGGATGCATGCTCCCCTAGTTGAGCCTGGATTTTCTGTATCCCTGCATTGATGGCTTTTTCCACCGAGGTCGCTATCATGGGGGATAATAGAGCAGCCACGGCCTGGGCCATCAGCTCTATGTTGTGCATATCCCCCGCCTGTGGGGGAGGTGAGGAGATGTGAACAGTCTGAGGGGTAGTTGGAGGGGCTGGTGTTGCACTCACCTCCATTGCAGGCGTCGGATCCACGATCGGATCTACGATCGAATCCGTGTAGGCCAAAGCCGGGGCCTCGATTTGCGGCTGTCCCGTTCGCGCCGCAGCGGCGGCGTACGACCGCGCGCCGCTTTTTTCCAGGAATTTGTCCATCCTCGGGTGGAGGGGGGGGATGGCGGATGGTTAGCCCAGGGGTCGGCAGCGGGTTTGCTGGCTTTTATAGGCCGATTTGGGAGCCTGTGTGCGGGAGCTGAAGGAGTGCACAGCTACTCCATGCGGCGCCGGAACCGGAAGTCCTGCACACGGTCTTAAGCAAAGTTACCCATGCTTTTATGAGGGGTATGTTTACTCAAGGCTTTCGTGTTACGCGCACCATGAGTGGCCAACGCCGAACGCGCGTAGTTTTCGGGAATCCCGCATCTCCCTCATTTGCATATTTGCATGCTAATTCAATGGGAACTGAATATTTACGATGCGTAACTATGCGCCTACGCCGCGCTAGCTTAAAGCATTTTCGCCGCTCAGACGAAAAAGATTTTCTCGCGTATGTGGTTCTGTGTTTACCGCGCATCGATACGCAGGCGCACATTTACAATTACGCCGCGCAAATCCATTTAGGCAGGCGTAGCGCCGCTGAGAATCTGGCCCAATGTCTTCTCCCTATGCTCTGGCAGTCTAAGGTCCTGACGTAATCAAGACTAGGGATGAGCCGAACACCCCACCGTTCAGTTCACACCAGAACCTACTAACAGACCAAAAGTGTGTGAACTTTAGAACCCTGTTAAAGTCTATGGGACTCAAATGTTTGAAATCTAAAGTGCTAATTTTAAAGGCTAACATGCAAGTTATTTTCCTAAAAAGTGTTTGGGGACCTGGGTCCTGCCCCAGGGAATATGTATCAATGCTAAAAAAGTTTAAAAAGTGGCAATTTTTTCGGGAGCAGTGATTTTAATAATGGTTAAAGTGAAACAATAAAAGTGAAATATTCCTTTAAATTTCGTACCTGGGGGTGTGTATAGTATGCCTCTAAAGTAGCGCTTGTTTCCTGTGCTTAGAACTGTCCCTGCACAAAGTGTAATTTCTGAAGGAAAAAAAAGTAATTTAAAATCACTCACGACTATAATGAATTGTCGGCTCCCAGGAAATACAGAGAAAAGTCATTCATACAAAAAAAAATGCGCGGGGGTCCCTCCAAATTCAATTACCCGGCCCTTTAGGTCTGGTATGGATATTGAGGGGAACCCTGTGTCAAATAAAAAAAATGACGTGGGGTTCCCCCCAAATATTCATTCCAGATCCTTTATCCGAGCACGCAACCTGGCAGGCCACAGGAAAAGAGGGGGGATGAGAGCCATACCAGGCCACATGCCCTTAACATTGGAAGGATGCTTTGGGGGTCTGTGGCCCCCTCAAAGCACCATGTCCCCATGTTGATGGGGACAAGGGCCTCATCCCCACAACCCTTGCCAGGTGGTTGTGGGGGTCTGCGGGTGGGGGGCTTATCGGAATCTGGAAGAACCCTTTAACAAAGGGGACCCCCAGATCCTGCCCACCCATGTGAATTGGTAATGGGGTACATTGTACCTCTACCATTTAGCAAAGAAAGTGTAAACAATTGTAAAAAAAACACACACAGACACTGTTGGGAAAGTCCTTTATTAACCACTTAAGGACCGCCTACTGCACATTTACGTCGGCAGAATGGCACGGCTGGGCACATCAACGTATATATACGTTGATTTTAGTACCCAGCCGTGGGTCGCGGGCGCGCGCCCGCGACCCGGTCCGAAGCTCCGGGACCGGGACCGCGGGATTCGCGGACCCGATCGCCGCTGCAGTGCGGCGATCCGTCCCTGGAGCGGAAGAACGGGGAGAGCCGTGTGTACACACGGCTTCCCCGTGCTTCTCTGTGGCTGTAGCATCGATCGCGTCATCCCTGTAATAGGGGGACGCGATCGATGACGTCACACCTACAGCCACACCCCCCTACAGTAGTAAACAAACCACATAGGCACACATCCCCTACAGCGCCACCTGTGGTTAACTCCCAAACTGCAACTGTCATTTCCACAGTAAACAATGCAAATTTAAATGCATTTTTTACTGTGAAAATGACAATTGTCCCAAAAATGTGTCAAAATTGTCCGAAGTGTCCGCCATATTGTCGCAGTCACGAAAAAAATCGCTGATCGCCGCTATAAGTAGTAAAAAAAAAAAATGAATAAAAATGCAATAAAACTATTCCTTATTTTGTAAACGCTATAAATTTTGCGAAAACCAACCGATTATTGCGATTTTTTTTACCAAAAATACGTAGAAGAATACGTATCGGCCTAAACTGAGGAAAAAAAATGTTTTTTTATATATTTTTGGGGGATTTTTATTATAGCAAAAAGTAAAAAATATTGCATTTTTTTTAAAATTGTCGCTCTATTTTTGTTTATAGCGCAAAAATTAAAACCGCAGAGGTGATCAAATAACACCAAAAGAAAGCTCTATTTGTGGGGAAAAAAGGACGCCAATTTTGTTTGGGAGCGACGCAGTGCCGAATCGCAAAAAGGGGCAAGGTCCTTTACCTGCATTTTGGTCCGGGTCTTAAGTGGTTAAAAAAAAAAAAAAAAAGAAAGATTCTAGCGGTGGTAATCCACTCTAGGTCTCCACTCCAATGCTGTCAGTATCCTGCGATGGATGATCTCCTCTCCGGGGTCGAGCGATGAGAAGATCTTCTCTTCATCCAGGTCCAGGAACCAAAGATGAGATGCCCATCCAGATGTCCATCCTGAAGGGTTTGGTATAGATATTTGGGGGGAACCCCACCTAATTTTTTTTTATTTGACGCAGAATTCCCCTTAATATCCATACCAGACCTGAAGGGCCTGGTAATTGAATTTGGGGGGACCCCACACATTTTTTTTATGGGAGCCGACAATTCATTATAGCCGCAAGTGATTTTAAATGACTTTTCTTCCTTCAGAAATGACACTTTGTGCAGGGACAGTTCTAAGCACGGGAAACAAGCGCTACTTTACAGGCATACTATACACACAACCAGATACGAAATTTTAAGGAATATTTCACTTTTATTGTTTCACTTTAGGATTGAAAATATATTTATTGAAATTTTAGCATATTATACCGAAGACATAAAAAAAACGGAGGAGACTCCGCTTATGCGATGTAATTGATCCCGGTAGTATGGAGAAAAGAGCAAACTTAGGAGAGGGGGTCAATAATTCATCATAAGTTTTGTTGTAAATACCTGAGTCCAGAAGGGGAGGATCCTCTCACATTCCCACCAGACATGTACGTAAGTCCCTGTGGCTGCAGAACATCGCCAGCAAGTTGCCGGGGTGGACGGAAATGTTTTGTGCAACGTGTAGGGGACCCTGTACCATCTTGACAAAATCTTGTAATTTTTCTCCGAATAGCAGGAAATCGTGGACTTGTGAGTGAAGTGAAACGAAGTCTGCCAATCTGGTCACGGAATGTAGGGATGAGCTTCGTGTTCGATGCGAACACATGTTCACATCAAACATTGGCCAGTCGATCGTTCGTCCGCGCCAAATTCGAATGACCCATAATTCACTGCGGCGTTGCGCGCTGATGATTGGCCAAGCATGCACCATGACCCCGCATACTTGGCCAATCACAGCGCCCAAAAAACGAAGAGACCTAATTGGCCAAAGCCTGGGTGCTTTGGCCAATTAGGGCTCAGGGCTTTAGCACATGCCCACACTACAAAAGGCCGCCTCCCGGGCGGCCTCGTGGAGTGTGTTTCGGCTTGCTTAGAGAAGTGAGACAGACAGACAGAGAGAGAGAGATAGATAGATAGAGACACAGGGGTAGATTCACATAGATCAGCGGATCTTTTGATCCGCGTGATCTATCTTTTTTACGATCCGCCTGCACCAGTTTTTGAGGCAAGTGCTGTATTCAGAAAGCACTTGCCTCGTAAATTGCCCTGGCAGATCGTAAATCCCCCGGCGGAATGCAAATTCCGCGGCTAGGGGGAGTTTACTATTTAAATCACGCGCGTCCCCGCGCCGATCGTACTGCGCATGCGCCGCCGGCTAAATTTCCCAGCGTGCATTGCTTCAAATGACGTCGCAAGGACGTCATTGTTTTCGACGTTAACGCAATTAACGTATGGCCCTATTCCCGAACGACTTACGTAAACGATGTAAAAAATTCAAAACTCGACGCGGGAACGACGGCCATACTTAACATAGGATACGCCGCACTTACCCCGCATATAGCAGGGGTAACGATCCGCCGGAAACAGCCAAACGCAAACGACGTAAAAAAAAAGTGACGGCCGGGCGTTCGTTTCTGAATCGGCGGTTCTCCTCATTTGCATATTCGTCGCGCATAATAACAGAAGTGCCACCTGGCGGACGGCGGGAGATTGCAGCCTAAGATCCGACAGTGTAACTCACTTACACCAGTCGGCTCTAAGGCCGCGTACACACGAGGGGATATGTCCGCTGAAAACGGTCCGATGGACCGTTTCAGCAGACATCTCCGCTCGTGTGTATGGGCTAGCGGACAGATTTCTCCACCCGACAGATTTCAAAGCAAGCTTTGAAATCTATCCGGTGGGAATCTGTCCGCCCGACATGTCTGCTGGTTAGTACACTTACCAGCAGACATGTCGGCCCCCACCGCCGCCGCGCCGCTGCCGAATGGATTCGGCGCATGCGCGGAAGTGTTTTACTTCCTGGTGCGGTGACGTGGCGGCGTCAACGTCACCGCCGCGTCACCGCTACGTCACCGCGCCGTCCGGCGGCGGGGAATTTGATCCGATGGTGTGTACACGCCATCGGATCAAACTCCCGATCGGACATATCCGATGGAAATGGTCCGCGGACCGTTTTCATCGGATATGTCCGTTTGTGTGTATGGGGCCTTAGGGAGATCTATGCGGAACCTGATTCGAGGAATCAGCCGCATAGATCCGAGCGTCGGATCTCACAGATACGACGGTGTATCAGTAGATACACCGTCGTATCTCTATGTGAATCTACCCCACAGTAGATAGATAGATAGATGGATGGATGGATGGATGGATGGATGGATGGATAGATGGATAGATGGATAGATGGATAGATGGATAGATGGATAGATGGATAGATGGATAGATGGATAGATGGATAGATGGATAGATGGATAGATAGATAGATAGATAGATAGATAGATAGATAGATAGATAGATAGATCAGGGAGGCTACTAGTTAGTATAGTTAAATGTACAGTTTGTAGAGAATATATTGACATCCCTAGGAGTTGTCAATATATTTATAAACTGTATAGCTTAGCTAGTTCTGCTATTAGTATCTGTCAGGCAGGAGATTGTGCTTGATGCTCTAACGTGTTAGTCAACGTGTGCTAGTTAATTGCACATAGACACGTTAACTGTTACTGCACGTGTGCTATTTATTTGCACAGAAAGGCAGTTGCTGTTAATGCAAGTGGGCTATTGAATTGCACAGAAACGCAGTCGCTCTGACTGTGCATGTGCTGTTTAATACCACCTTAGCGCATTTGGTGTCACCGCACGTGTGCTGTTACATATCACCTGAGCGCATTTGGGGTCACCGCACGTGTGCTGTTACATACCACCTTAGCGCATTTGGTGTCACCGCACGTGTGCTGTTACATACCACCTTAGCGCATTTGGTGTCACCGCACGTGTGCTGTTACATATCACCTGAGCGCATTTGGGGTCACCGCACGTGTGCTGTTACATACCACCTTAGCGCATTTGGTATCAGCGCACGTGTGCTGTTACATACCACCTTAGCGCATTTGGTGTCACCGCACGTGTGCTGTTACATACCACCTTAGCGCATTTGGGGTCACCGCACGTGTGCTGTTACATATCACCTGAGCGCATTTGGGGTCACCGCACGTGTGCTGTGACATACCACCTTAGCGCATTTGGTGTCACCGCACGTGTGCTGTTACATACCACCTTAGCGCATTTGGTGTCACCGCACGTGTGCTGTTACATATCACCTGAGCGCATCTGGTGTCACCGCACGTGTGCTGTTACATACCAACTTAGCGTATTTGGTGTCACCACACGTGTGCTGTTACATACCACCTTAGCGCATTTGGTGTCACCGCACGTGTGCTGTTACATATCACCTGAGCCCATTTGGTGTCACCGCACGTGTGCTGTTACATACCACCTGAGCGCATTTGGTGTCACCGCACGTGTGCTGTTACATACCACCTGAGCGCATTTGGTGTCACTGCACGTGTGCTGTTACATACCACCTTAGCGCATTTGGTGTCACCGCACGTGTGCTGTTACATACCACCTTAGCGCATTTGGTGTCACCGCACGTGTGCTGTTACATATCACCTGAGCGCATTTGGTGTCACCGCACGTGTGCTGTTACATACCAACTTAGCGTATTTGGTGTCACCGCACGTGTGCTGTTACATACCACCTTAGCGCATTTGGTGTCACCGCACGTGTGCTGTTACATATCACCTGAGCCCATTTGGTGTCACCGCACGTGTGCTGTTACATACCACCTGAGCGCATTTGGTGTCACCGCACGTGTGCTGTTACATACCACCTGAGCGCATTTGGTGTCACCGCACGTGTGCTGTTACATACCACCTTAGCGCATTTGGTGTCACCGCACGTGTGCTGTTACATATCACCTGAGCGCATTTGGCGTCACCGTACGTGTGCTGTTACATACCACCTTAGCACATTTGGTGTCACCGCACGTGTGCTGTTACATACCACCTGAGCGCATTTGGTGTCACCGCACCTGTGCTGTTATATACCACATGAGCGCAGTTAGTGTCACCGCACCTGTGCTGTTATATACCACATGAGCGCAGTTAGTGTCACTGTACGCGTGTTGTTACATACCACCTGAGCGCAGTTAGTGTCACCGCACCTGTGCTGTTATATACCACCTGAGCGCAGTTAGTGTCACTGTACGTGTGCTGTTATATACCACATGAGCGCAGTTAGTGTCACTGTACGCGTGTTGTTACATACCACCTGAGCGCAGTTAGTGTCACCGCACCTGTGCTGTTATATACCACCTGAGCGCAGTTAGTGTCACTGTACGTGTGCTTTTATATACCCCCTGAGTGCAGTTAGTGTCACTGTACGTGTGCTGTTATATACCACCTGAGCGCAGTTAGTGTCACCACACCTGTGCTGTTATATACCACCTGAGCGCAGTTAGTGTCACTGGTAGTGTGCTGTTATATACCACCTGAGCGCAGTTAGTGTCACAGGACGTGTGCTGTTATATACCACCTGAGCGCATTTAGTGTCACCGCACCTGTGCTGTTATATACCACCTGAGCGCAGTTAGTGTCACCGCACCTGTGCTGTTATATACCACCTGAGCGCAGTTAGTGTCACTGGACGTGTGCTGTTATATACCACCTGAGCGCAGTTAGTGTCACTGTACGTGTGCTGTTATATACCACCTGAGCGCAGTTAGTGTCACTGTACGTGTGCTGTTACATACCACATGAGCGCAGTTAGTGTCACCGCACCTGTGCTGTTATATACCACCTGAGCGCAGTTACTGTAGTGTCACTGGACGTGTGCTGTTATATACCACCTGAGCGCAGTTAGTGTCACTGGACTTGTGCTGTTATATACCACCTGAGCGCAGTTAGTGTCACTGGACGTGTGCTGTTATATACCACCTGAGCGCAGTTAGTGTCACTGTACGTGTGCTGTTATATACCACCTGAGCGCATTGAGTGTCACTGCACCTGTGCTGTTATATACCACCTGAGCGCAGTTAGTGTCACCGCACCTGTGCTGTTATATACCACCTGAGCGCAGTTAGTGTCACTGGACGTGTGCTGTTATATACCACCTGAGCGCAGTTAGTGTCACTGTATGTGTGCTGTTACATACCACCTGAGCGCAGTTAGTGTCACCACACCTGTGCTGTTATATACCACCTGAGCGCAGTTAGTGTCACTGGACATGTGCTGTTATATACCACCTGAGCGCAGTTAGTGTCACTGTACGTGTGCTGTTACATACCACCTGAGCGCAGTTAGTGTCACCGCACCTGTGCTGTTATATACCACCTGAGCGCAGTTAGTGTCACTGGACGTGTGCTGTTATATACCACCTGAGCGCAGATAGTGTCACTGGACGTGTGCTGTTATATACCACCTGAGCGCAGTTAGTGTCACTGTACGTGTGCTGTTATATACCACCTGAGCGCATTTAGTGTCACCGCACCTGTGCTGTTATATACCACCTGAGCGCAGTTAGTGTCACTGGATGTGTGCTGTTATATACCACCTGAGCGCAGTTAGTGTCACTGTACGTGTGCTGTTATATACCACCTGAGCGCATTTAGTGTCACCGCACCTGTGCTGTTATATACCACCTGAGCGCAGTTAGTGTCACCGCACCTGTGCTGTTATATACTACCTGAGCGCAGTTAGTGTCACTGTATGTGTGCGGTTATATACCACCTGAACGCATAAATATGTCTGGAAGGACAACAAAGAGAGGCAGAGAGTCACAAGGGCAAGCAGGCTCTGCATGTAGAGGTAACGCTGGTAGTGTATGTGGTGCATCCTCTTTAGCACGTGGCCATGGCCGTGGCCGCTCGTCCTTCTTTTCGGGAGCTGGCCGTGTTAAGCCTCAACATGCAGAGAAATTAGTAGAGTGGATGACCAAGCCGTCCTCATCCTCCTCATCCTCTCTCACACAGACTGATCAAAGTTTATCTGGCAAAGCAGCTGCCAAGGCGTCCTCTTCCCTCTGCACAATGGCTTCACACAATACTTCCCTAGTACCACCATGTCCTCCTGAGGAATCCCCCGAACTGTTTCAACACAGTGTTGGGTACATGCTGCAGGAAGATGCGCAGCGTTTTGAAGACTCCGATGATGGAACACTGATAGAGGAAGGCATTGATGTGAGCCCAGGGAGAGGGGGTATCTGATAGTGTTGAGCGGAATACGCCATATTCGATTTCGCGATATATCACGAATATATAGAAGAATATTCGAGAAATATTCGCTAAAATCGAATATTCGTGATATTTTGTCCAAAATTTCGCTAATGCGATTGCGAAATAATTGCAAAATTCTCGTCACCGCGCATGCGCATGCACGCGAAGAACACGCGAACACTGAGATAATTTCCTGGATCTTTGCCAGTCTATTTTCGGATCGCTTTTCTGTGCTGCCCTGCGAAGTGAAGATGGTGGGGAGTAACTTTACATCCAGTGAGGAAAACCTGTTGATTAGTGTGAGTAATTTCACCACTGTTATTTCATTATCTGTAACTGCATTTTAGACTATTTTAAAAGTTAGGATATAAGATCAGATATTAGTATTTCCCAAAAAGTGTGTCTCCAGCTGTTGCAAAAGTACAACTCCTAGCATGCCTGGACAGCTGCAGACACCCTGGTTGGTAAATGTGTATTTAGGCACTTTTCTTGCTATTTAGCATAATTAACATGTTGTGGACATAGGACGTATGCAAACGTCCTGACTTCAGGGTTCTTAAGGCCCAAGGTCGTTCGAATACATATTGCCCTTTAGATGTTTCAGAACTACAACTTCCAGCATGCCTGGGCATGCTGGGACTTCTAGTTTTGCATGTTCTGCAGGCCCACATTTTTCAGACCACTATACACGGGTGTCTAAACTGTGGCACTCTAGATGCAGCAAAAGTAAAATTCTTAGCATGCACTGACAGACCATGCCTGATGGGAGTAGTAGTTTTGCAACAGCTGGAGGCGCACTGGTCTTGAAACCCTGAGATAGGTAACAAACTCGCAGTGTTTTGCAACCATTGTGCCTCTAGCTGTTGCAAAACTACAACTCCCTGCATGCAGGGTACATTCACATGGGCTGGGGCTTACAGTGTGCTTCTAGCTGAAGCAAATTTGGCGCTGCAGCTTAAACCCTCAGTGGGAAACTACTGTGAACCCCACGCCCCTCTGACTGTACCATAAAAACACTACACCACACAAAATAAAAATGTAAAAACACAACATATACACATACCCCTACATAGCTACCCTCCCCTCCACAATAAAAAAGAAAAACGTCTGGTACGGCACTGTTTCCTAAACGGAGCCTACAGCTGTTGCAAAACAACTCCCCAGTATTACGGGACGGCCATTGACTGTCCAGGCATGCTGGGAGTTAAAGTATAATTGTGGTACAGCTGGTGACGTTGAGCTACATGGTGTATCAGAGCATGCTGGTAGTTGTAGTTTTTAAATAACATCAACTCCATTATTTATTCAAAATTAATTCATCAAAAAGTCAAAAGAAACAAACATATTATTGTTCATATATAAAGATAGGGATGAAAAAAAATAATCTATTGTACAGGCCCAGTATAAGGGTCAAAAAATAATTATAGCGGTCAGATGAATAACAACTAATTTCTCCCCTATACGTGTATCCTGTGATGTTATTCATATATACATAATTATGCAAATGATAATGGCTGCTATATTTATGCAAAAAAGATGGCGACCAAAATGGCAAGATATAAAATCTGTCATGTTACCCCTGTCAGTGATTAACCACTTCCCGACCGCCCACTGCAGGTATACGTCGGCACTTTAGAGATGGATATCTCGGTAACGGCAGCAGCTGCTGCCACAACCGAGATATCCATCTCTTCTGTGGGCGGTCGGGTAAACGATAATGGCGGTCTCCGCGGCGGAATCGCCGCGAGATCGCCGTTATCGGTGGCGGACGAGCGTCCCCCCCCCCTCCCGCTGCGCTCCCGCGCTCTCCGCCGCTTACCGGAGCCGTCGGTAGCGGCGGAGGAGATCGGGTGCGCTCGTCTGGTCAGCGGGGATGCGAGTGAGGGAAAAAATTTCCCTCGTCCATCCCCGTAGCTCTGCTGGGCGGAAGTGACGTCAAACGTCAGTTCCAAACAGCGTCTTAAAGAGACATTTTTTTTTAAATGTCATTTGAAAAATGACATTTAAATTTTTTTTTTTTTTTTTTTGCATTTTAGCCTAAATATGAGATCTGAGGTCTTTTTGACCCCAGATCTCATATTTAAGAGGACCTGTCATGCTTTTTTCTATTACAAGAGATGTTTACATTCCTTGTAATAGGAATAAAAGTGATCATTTTTTTTATTTTTTTATTTTAGTGTTAAAAATTGGTAAAATTAAAACAAATAAATACGAAAACAAAAAAAAAAAAAATTTAAATCGCCCCGTCCCGACGAGCTCGCGCGCAGAAGCTAACGCATACGCGAGTAGCGCCCGCATATGAAAACGGTGTTCAAACCACACAAGTGAGGTATCGCCGCGATCGTTAGAGCGAGAGCAATAATTCTAGCCCTAGACCTCCTCTGTATCTCAAAAAATGCAACCTGTAGAATTTTTTAATGAATCGCCTATCGAGATTTTTAAGGGTAAAAGTTTGACGCCATGCCACGAGCGGGCGCAATTTTTAAGCGTGACATGTTGGGTATCATTTTACTCGGCGTAACATTATCTTTCACAATATTTAAAAAAATTGGGCCAAATTTATTGTTGTCTTATTTTTTAATTTAAAAAAGTGAATTTTTTCCAAAAAAAGTGCGCTTGTAAGACCGCTGCGCAAATACGGTGTAACAAAAAGTATTGCAATGACTGCCATTTTATTCTCTAGAGTGTTAGAAAAAAAAATATATAATGTTTGGGGGTTTTAAGTAATTTTATAGCAAAAAAAAATGTTTTAGTCTCGTAAACACCGAATCTGAAAAACAGGCCCGGGGCTAAAGTGGTTAATAAGGCGAGAATGCTTCCAATTGTTGAATACCATACATTTACGTCATATATCCATATGGGTTTAAACAAAAGTATTATAATATACTTTGTTCTTCATCTTGCAGAGGTTCCTTGAACAGGGATATGATGAAATCCGGAGCCAGCAGGAAAAAAAAAATTGTCCACTCCCTATCGCGGGAGTTACGCAAGGTGCATGGCCGCACACATGACCACATGGCCATCCTAAAAAAGTGGTCAGACCTAAAGAGGCGCCACATGGTTTGGGCCAGACAGATCCGAGATGAATTTCATCCAGGTAAGTTATTGGTGACAGTTATGTAAGGTCATATGTAATTAACCTTATGGCAGATGTTGTTAACCCAGACGCCATGTTGTGGTAACATATATCACCACCCAAGGTATTCATAGTACTGTTGAAAAAAGACATGGGACAGCAGACAGGAACACTTATTAACTATAATTAAACTAAATAAACAAGACACACCATTAATGGACTAATACTGGCCGAGGCTGTTTTATTATTGGATTTCAGGCATATATTTTAAATAAATACTTTAATAACTTAAAAAACAGCCTAGTCACTACGGCTCGGGCTGTACATAAATATATTCCAACTTTAAAATGTATCCAACAACAACTAAACTAAACAGATTTGTCCCCCTCAGTATAATTATTATTTTTTTTTTTAAACAAAGGTGACCATCCCACATAATTAGCAGCCGCGACAAAAAGAAAAGAAAAAAGGGGGGGGGTTGGGGAACACCACAGTCCTGTCTACTAAGGCGACTGTGAGCAAGGCTGACGGAACCCTACTTATATACCCCTAACTAACACTGGATTTTTCCAGAACCAACTGGTACCAAACCCACAGGCCTAAAAAGTGCGGGAAAAGCACGTGTAGGCCGCGTGATCACCTCGTGCTCACCAAGAAACCGGGAAAAACATGTTTTCCAGCTAACTAGGCCACGTGAGGACCAGCTTACACCTAAAGAGCCCTATTAGGTTCCCAAAAGGGGAACTTTAAACCGTCAGTACTAATTTTATTAAGTCCTGCTGCTTTCCCATGAGAAAAGGGGGAATTGAAACCTTCTCCCCCTTTTCTATCATTATTCCATCAAGTTAAACCATGGAATTAAAGTGGTGGTGTGGTGGGTTAAAGGGGAAGGGGTGGTATTTTATAACTCAATTACCACTAAATTCCTGTGCTAGGCGTGGGGTTATCATAGTAATCCCGTGTACTCCATCAGGCCCTTTTTTTAACATGAGATCATCAGAATAATACAAAGGAAATACAAACAGCTCATTTTACCATGGTGGCAGCCCAGCTCACACTCAGTCCCCTGTAGTGCCAGCAAGACCCTTTAATGTAACATTATCCCATTGGTTAACTGTCTATATAAATACATTTGTATTCATATACAGCAGAGTACACAGAATTTGCATACGTTATTAGAAATCATTTTTACATATATGAACATTGTGTTATTATAGGAGCTCCTCTACCATCTGTGCGCCCCAAGCGCACAAGGCGACAGGCCGCGGAGGAGGAGGAGAAGGAGGAGGATGAAGAGGAGGAGCAGGAGGAGGATGCACAGGAGGAGAGGGATGAGGAGCAGCCAGGGCCCTCCCAGTCCTTACCACCCCCAGCTCCTGTTGAGGAGCAAGAGAAGGAGCTGCAACCCCCCCCCCCAAATTCCTGGTGAATCGGGTGATGGAGAAGAGGAGCAGGAGGATGAGACGGTTACTGTGAGCCTCAGTCAAGAGGGTAAATATGTGCACAAAGATTAATAACATTTCAACAATAAGATGTAGATATAAAAATGGACAGCATTTAAAGCGCACCCATCAGATTTCAGAACAATAATATGGTATTTATGATAGAAGTATATGTGCTAGTCACATAACAATTGTATAGACATGATAATGATTGTTTAATAAGAAACATAAATATTTTATTTATTTGGTAACGGTCTTTGAAATCCAAATTTTTTTTTTCTTATATCCTAACAGTTTTAAAACAGATGGAAGAAAACCACCTTTTTGCGCAGAGGACCATTGAGAAATCATGTCAAACCGCAGAAAAATTCGCATATTACAGTAGACCTCCAAAACGAAGAGCTGGAGCAACAGCTGAGGAAAAATTGTGAGGCGATGACTAAGCTTCAGAAGGCCATGAAAAAGCACATTTAATTTTTTTTTTTCTTTTAATAAAATTTTTTATTCTTTTAAAATGTTTCCTTTCTTATTGAGATTGTTAGGTTTTTCAACACATCTAACACATCGACATCAACATCAACACATCTAACTTCATAATAACCAAAAACATTTTATACTATTATTTTATTTAACACAAACCTAAGACAAACTGAAATACACGCACACAGACACTACTAACACAAACGAAATTGTTGAAAAATTAATATAACAAAAGCTACAATATATATATAGATATAGGGCCAGATTCAGCAAGACTTGCGCTGGAGTAAATCGATATGCGCCGTTGTATCTATGTGGCCGTACCCACCAACCTAGATGCGCCAGAAAACGGGCCTTTTCCGATCGGCTTAACTTTCTCTCGCCAGAGTATCGTTAGCGCATATTTTCGCTCGTCGCATCCGTCGCGCCTATTGATTTGCCATGCAAATATGCAAATTAGGGAGATTTCCCGATTCGCGAACGGATTAGCACCAGACGCTGGCTACATGCGCCGCGCGTATCTCGTCCGTCCGGCGCAAAGTTATTTCTACAAATAGCTGCTTTATCTTTACTCCAGATGGCCACAGGTCAGCAGGAGAGCAGCTACAGCAGCAGCGTTACCGACGAAAATAGCAAGCTGAACAACCACACGTGCAAGGACAACACCTCTGTGTGCCAACATGCAAGGGGCAGTCGCGGTCCTAGCACTAGTACTGGGTCCCCCGGTACGGAGGAGGCGGGCACGTGAGAGGATATACCGCACGCACATGAGCCTCTTTGGCATGGGGGATGAGGAGGTGTATCGCCTCTTCAGATTCAGCCCTGATGCAATACTTGAACTAATCACAACCCTGCAGGGTGACATCACCAGCAAGACACACCGCTCACAAGCAGTGCAGCCACTGGTGAAGGTCCTGGCAACACTCCATTTCCTTGCAAGTGGATCATTCCAGCGTACAAGTGGAGTGGTGGCTGGGATGTCACAGTCCTCCATGAGCAGATGTGTGCACCAGGTTGTCCCTGCAATCCTCAGACGCATGTCCAACCAGTTCATCAGACCAACCACTGAGGAGCAGCGGCTGAAGGCAATGACAGATTTCTACAACATTGCCA
Source organism: Rana kukunoris (assembly GCA_029574335.1). Lineage (NCBI taxonomy): Eukaryota > Metazoa > Chordata > Amphibia > Anura > Ranidae > Rana > Rana kukunoris. Next base: position 366,264,486 of record CM056051.1, on the reverse strand, counting down.
GATTCCCACGCACTGTGGGGGCCATTGATTGCACACATGTGGCCCTACAGCCCCCCAGTGCCACAGAGCACATATACTGCAATCGGAAGCATTGGCACTCCATCAACGTACAGGTGATAGCTGATGCCCAACGCCTCATATGGCACGTCCGTGCCAAACACCCCGGATCCAGCCATGACAGCTTCATATACAATCAGAGCCCCATCCCAATGGAATTCGAACAGAACATGTATGGGGACAGCTGGCTGGTTAGTGAGTGACATGGGTGGCAGGCATGACTATCCCCTCCCATGATGCACACATCACAAGGGCCACATGCATGACTAACATCCTCCTGTCTTTTCCCTTACAGGTGACTCTGCATATGCACTGGGACCCCATCTAATGACTCCTTTCCGGAACCCCCAAACCAGAGGAGAGAGAAAATACAATGAAGCACACATTAAAACCCATGCAGTGGTGGAGCAAACATTTGGGCTCCTGAAGTCCCGTTTCCGCTGCCTGGATAAGTCTGGGGGGGCCTTATTGTATTCCCCTACCTTTGTGTGTCAGATCATCGGTGCATGTTGCATTCTGCACAACTTTGCCATGAGAAAAGGCCTGCAGATTGACATACGTAATGACCTGACCCCCCAACCAGACAGCCCCCCCCTGCCAGAGGAGACCCATTCAGCTGATTGAAGAGCAGTCAGGAGGGTCCTCGCCGTAGGCATCTTTGGACAATAAACAAAAACATTGATCACACGGACAATGCACGCATGCACACCACTGATGTCCCTAGATCACACACACCACATCGCATTGGATTAGCCCAAGTCCAACATGTAGGACTTGGGAGCAGCAACGCCAGCGTCAAGGCCCCAATGATGTCGCTGTCCATTCATACACCTTTCACACGTCATTCACACAGCCGTGGGGATAACTTCTCCACCATGGCCGAGGGTGACACCCCTTACTGGCAGGAGTGCCACCCCCTCACATTCACACACCATTCACACTGCAACGTGTGCAGTATCAAAAAAAAAATATATCATATCCTGAGCATAATCACAAATAAAAAAGCTCATAACCTGAGCATAATCACAAATAAAAAAGCTCATAACCTGAGCATTAAGAATAAAATAAAAATGTCATGTCCTGAGCATTAAGAAAAAAATAAATAAATCATCTGGGATGCCGGGGGCTCCTTCTGGTGGCCCCTCTCTGGCTCCTCAGCTGCCTGGATGGAGTGGGTGGAGGTGGGGGGGCATCTGGAGGTGGCTGATCCCTGGGTGGGCCACTCCTGGCAGGTGTGGCCTGCATGCCCTCCAAGGCCATGGCTATCCGGCCGAGGTAAGAGTTGGTCTGGGCCTGCATCCTGAGCTGCTGGCCCAGGTGCCCAGGTGCCCAACTATGTCCCCCATTTGCTGCGTCTGCCTGGCGTGATCCCTCGCCACCTGGTCCTGGACCAGATCAGACACCCCCTGGTCTTACGGGTGGCCTTCCTGGGGCCAGGAGATGGTTGTCCCCGGGGGGATGGAGTCGCCCTTGAGGGGCTTCCTAGGATGGGGGAGGGTATTGCAGAGGGCCCTGCAGAAGAGGAGGACTCTTCCAAAAATAAAATTATGTCCTGCTCTGCCACAACAGGCTGTTCCTCAACCACCTCTGCAGGTGAGGTGTGGGCACTCTCCTCCTCCACCTCGGTCTCTTCACCACCCATGGGCTCGGGCACAGGATGCCGTTGGGGGGATGGGGTGGACTGGCCGCCAACAGATGATGGCCCAGCTCCGTCATCTGTGGATGACACAAAGCAGACACATGTTGGGTGGTCCCACACACTTGGCACATGTACCCTCCCCCCCCACATGCAACACATCAAAAAGGGGGTAAAAATCACTTACCTGTCCTGGAGCCTTCCTCCACGGAGTCATATCCAGGGACCCCCTCCAACTGCTCCCTGTCCAGGCAGCGGGCGACCACCTCCTCCTCCGTGGTCAGGCTGACCGCACATGGGGGTCCACCACCCGTGCCCCTCTCATGCCTCCTGATGGTGGCCACCTTGCCACGGACCTTGCGCTGCAGGTCATTTTTTTTTTTGGATATCGCCAGCAGTCCGGGTGGAGTACCCCAAAACATTCACCCTGCCAGCAATGGTCTCCAGGATGCCTTGCTTCCTATTCTGGCTGGTCTTCCGACTTTTTTTGCCGTGGAGGAAGTCATTAAAAGTCTCCATAGCCGAGATTATAACAGAGACCTCCTGTGAATTGAAATTGAGGTTCCTCCTCTCTTTGGGGAGAGCGGGAGCAGCCATCTCTTTGCAAAAGTAACTTCCCTGGGGTGGGGGGAAACGGAAATACTTTTGACCCGGAATGGCGCTTCCGCTGGCGCTTTTATACGCGCAACGAAACACATTGCGCTGACGTTTCCCGTGAAGTGGTGCCGACGGAAGTTGTGAGCATGCGCACAGGGGGCCGAGTGAAGCTTCACTCACTGCGCATGCTCCGTGGATGATGCGCTGAACGTAAGCCTCTGCGCTGGGCTCCGCCCATCATTTACATATGATCACACCCACTTCCACTTGCGTCGGGTTGCAGCGCATTTCCGTTACTCCGGCGCAAAGTAACGGACATGCGCTTGGTGAATACTGTACTTCACTCGCTAGTTTGCGTCAGCGCAGCGTATATGCGATGCGATACGATGGCGAAAAGATGTGCGCATCTACCTGAATCTGGCCCATAGAGGGAGAGTGCAGATTTGCTCTTGCAGACAGGCTAATGGTTGCAGTATAAAGGCCGCAAACCAGGGTTAATCATAAAGTTCAGTGTTTTAGTCACACTTGCTGTTACGATCCGGTCTGGTAGCTTGTAGCGGAGGCTGTTGGTGGGTCCGCTGTGCCAGAGAGGTCATGAAGCATTACTCAGCATGAAGGCAGCAGCAGTAGTATTAAAATATAATGTAATTATCACACAGGCAACATTTACAAGCAGTAGTGGTAATAGTACTAGATATAGATAGCATCTAAACACTTGGGCAAGACTTGACAGCAGCAGCAGCAGTGGTAATAGTAGTATATAGTGGCAAATAACTTGTGACATAGGTGTCAGAGCAGCAGCAGTAGTAGTAATAGTTGACAATATAGTGTTTTATCACTCAGGAAAGAGGTGCCATGGCCCATGAACAGCAGCAGCAGCAGCAGCAGTGGTAATAGTAGTATATAATGGCAAATAACTTGTGACATAGGTGTCTGAGCAGCAGCAGTAGTACTAATTGTAGACAATATAGTGTTTTATAACTCGGGAAAGAGGTGCCATGGCCCATGAACAGCAGCAGCAGCAGCAGTGGTAATAGTAGTATATAGTGGCAAATAACTTGTGACATAGGTGTCTGAGCAGCAGCAGTAGTACTAATTGTAGACAATATTGGGCCAGATTCAGGTAGATGGGAGCATCTTTGCTCTGGAGTAACGCTTCTCATTTACGTTACTCTGCCGAAAATTTAGGAGCAAGTGCTGTTATTCATGAAGCACTTGCTCCTAAAGTTGCGGCAGCGCATCGCAAATGAGCCGGCGGAATTCATATTGGGCGGGTACGGGGCGTGTATTATTTAAACTAAGCGCGATCCCGCGGCGAACGTACTGCGCATGCGTCGAGTGTCAATACATCCCAGTGCGCATGCTCCAAATTCTGTCAGTGAACGTCAATGACGTCACATCCCCATTCATGAACGTTTTACGCAAACGACGCAAATTTTTTTTTTCCGACGCGATGACGACGGCTATACCTAACATAGGATACTCCACTAGGGGGCTGCTTTATCTTTACGTCGCGTATCGCTTACGGAAACGTCGGAAAGTCACTGCGTCGCACCCGAAAACGATCGTGAATTTCCGTTTCCCGCTGATTAACATATTTTTTCAGCGTTAATCAGCGGGAACGCCCCCGGCGCCATTTTTAAATTTAATTTGTGATACGATGGCGGAATTCAATTGCGCCGATCGCATCGGAACACCAACCCGGCGTTTCTTGTTTTCTGGTTACAGAAAACAAAAACGCCGGCTTAAAGTGACAGTTAGGCTGGAGTATCACAGATACTCCAGCCTAACTCTACCTGAATCTGGCCCATAGGGCCAGATTCAGGTAGATGAGAGTATCTTTCCTCTGGAGTAACGCTTCTCATTTACGTTACTCTGAAGACCCTTTCAGCGCAAGTCCTGTAATTCACATAGCAGTTGCGCGTAAACTTGCGCCAGAGTAACGATAATGCGCTGGCGTAACCCGACGCAAGTGGAAGTGGGTGTGATCATATGTAAATGATGGGCGGAGCCCAGCGCAGAGGCTTACGTTCAGCGCATCATCCACGGAGCATGCGCAGTGAGTGCGGCTCCACTCGCCCCCCTTGTGCGCATGCTCACAACTTCCGTCGGCACCACTTCCTGGGAAACGTCAGCGCAATGCGTTCCGCTGGGCGCTTAAAAGCGCTGGCGGAAACGCCATTCCGGCGCAAAAGTAGTTCCGCTTCCCCCCACCCCAGGGAAGATACTTTTGTGCTGTGATGGCTGCTCCCGCTACCCCCAGAGAGAGGAGGAACCTGAATTTTAATGCCCAGGAGGTCTCAGTGATCATTTCGGCAATGGAGAGGGATAATGAATTTCTCCATGGCAAAAAAAGCCGGAAGACCAGCCGGGAGAGGAAGCAGGGCATCCTGGAGTCGATTGCTGCCAGGGTCAATGCCTTGGGCTACTCCACCCGGACTGCTGGGGACATACAAAAAAAAATTAATGACCTGCGGCGCAAGGTGAGGGACAAGGTGGCCTCCATCAGGAGGTATGAGAGGGGCACAGGTGGTGGTCCCCCATGTCCTGTCACCCTAACCGCAGAGGAGGAGGTGGTTGCTCGCTGCCTGGAGAGGGAGCAGGTGGAGGGGGTCGCAGGCTATGACTCCGTGGAGGAAGGCACAAGGACAGGTAAGTGTTTTATAATCCCCTATTTGTTTTTTGCATTTGGGGGGGGGAGGGTACATGTGCCAAGTGTGTGGGACCACCAACATGTGTCTGCTTTGTGTCATCCACAGATGACGGAGCTGGGCCATCATCTGTCAGCGTGCATTCCACCCCATCCCCCCCACGCCATCGTGTGCCTGAGCCACTGGGTGGTGAAGAGGTTGTGGAGGAGGAGAGTGGCCACACCACACCTGCCGAGGTGGTTGTGGAGGATCCTGCTGTGGCAGAGCAGGACTTTTCATTAGTGTTGTCTGTTCTCCTCCCCTTCTCCTGGGCCGTCTGTCGTCCCCTCCCCCATCCTTGGAAGCCCCTCAAGGGCGACTCCTTCCACCCGAGGACATCCATCTTCTGGCCCCAGGAAGGCGACCCAGAAGACCAGGGGGGTGTCTGATGGTATACAGGACCAGTTGGCGAGGGATCACGCCAGGCAGACGGAACAGATGGGGGCCATAGCGGTGCACTTGGAGAAAGTGTCTGACAGCCTGGGCTCCGTTGCCAACCTCAGCAACGCAGTGCAGGATGTCAGCTGCAACTGCGCTGCAGTGGTCACCACTTTGGGGGAGGTGCAGGGGGATATCCAGCACCTTACTGCAGCCGTCCAGGCCAACAGTGCTGCCATCCGGGACCAGGGGAGGCTGAGTCGGCGGGCCCAGCACTACCAGGTCACCCGTCAGCTCCGGATGCAGGCCCAGACCAACTCCTACCTTGGACGGATAGCCATGGCCTTGGAGGGCACGCAGGCCACACCTGCCAGGAGTGGCCCACCTGGGGATCAGCCACCTCCAGATGCCCCCCCACCCCCACCCACTCCATCCAGGCAGCTGCGGAGCCAGAGAGGGGCCCCCAGAAGAAGCCCCCGGCATCCCCGATGAGGCCTTTTTTTTTTTTTTTTTTATATTTTTGATTTGGACATACTCAGGTCATGAGTTTATTTTTTCTTTTGCTCAGGTTATGAGATTTTGTTTATTTTATTTATCAGGATATGATATTATTAATTTATTTTTGTACTGCACACGGTCAGGAGTGCAGGGGACAGTGTGAATGGTGTGTGAATGTGAGAGGGTGGCACTCCTGAAAGTAAGGGGTGTCACCCTCGGCCGTGGTGGTGAAGTGAACCCCACGGCTGAATGAATGACGTGTGAAAGGTGTGTGTGAATGGACAGTGACATCATTGGGGCCTTGACGCTGGCGTTACTGCTCCCAACTCCTACATGCTGGACTTGGGCTAATCCAATGCGATGTGCATGTGGTGTGTGTGATCTAGGGACATCAGTGGTGTACACGCGTGCACTGTCTGTGTTATTAATGTTTTGGTTTAGTGTCCAAAGATGCCTACGGCGAGGACCCTCCTGACTGCTCTTCCATCAGCAGACTGGGTGTCCTCTGGCAGGTGGGGACTGTGTGGGTCGGGGGTCAGGTCATCACGTATGTCAATATGCAGGCCTTTTTTCATAGCAAAGTTATGCAGAATGCAACATGCAGCGATGATCTGACACACAAAGGTAGGGGAATACAATAGTGTCCCCCCAGACTTATCCAGGCATCGGAAACGGGACTTCAAGAGCCCAAATGTTTGCTCCACCACTGCACGGGTTTTGATGTGTGCTTCATTGTATTTTCTCTCTCCTCTGGTTTGGGGGTTCCGGAAAGGAGTCATTAGATGGGGTCCCAGTGCATATGCAGAGTCACCTGTAAGGTAAAAGACAGGAGAATGTTAGTCATGCATGTGCGATTTCTGTTGTGCATCACGGGAGGGGATAGTCATGCCTGACTCCCATGTCACTCACCAATCAGCCAGCTGTCCCCATACATGTTCTGGTTAAATTCTGCTGGGATGGGGCTCTGATTGTATATGTAGCTGTCATGGCTGGACCCGGGGTGTTTGGCACGGACGTGCCATATGAGGCGTTGGGCATCGGCTATCACCTGTACGTTGATGGAATGCCAATGCTTCCGATTGCGGTATATGTGCTCTGTGGCACTGGGGGGCTGTAGGGCCACATGTGTGCAATCAATGGCCCCCACAGTGCGTGGGAATCTGGCAATGTTGTAGAAATCTGTCATTGCCTTCTGCCGCAGCTCCTCAGTGGTGGGTCTGATGAACTGGTTGGACATGCGTCTGAGGATTGCAGGGACAACCTGGTGCACACATCTGCTTATGGAGGATTGTGACATCCCAGCCACCACTCCACTTGTACGCTGGAATGATCCACTGGCAAGGAAATGAAGTGTTGCCAGGACCTTCACCAGTGGCTGCACTGCTTGTGAGCGGTATGTCTTGCTGGTGATGTCATCCTGCAGGGTTGTGGTTAGTTCAAGTATTGTATCAGGGCTGAATCTGAAGAGGCGATACACCTCCTCCTCCCCCATGCCAAAGAGGTTCATACGAGTGCGGTATATCCTCTCACGTGGCCGCCTTCTTGGTTCCGGGGGACCCATCAGTAGTTCTAGGACCACAATTGCCCCTGGCATGTTGGCACACAGAGGTGTTGTCCTTGCAAGTGGGGGTGCTCAGCTAGCTCCTATCGTCGGTAACGCTGCTGTAGCTGCTCTCCTGCTGACCTGTGACCGTCTGGAGTAAAGATAAAGCAGCCTTTTGTAGAAATAACTTTGCGCCGGACGGACCAGATACGCGCGGCGCATGTAGCCAGCGTATGGTGCTAATCCGTTCGTGAATTGGGAAATCTCCCTCATTTGCATATTTGCAGGGGAAATCAATGGGCGCGACTGATGCGCCCAGCGAAAATAAGCGCTGACGATACTCTGGCGTCGGAACGTTCCGCCGGTCGCAAATGACCCGTTATTGGGCGCATCTAGTTTGGTGGGTACGGGCACATAGAAACGACGGCGCATCATCACAGTTACGCGGCGCATATCCAAATACTCCAGCGCAAGTGTTCGTGAATCTGGCCCATAGTGTTTTATCACTCGGGAAAGAGGTGCCATGGCCCATGAACAGCATCAGAAGCAGCAGTGGTAATAGTAGTATATAATGGCAAATAACTTGTGACATAGGTGTCTGAGCAGCAGCAGTAGTACTAATTGTAGACAATATAGTGTTTTATCACTCGGGAAAGAGGTGCCATGGCCCATGAACAGCAGCAGCAGCAGTGGTAATAGTAGTATATAATGGCAAATAACTTGTGACATAGGTGTCTGAGCAGCAGCAGTAGTACTAATTGTAGACAATATAGTGTTTTATCACTCGGGAAAGAGGTGCCATGGCCCATGAACAGCAGCAGCAGCAGCAGCAGTGGTAATAGTAGTATATAATGGCAAATAACTTGTGACATAGGTGTGAGAGCAGCAGCAGTAGTAGTAATAGTAGACAATATAGTGTCAAATCACTCGGGAAAGAGGTGCCATCAACAGCAGCAGTGGTAAGAGTAATAAAAATGGCAAATCACTTGGGCAAGAGGTGCCAGCAGCAGCAGCAGCAGCGGTAAGAGTAATAAAAAGGGCAAATCACTCGGGCAAGAGGTGCCATCAACAGCAGCAGCAGCAGCAGCAGCAGCAGCGGTAAGAGTAATAAAAATGGTAAATCACTCGGGCAAGAGGTGCCATCAGCAGCAGCAGCAGCGGTAAGAGTAATAAAAAGGGCAAATCACTCGGGCAAGAGGTGCCATCAGCAGCAGCAGCAGCAGCGGTAAGACTAATAAAAATGGCAAATCACTCGGGCAAGAGGTGCCATCAGCAGCAGCAGTAGTAATAGAAAGTGGCAAATCTCTCGGACAAAAGGTGACAGCAGCATTATGAGTAATATATCGGTAGGAGCCCATATCGTGGCAAAATTACAAAAGCTTGAAGTTGCATTAGCATGGTGATTAAATTTGAAAAGCAGAATGACACAGGCCTTAAGTAGCTGTAGCCTGACTATACCATAGTGCCTCATAATTTAAAAGTTTGATTAACGTTATTTCTATGCTATACGTGACTTTTTAAATTCATGGTGAGCATTGAGCAATTACATTTCAAAATAATGTGGCAGCAGCATCAGGACTCCTTATAGTGGCTTAATGACACAGCATGGAAATATTTATGCCCTTAACACTACCTGCCCACTATGAGTTTCAAAGGTATCAATTAATGGAAGATGTAATAATGAATGACATGACAAGGGACCATTCAGCGCCCTGAACCGTCGGCGGGTGCCAGAAAGTCACCGCCGATCCAGGACTCATTCATCTTGATGAATGTGAGTCTGTCCACGGAGTCTGTGGACAGACGGGTCCTCTTTTCTGTGACCACCCCACCTGCCGCGCTGAATGTCCGCTCAGATAGTACGCTGGAGGGGGGGCAAGACAATAACTCCAGCGCATACTGAGCGAGCTCGCGGCAGGTGTCCAATCTGGCAACCCAGTACTCCATGGGGTCGTCGGTGCTCATACTGTCAAAAGCACCAACGGACCCCATGTAGTCTGCCACCATGTGGGCCAGCCGCTGGTGGTGACTGCTGCTGCTGCTGCTGGTAGTGGGTCGCTCAGATTGGAAGAACATCCTCATCTCACCCATTAGGTCCCCTGCTCGGCTGCTGCTGCTGAGTGCAGCCACCTGCTGGGTGAGATGAGGGGGGACAACTGGAGGCCGGGGAGTTGCCTGCTCCAACCGGCTGACTATGCGTGCCTGCAGTTCCTCCATCCTGTGCTGCCTCCGGCTGGCTGGGAGGAACTGCTCCAGTTTCCCCTTGCATCTTGGATCTAAAAGGGTGGCCATCCAAAATTCATCCCTCTCCTTGATAGCATGAACCCGGGGGTCCCTCCTGCGGCATCTCAGCATGTGGGCAGCCATGGGGAAGAGCACAGCCCGCTGTGACTCCGCGTGGCTGCCCGGGTCCATGACATCCGACTCTTCATGCTGGAGGCGCTGCTGCTCGCGCACAGAGATGCCCAACCCCCGGACTATCGGTGCCCCCAACACCGGCTCTCCCTCCTGACCAGGCCCTGACTCCAGGACGTCACCAGTAACCTCCTCATCATCATCATCATCCTCCTCCTCCTCGTCCTGGGCCTGGTCTTGGTGGAGCAGTGTTGCCTCCTCCTGCTCCACCAAGGCACTCTCCCCCAAGCTTCGAGCAGGCGATCTAGTGCCCTGTCCAGCAGGAACACTATAGGGAGCACGTCATTGAGGCCGACATGCTCCCTGCTCACCATCTTGGTCGCCTGCTCGAAAGGGGCCAACACATGGCAGACCTGGTGTATCTGCCCCCACTCCGCACTGGTGATGTACGGGAGTGTTTGTGATGGCCCGCCAGTGCCTTGCTCCAGCAGGTATTCCTTCACCGCCCTTCGCTGCTCCCACAACCTCTCCAGCATGTGGAGGGTGGAGTTCCACCGCGTCACACTGTCCACAATCAGCCTGTGAAGGGGCAGGCTGTTGTCCCACTGCAACTTGGACAGGGACGCGGTAGCGGTTGGGGAGTGCCTGAAGTGGCTGGCAATCCTACGTACCCTTAGCACAATGTCACTCAACCCGGGATAGGTGCGCAGGAACTTCTGCACCACGAGGTTGAGGACATGTGCCAGACAGGGCACGTGGGTCAGACTGCCAGCCTGGAGGGTGGAGAGTAGGTTGCTGCCATTGTCACAGACAACCATACCTGCCTGGAGCCTTTGGGGTGTCAGCCACTTCTGGACCTGAGCCTGAAGTGCGGTAAGTACTTATTTTCCAGTGTGTCTCCGGTCCCCTAAACTAACAAGCTGGAGCACGGCCTGACAGCGCACGTGCCCCACACTTGAGTAGCTACGGGGGCACTTGCTGGGAGGCTCAGCAGCTGCGGAGACAGTGGCTTGAGGGAGACCAGCAGTTCTCCTCTGGACACCCCGGGGTGGCACCACAAAATCTAATGCCGCCAATCCCTCCCCGGCGCCTCGGAGGGAAACCCAATGGGCCGTGAAGCTGATGTAGCGGCCCTGCCCATGCCTGCTGGTCCAGCCATCCATTGTGAGATGCACCCTGTCGCTGACAGCGTGATCCAGGGTTACATTCTGCACAATGTGCTGGTGTAGGGTAGGGACACCAGTCCTGGCAAAGAAATGGGGGCTGGGGACACGCCATTGGGGTTGGGCCTGCTCCAACATCTGCCTGAAGGGGTTGCAGTCCACAATGTTGAAGGGAAGCAGATGTTGGGCAATAACCCTTGCCAGGAGACCATTGAGGGAATGCACACGTCGGTCTCCAGGGGGGAAGGGAGTGGTGCGTTCGAAGGCGTCGGAAAGCGACGCCTGGCGCCGGACGGCAGTGCAGGACACCGAAGAGGAGGGTGCTGTGGAAGTAGAGGTCTGGCTGCCGGTACCAGTACCTCTACTAGAGGGAGCGGGGGGGCATGACCTGCTGGGAACAGATGAAGCTGTGGCAGGGTCTGCTGTACCCTGCACACTTGTGGTGGTGGCGCTGCTACCACCACCACGCTTCATCTGGTCATACTCCCGCCAGTGGTTAATTCTCAGGTGCTGGTTGAGAGCTGTGGTACCCACCCGAGCCAAGCACTTCCCTCTCTTCACCCTGGCACGACAGATATGGCAGATGGCTACAGTCTGGTTATCTGGTACCAGGGTGAAGTAGGCCCAGACAGGTGACTTCAGCGCCACCCTCCTGTCAGATGGGGTGATGCTGACTTGCACCTGCTGGGACTCGGTGGAGCTGCCTGCTGCTGCTGCTGCTGCTGCTGACACCTCCTGCTGCCATCACCAGTGGAGACCCTGACGCTGGTCTCCCTAGTGACCTGGCGCACCGTTTCCCCAGGGTGCCTACCTTCCTCGTCGTCACTGCTGCTGTGAACCGACAAGCCAGGTGCCACCCATGTTGGGTCACCCTCCTCTTCGCCCCCAGATATGTCAGACCCAGGGCTGACATGTGGTGGTCTGAGGGAAACATCTGACATGGAGCCGCTAGCCTGGCTCCGCTGTCCCCTCACCGACGCCTGGGTCTGACTAGGTGCGGGTGTTTCCTGCATAAAAACACCAGCACCACTTGGAAGGGATGTCTCTGGGATACTGACAGCAGGTACCCCATCCTCCTCCTCCATCAACCCTTCAAAAAGGTCCTGACCATCAGGACAGAACTGCATGTCTGCCTGATGCAGGGCCTCCCCCAAGATATCCCTCTCACTGTCGCTGTCATCAAACAGTAAGAGGCTGAACTCTTGGGGGCTGGGGGTGGGTACTAAAGGCACCGGTGTACTTGTGGTGCTACTGGGAGTCGGGACTGACGACTCAGTGGCACTGCTGTGCCCCATATACTCCACCACTAGTGGAGCCTGAGAAGGCAATATCGGGCGGCTGCCCAAGGGAAGAAAATCCCGGATGAGGCGGATTCCCCTTCCACCTGATCCACTACCACTAGTAGGGGCACGAGAGGTACCCCGTGCTGGCAGCGACCCAGCACTGGGAGTAACTCCCTGCTGCCACGGCCACGGCCACGTATGCTGCTCATACTTGCTGATGTGGGGGGGGGTAAACTTTATTGGGGGGGGAATGTGAGAAAGGAGTGTTTTTTTTGCAAGACAGGCACGCAGACAAAGACGCAGACAAAGACAGACGTACTAGACAGCTACTAAACTAGAATAAAACTACTACACCTACAAGTTGTTTTTTTTTTTTTTTTTTTACACTGAAGGACTCAGACAAGGACGAGGACTACAAATACTAAAATAATATGCACTAAACAATAAATCTGCTTACACAAACTTATATGACTAAACTAAAGCTATTTTTTTTTTATACACAAAAAACAGACACTAAACACACACTAAACTAAGATACCTTAAAGAAATGTACAATTACACTAAGTAAGTACACAGAAGTCTATCTAAGGCTGGGTTCACACTACGATTTTCCCGTCCGTCAGCCGCATACGATTTATATGAAAAAAAGGAATGCGGCTGAAACGGATAGAACCGTACGTAAACGTATGCGTTTATAAAACGTATACGGTTTCAAAAAGTGCGTACGGTTCCATCCGGTTTTGATTAAAAAAACGCATACGTTTTTGGAATTAGTGTCATTTAATAAATAAAGATTTTCTTGTTTTGAAAATGCGCATGCGCAGACGAAAAACGCATACGGTTTATACGTATGGAACTGCACATATGTGCGTTTTCCATTGACTTTAATGTTAAAAAAAACGTATGCGTTTGCCATACGGTTTCAAAAACGAACTCAAAACCGTGGTCGAACACGGTTTTGCGTACTGTTAAAAAAACGTTTTGCCAGCAAATCGTACGCACCCGGATGCATCTGAGTGCATACGATTTGCAATGCATTGTCTATGTATGCGTTTTCCCGTACGGGCCCATACGTTTTCAAAACTGAAATCGTATGCGGCTGACGGACGGGAAAATCGTAGTGTGAACCCAGCCTAACGCTAAGCTACACTAACCTGGAAAACAACAACACAAATCTGAGCTTTTAAAAAAGCTGTTTGGTCTTTTGCTTTGAAAAAAGCAGTTTAGAAGTTAGAACTAGAAGCAGCCAGGAACCACAGAACTGCAAGCACTTTAGGAAGCACAATGCTGATGCTGTTATCTCTAAGATCGCACAGAAACACTCCACTCTCTATCCACCTTGTGAATCTGCACTGAAATACTGCTGGGAGTGAACTTATATAATGGTCGTGCAGGCAGGTTCCTATTGGTTGCTATGGAGGTTGCTAACCTCTGACAACTGTGGTAGGAGAACTCTGATTGGCTCTGATGCAAAAGAAGGGCGGAGAAAATAATCGTGCAATATTCCTTTTGCCGAATATTCGCATTGCGAATATTCGGCAGCATAAAAGGATCGCATCAGCTACTCGGCCCAGTGTCTCTAATCATCCCAGCAATGCTTTTAGACGTTGATAGAGATGACTAGGATGTGATCTGTTTTAAAAATAAATTTGGAAAAATACACCGTGATATTCGAGTTATTCGCGAATACTCGAATATGCAATATTCGTAACGAATATTCGCAATGCGAATATTCGTGAGCAACACTAGTGTCTGAGAGGGACAGCAATTTGTCAGTGATGATGTTTCCCCAGCTGGAGCATACTGCCAGGTTGTTGACAGTGATGAGGAGGGAGGGGATGATGAGGTCACTGACTCTACCTGGGTGCCTGATAGGAGAGAGGAGGAGGAGGAGGAGGAGGACGAGGCACAGACACATCTCCAAAGAGGCAGGATGCCCTCCAGGGATCAGCTTAAGGTCACACCCACTGCATTACAGCGCACATCTACGGCGCTTGTGCATGGCGCTGCTGTGTCTGACCGGTACAGCAAAAGTTCTTTGGTGTGGGCCTTTTTTGAAACATGTCCACAAGATCGTACCTTTGCTATTTGCAACTTATGTTGCAAGCGTATCTCGCGTGGCCAAAACATCAACCGCCTGGGTAACACATGTTTGTCCATACATATGTCGACCTGCCATGCAGCTCGTTGGCAAGCACACCAAAAAGACCCACACCAATAACAAAAGCGTACCCCCCCTTGCCCTTCTGGGACCTCCAACCCCAGTAGACCCCCAGTCCTCTCTGAAGCCTGCAGTGAAGGTGTAGAAATAGGTGTGTCACAAGCTAGTAGTATCGATCAATCCACTGATAGTACCAGGCAAATTTCCCTGCCCCAGCTGCTGCAGCGCCGAAAGAAGTACAATCCCAGCCATCCACATGCCCAGCAGTTGAATGCTAGCTTAGCGAAATTGCTAGCACTTCAACTGCTACCTTTTCAGTTGGTAGATTCTGCCCCCTTCCGTGAGTTTGTGCAATGTGCAGTACCTCAGTGGCAAGTACCAAAACGCCACTTTTTCTCACGGAAGTCTATTCCGGCTCTCTACCGGCATGTGGAAGGCAATGTCCATGCCTCGCTGGACAGGGCGGTCAGTGGTAAGGTGCATATTACCGCTGACTCATGGTCCAGCAGGCATGGACAGGGACGTTACCTGTCTTTTACGGCGCATTGGGTGACTCTGCTGGCAGCTGGGAAGGACGCAGGGCAAGGTCCAGTACTTTTGGAGGTTGTTCCGCCACCACGCCTCCAAAACAATACTACTGCTTGTGACACACCTCTTTCCTCCACCCCCTCCTCTTCTTCTTCCTCTGTGGTCTCTTCCTGTGGGGATGTTTTCTCCGAACCAGCCGTGCTCCGTAGGCATATGAGGGGATACGCAGGAATGCAGACCAAGAGATGCCATGCGGTGCTAGAGCTGGTGTGCTTGGGAGACAGGAGCCACACTAGGGAAGAGGTTTTGTCAGCTCTACAGGGTCAGGCTGAGAGGTGGTTGACGCCACGCCAGCTGAAGCCTGGAATGGTGGTCAGCAATAATGGCACCAACCTTCTCTCTGCCCTGCGACAGGGAAAACTCACCCACGTGCCCTGTTTTGCGCATGTCCTCAATTTGGTGGTGCAGCGGTTCTTGGGCAGGTACCCGGGATTGCAGGATGTCCTGAAGCAGGCCAGGAAAGTCTGTGTGCATTTTCGAAGGTCATATAATGCCACTGCTCGGCTGACTGACCTCCAAAGGGAATACAACCTGCCCAAGAACCGCCTAATTTGTGACATGCCCACCAGATGGAACTCAACGTTGGCCATGCTGCAGCGGCTGCACATGCAGCAACGGGCCATCAATGAGTACCTGTGCCAATATGGCAGCAGAACTGGGTCAGGGGAGCTAGGTTTTTTTCCCCACGCCAATGGGCCTTGATCAGGGATGCATGCACTGTCCTGTCACCATTTGAGGAGGCCACGAGGATGGTGAGCAGTGACAGTGCATGCATCAGTGAGACTGTCCCTCTTATTCACATGTTGGACCACACGCTATGTGGAATAATGGACAGGGCCCTTGAGGCAGAACAGAGGGAGGAAGAGGAGGACTTCCTTACCTCTCAAGGCCCCCTTTACCCAGACAGTGGTCCTGCTTGTCCACCTAGCACACAGGAAGAGGAGGAGGAAGAGGAGGAGGATTGTATCAGCAGCATGGAGGTGGAGCCTAGCACTCAGCAGCAGCAGTCTTCAAGGGATCATTTACAGTCCCAAGGAGCACGTGGAGTTTTACGTGGCTGGGATGAGGTGCCTGTGGATCCTGTCGTTCTCAGTGACCCAGAGGACTGTGGCCCGAATGCCTCTGCAAACCTACGCTGCATGGCCTCCCTGATCCTGCAAAGCCTGCGTAAGGATCCTCGTGTACGTGCTATTAAGGAGAGGGATCATTACTGGCTGGCGACTCTTCTTGATCCACGTTGCAAGAGTAAGGTTGCGGACCTTATGTTGCCATCGCAGAGGGAGCAGAAGATGAAACTTCTGTGGGAGGCCTTGCAGAAGGGTCTGTGCAATGCGTTCCCAGAACCGGGGGGATTACCAAAACCTGGCTCTGGACAACGTCTTGCTGAGGCTTCGGTGAGTCACAAAAGGGGCGGTGGAGAAGGTGGTCATCTGACCGATGTGTTCAGGCAGTTTTTTAGTCCGCAGCCCCAAGGTCTGACCGGTTCCAGCAACCATCACCAGCATCTGGTTTACATGGTCCGGGAATACCTAGGGGCAAGATCCGACTTGGACACCTTCCCCACCGAAAATCCTCTGGCTTACTGGGTCTCGAGGATGGATCACTGGCCAGAGCTTGCCCAGTACGCAATTGAGCTACTGGCTTACCCTGCATCCAGTGTTCTTTCAGAACGGACATTCAGTGCTGCTGGAGGCTTTGTGACTGATCACAGGGTGCGCCTCTCCGCCGGCTCTGTTGATCGACTGACCTTCATCAAAATGAATCAGGCTTGGATCAACACCAGCTACCAAGCAGCTGATAATAATGAATAATATCTTTTTGTTGAAATGTCAGATCCCTTTTAGACTGCTGATGCTGAGTGACTGTCCTCTTATGCTGCTGATGGAATATCCTTCTCCTCCTCACTTTTCTTGCTGATAGCTAGTAAGAAATGTTGTGTTTCTGGGCTCCGCCACCAGTGCCTAAGGCACAATTTTTCAGCCCCTGTTTAACAGGGGCGCCTAATAACAATTTTTGATGCAATACTTTGCACGTGGCTCCTTGTTGCGCTCCAATTGGAGTTATTGTGAGGGGTTGCAGGGACATTTCTAAACACGTGCCACTACTATAGACACCCAGAAGGTGTGATATTTTAAAGGAATTTTTTTTTCCACTTTAAGCATCATTAAAATGGCTGCTCCGCAAAAAACGGCCGTTTAAAAAAAAAAAAAAAATCCATTGATACATGTTCCCTGGGGCAAGACCCGGGTTCTGAATGACGTTTCCAACATTTAATTGAATTTTGGTTTTTAAAACGACCGTTTTTGAATTCGAACGTTCGGGTCCCATAGACTTCAATCGGGTTCTAAATATTTGTGCGAACCCGCGGTCTGTTCGAACGTTCTGGTGCGAACCGAACCCGGGAGTGTTCGGCTCATCCCTAACGGAATGTCCTCACCCAAGTTTGCAGACCACATCCTGGTGTAAGAGGGTAGCTCAGTATGTGTGAGAGTCTGAAGGAGGCTATATATGGACGAGAGTAGGTGCCTGGGAGTTCAGAGAGGGAGCACAGCTGTTCAAACTCAGTCTTGGGACGGTGTATGTAGGAGGAAGAATGTAAGTGCTTTGTGAATGTGGATAAATGTAGGGCAGTGAGCCAGTCGCGAGAGCCCGCCAGTGTCACCAGTGTCCCTCGTGTTGGGTGTACAAAGGAGTGTGCCTGGGGCCATTCGGTCCTTTTAAAGGGGCCTATCGTTGGGGCTCCTACACCCTGAGAGAAGGAGGGGTTTTCAAATAGGGGAAACAACGGGAAAGGATCGGAGGAAAGAATGGAACATAACCCCCTGTTATACCAAAGTCCAAGAGAGGCTAGTGTTAGTGGGGAGGAAGGTGGCATATGTGCCAGATCAGTCTTATATCCCCATAGCAGCGCTCAAAGATCCACGGGGGCCAGGTCCTATTCTACGGTGACAGAGGCCTTTATAAAAGGGTGCGGGAACCATTCCAGGACACGCGCTACGTGAGTGGCCTTGTAATATGTCTAGAAGTCAGGCCCTGCAGTTCTGGGTGGGTGAGTAGAGTATACTTCACCCTAGGTAACCCCCGGCCCCAGAGCAATCTAATAGCGAGGGAGCGTAGGGAGGTAAAGAAGGATTTGGGGACTATAATTGGGACCGTTTGGAGGAGATATAAAAGTTTGTCCATTTTCAGGGTATTGATTCGTCCGAACCATGGCAAAGAAGACCCTCCCCACTCCTCCAGGTCTTTCCGTATGCAGGAAAACAAGGGGACATAATTTAAAGGGAAAAGATTGGAAAGGTTAGAGGGAATAACCTGGTGGTGGAGGGGAGGGAGATGTTAAGGGCCTCAGTCTTGGATATGTTGAGTTTAAAGTTGCTAAACAAGCCATGGAACTCTGCAAAGAGGGATGGCAGAGAGATATGAGGGTCTTGTATATAGACCAGGAGATCGTCGGCATAAAGAGATAACTTGTAGTGGGAGGAGGGCGTTTGGATACAGTGTATGGAGGTATTTTGTCTTATGGCGCAGACTAAGTGTTCTATGACGAATAGGAGGGGGGAAAGGGGACAGCCTTGCCAGGTGCCATTGAAAATATAGAACAGCACAGAGGCAGTGCCATTGACCAAGACTGAGGCCAAAGGGTGGGAGTAAAGGGACAGCACCCTAGAGATAAAGGACATTTCCAAGCCTAACTGTTCTAACGAGAGTCGAAAAAAATCTCCAGTTGACTCGGTCAAATGCTTTTTCAGTGTCGAAGGAGAATAGACAAGCTTTCAGACCTTTACGTTGGATGAAGGAGATTAAATTAATAGTTTTGGTGGTATTGTCCCTAGCCTCGCGGCCCGGGACAAAGCCCACGTGGTCATTATGAACCACACCAGGAAGTAGGGGGGATAGGCGGTTGGCCAATACCTTTGCGAACAATTTTAGGTCTACGTTGAGCAGGGATATTGGCTGATAGCTTCTGCATTGGGACGGGTCTTTGCCCGGTTTGGGAAAGATGGAGATATTAGCGAATAGTAATGCTTTAGGCGGTGGGAAGGAGTTATCCATGGCATTAAATGCCTTAGCCATCAATGGAGACAATAGTGGGGCAAAGGTTTTGTAAAATCGGGGGGTGTACCCATCCAGACCGGGGCACTTGCCTACCATTAAACCTTTGAAGGCGCCTAAAAACTTGGATGAGTCTAATGCCTCGTACACACGATCACTTTTTGTGATGAAAAAAAAATGTAATTTTTCTTCATGGAAAAAAAAACGAAATTTTTCAAACTTCATTTTCAAAAATTACGTTGCGTACACACCATCATTTTTGGAAAATGATGAACAAAACAACGGCACTCTAAAGGGGAAGTTCTATTTGCCTTGAGGCTGCTTTTAGCTGGTTACTTGTTAATAAAAGACGATTCCTGCTTTTTTGTCTGTTACAGCGTGATGAATATGCTTACTCCATTATGAATGGTAGTTTTACCTCCCGTTTCCTAACTTGCTTCTGGGCATGTGCGGGTTTAAAACGTCATGTTTTACATAGTTTTGCCCATACACGATCATTTTTTATGACACAAAAAATGACATTTTGAAAAATGACATAAAAAATTCGAGCATGTTCGAATTTTTTTTTGGTCATTTTTCAGAAGACATAAAATGACATTTTGGCCACACACGATCATTTTAAATGACATTTTTAAAAATGTCATTTTTTTTTCATCACAAAAAGTGATCGTGTGTACGCGGCATAAGGGTTTATCTAGTTCAACCACATCCGATGAGTCGATGGGGGGCAATGCCGTCTCAATAACATAATCTCACATGTCATCACCCAGAGGGACGGTGCACGTGGCCGGGTTAGTAGGCTGTAAGTTATAGAGCCGGGAATAGTACTCCCAGAAGGCAGAGGATATACCTGACGTGTTGAACGATTTAGTGTGATTGGGGTGTGTAATAAAGGGAATGGAGTCTCGGGGAGGCCTAGGATGCAGGACCCTTGCTAAGTGCTTGCCACATTTATTGGCTAGCGAGTAATGGAAATTGCGTGCCCTAAAAAAAAAATGTGTTTCTGTTATACAATTTTGCAAATAAATAATTGTTCTTCTTCATTGATGTGCACTGATGAGACTGCACTGATGGGCACTGGTGAGACTGCGCTCATGAGCACTGATGAGGCGGGACTGTTGGGCACTGATGAGAATTTGTAAGCTGCACCAATAGGCACTGATGAGGCTGCACTGATAGGCAGCACTGGTGGGCACTGATAGTTGGAACTTATGGACACTTATATGCTGCACTGATGGACACTGATATGCCGAACTGATGGACACCATTATGCTGCACTGATGGACACTGGCATTTGTTTTATTAGTAATGGCGGTGATCTGCGATTTTATCAAAACTGCGACATTATGGCAGACAGATCAGACACTTTTGACACTATTGTGGGACCATTGACATTTATACAGTAATCAGTGCTATAAATAGCCATATATTACTGTATAAATGTCATTGGCAGGGAGGGGGTTAACACTAAGGGGAGATCAAGGGGTTAAGTGTGTTCTAGGGAGTAATTCTAACTGTGGGGGGGGGACCTGCCTGGGGAGGAGACTTATTGTTGTTCCTAAGCATTAGGAAAAACAGATCGCTCCCCTCACCCCTGACAGAATGCAAATCTGTCTGTTTACATTGACAGGTCTCCATTTTGTCCTTCTCCGGAGCAATCGCAGGTAGCAGGCGGCCATCGCGGGCGGTGGCCATGCATATTGGAATCTACATCATGCGGCGGGCATGAGCTGCTGACAGGGGGGTGCCTGCCCCCCCCTATGCTCCTTAAACTGCCCCCCGTAGAGCTACAGAGATTCGCACAGGAGGGTCATTCCCATTGGTTGGCATGTGGTTAAATTCAATTATTTAAAATATGTATTGATGCAGCGTTGCAACGGGCCAATAGAAAGTTGATATCAAGCTTGCAATGTCAATGCCTCCTTTGTTAACTAAAATGCAAAAAAGGAAAATTTGGGGATCTTACAGGAGGGAGGAAGCTGTGCACCATCAGTAGCATGCTATACACTAGCAAATCAACGATTCTTGGAGTAGGAAGTCTCACCCAGATCTGGCAGAATTGCCACCTCTGTAAATTTTGTTGTCACCCTTTTTCAGCAGTTTAGATGCATAACACAGCAGGGTGGATCACAAATGTATGCACATCACTTGACAAATCTTCTAGCTGGTAAAACACATTTTCTATGTGTGTTTCTACTGTGTATTTGGCTGTTTGGCTGGAGTTGACCTTTAAATCTGAGTATTCTGTAAAGTAACCAAGCGTAAAACCAAACAGAAATTGCAAACTCTTTCCTAAAGAAGCTGAGAAAGCGAGGGGAGCCAAACTGACAGCCAGATAGGAGGCCTGTTTAAAATCCAATTAATGTATTTTAGGGAAGATGCTTTGAGCCTACAAGGACAGGCAGCAGAAAAATGTGCGTACTGCTCGCCTCTCCCTTTCTCTATGGTTTGCAGACAGGTAATTGGAAACCTTTTAGCTTTTGTAACAATGCATCTCATAATCACAGCACTGTGTTGCTATGGAAGTTTAGGGTGCATTTTTTAAGCAATCTAAATACCGTGATTAAATGCGATCGTACCTAGCACAATTACCCCTATTACATTCCTATAAAACCTTCTTTCCATTTTGTCTTTCCGCTATTATTTCTGTAAATGCCCAAAAAAAAAAAAAAAAATCATCAGCTCTGATTTTATTCAAAGTGCAGGAATGTAGATGGATGGTATTTAGTCCTTTGGGTTATATAACTGTAGCACCCTCCTAGCATAGGATACTAGGCAAATTTCATTTTTTGACTCCTTATGTAGTCAAGGCAGCTGTGATTGTTTGTTCTGGTCTGTTAAGTGTTTCACAGGCTGGGAGTTTGCTTCCAGAAAGTAGGAAGGAAAATTTAAATGACTAGCCTGGATATTTATCACAGAGGAGGCTGGGGACATGTTAAAAAGCCTGAAGCCCTGGAGAATTGTTTTATCTCCGGGAGAGTTCCAATGTCTTAGGGGCTGCTGCTCTCACTAATGAACTGTATATTGAGGTTTCAGCAGTGTCAGGGTTGAGTGCTCCAAACATAAGAGGAGCTGGCTGTAGGACTTTTCTACTAGGGAATTGGTCTGGAGAAGGATTGTATCACTCACTGGACTGTGTCCAGAGGAAGGTGGCAGCTGTCCTGGGGACTTGTGAATATTGACCCTAAACTGATTCCTGGTGACTGTGTGCTTTATGGGAATGTAAGTGTCAGTGATAGCTATGGACAGCTTTGGGACAGCCCTCACAGGGTCTCGGAGTTCTGGCCATTCCCCTGTCCTCAGAGTGTGGGCCTGAAGAAAAAGTACCCCTGGTATTGTGCAGCATTCTGAAAATCGCCTTTGGTACCAATAGTTGTGCAAAGGCGCAAGGTAACCAGATGCCAATTGAATTTGCCTTATGGTCTACATCTTTGAGGCCTTAGAATATTCAATGTTCACAGTCACCTAGAGATAAATACGATTGTCCTCTCATTGTTGAAGTAAAAGAGAAAAATATGGGACTTTTATTGGAACCACACCTCAAAGTAGATACAAAAATTGTATTTATTTATAACAAAGTTGATTTAAAACATATCTAAGTACATGTTACATAAATGTTACATTGGTTTTTTTTTTGCCCAATTGCCCGCCACTGTTATCACCAATAATCCTCAAATGTTATATAGGGAGCCCCTAATAATCACAGTGTGTAGGAAAGTAATAGAAACAACCAAGGTTCCTAGTATCCAGGTATCCAATGAATGGTGGCTATTGGAAGGGTGGTGATTTTCCATCTTTCTCAACATGTTTTGCGTATCTATACACTTTTACAGGAGCTTAGGGGTTAAATTACTTTAATCTATAATAAAAATGAATACAACATCATTAGATATGCTCGAAGATATTTGAAAAAGTACACATCTGCACGAATGAGGCATGATAACAAGTAGAAAACTGATTATAGCGCACACATGCAAAAATGACATTTATCCTGCAAGGCTAGTTAAAATCACCTGAACATATTGAAAAATATGGGGGTTTGGTCACACTATATGGTCATATAGTGCTAAGCCCATTTACTAGATATGTGCGTTCCCGTTCGTAACGAATGTATTTTCGTACGAATTTGTTCATTTTCGTACCCGCGGAATAATGTGTACATACGAAAAAATGAAAGCCCTAAAATACGAAAACGACGGGATTAGAATGAGCCGCATAATGAACAAGCGCAAATACGAACGAACGATACTATAATCTTACGAAAATACGACAAAACGGAGACAGCAAAAGAACGAAAATTACATCTATAATGAATGATTTGCATTCTGTATTTTAAATCCTTTTTCTGTTCGTATTTTCAGTCGTATGTTCATATTTTCATTTGTGTGTTTTGTAAATCCGTTTTTTTGGTCTGTTTGTAAATTTGTGTACTTGATTTGTTTTTTTGAATGGGCAGTGAGTGAGTGTAGTTAGTGAATCAGCTTCTCTTTTGTGCCGACTACCGAGTACAGTAAAGCCAAAAAAATGTTTCCGTGGATTTTCGTCTGAAGGGAGATCAGACTTTTGAACCCAAAAATGGTTTTCTGATGGAGCTTACAAACGAACAGATTTTTTGAAAATGAACGGAAAACGTTTGTTTTTATGTTTGTTGGCAAAAAAGTCTGACCAAGTTTATGGGGCTTAACAATAGTATATATGGATGAGCCGCGTGTTGAAAGTGCCGCGAATCCCGCGATATATTTACGAAAGTACAAAATGACGAAAATTCACGAAAATTATTGTCTAACAAGAAACGGCAATAAATTAAACAGAATAACGAATCATCCCGCATGTACGAAAATAAAACGGTAGCCAAAATACGAAACGATCGGAATACGAAAAAATTGTGTCATACGAAATACGAACGGGAACGAACAGGAAAACCGGCGTCTTATGAAATTACGAATCGGTACCCACCTACGGAACGATACGAAATGGAACAATATAATACAAAACTTTTTGCTGTGCACATGTCTACCACTTACTGCGACAAAGTACCTCGAGTTAGTGGGTCCTAACCTGTTAATAGAATGAAAGAACCTAGTGTCTTAACCTTGGGAGATAAACTCCTCTATATGGGAGAACTGAAGGGATTCCTCCTATGCACTGGTGGCCACTAATGTGAGGCAATGAAGAGGGGGAGGGGTGCTCCAGCCCAAGAGACCTGGGGGGGCACACCCTAAAAATGCTATACATCTAAGATGGTGCTGCTATAAGATCAAAGATAGTACAAAACAGATTATAGCGCACACATGCAAAAAATGACATTTATCCTGCAAGGCTATTTAACAAGTAGTACTCACAAAAATATATGTAAACCACATACTGTAAGGCAAGGGCATTCCAAGGCCTTTCCACTAGGTAGATATGGGTAAACGCCTAAAGATGATGGTGCACAGTGGTGTAAAAAGTAAAAACATGGGTATACGCTGGTAAGGAACCTATAATTATAGGAAGGAACTTACTAAGGTAAAACATTTCTCAGCTTCAAGAGAGAGGGGCCAGACTCTTATTTTTCCAAGATAAGGATATATATTTTCCTAAAATACAGCACTATAGGTCCTCTTGTTGTTGCTAATCTCTTTTGGAGTATTCCATGCCCTAACCCCTCTCCTGAGTAAAGTTCTTCAAGCAATACATTTAAAAAAGAGTTTCCCTAGACTGAGTTACTGGAGCTGGAGTGTAAGGACTGGTGCTTGTTGTGCTGGGCAGCCTCTGTACTGTTAGGGAAGAATTGACTATTACAAACAACATTTGACCCTTGACATCATTAATAGGGATCATCAAATCTGGTGAATTACAGATTCATATTTTTTGGTTCTATTAAATATCTAACTCTAGATTTTACTGATTTTCAGAAAATTAAGCAATGCAAGGTGGGACAACAATTTACATCACCCCCACTTACGGGACTGTGACAGACCTCAAATATGACAGATATTGTTAAAGAAGAAGTAAAGCCGGATGGGTTTTATTTCCTCTTTATTTGCCTGCAAAGGTAAAGCATAATGGACTACTATGCATAGCAGTAAACGTAAAAGAAAATCCCACATTTTGGGTTTACATCGGAACAAGAATGGATAGGGACGTCTTACAATGAGGACACTAGTTCTGGTGAACCTGGTGTTGCCCTGGGAATCCCTAATTTTCCTCGTACTTACTGTTTTGGCCATGGGACAAGAAGTGAAGGGAAATTTCCTCATTGGGACACAGATGGCAAAAAACTGACAGGTGCTATAACCCTCCCTTATTCTATCCAAAACGAGGAGTTTGCAATCTAAGGTCCCTGTAACGGAATGACCCGTGAAAACCAGAGACTTTGGAAGGATGGGGGATATTCCTTTTCAATTGTTTTTATTAAGATTATTAAGAAGAGTAACAGCACAAGTAACATTAACAATACAGTTTGAACTTACGAACAATTCCCCAGTAGACAACAGGATATAATATTCATTAAATGCTTAAGGTAAGATACAATACCAGTTTAAAAGTACTCAGGAAACTAACAGGCCCGCGCTTCCTACTTCACAATGTGGAGCCACGGCACCATTCATAGGTAAGGCACTAGTATATATAGTAAACATAGTTATCATAACATAACATTGTAGGGAGTAGGACATAAGTTCGTAGTTTTCTAGCTCCACTAGAGGTGAACATGAAATGGTTAGACCGATCCACTACTCTGTAGAGGAGTGAGGACCAGCAACCCCCATCAAAGGCAGAGGTAAGTAAAGAAAATCGAGAGCCATTGAAAATGTGAACAAAAAGCGAGTGTAACGTAAAAACAAGATAAGTGAACAGAAAAAGAGGAAGGAGAAAGGAAGAACAAGAAAGAAAGGAAGAGGGGGAGAAACGAACCACTGTACCACAGGCCACATGAACCATAAGTCAATTATACAGAGTGAACAATACTATACAATATGTATGTCTTATTCAGGGAATTTTGAAATCCAAGGTATCCATTGAGCCTTAAATGACTGGCTCCCATTTGACTGCATTGCGAAATATTTCTCATACAGATATTGTGTAGAAACTCTTTGGATTACTTCACTAATGTTGGGGGCCTGGGTATTTTTCCACTTAGCAGTGATAGTTAGGCGGGCAGCTATCAATACATGCGTAACTATGCTACGGAATTGAGATGGGATATTCGTGATATTAATGTTAAGGAGGGCCAGCTGGGGAGAAGGATGTAAGAAAAACCATGTAACCGATGAGATTAGTTTAAATACGGCAATCCAGAAACTGCGTAAGCCTTTGCAGTCCCACAGTATGTGGTAAATGTTACCCTTAGCTCCACACAACCTCCAGCATAGAGGGTTCCCTGGTGGAAATATCAGTGATAGTCTAACTGGGGTCAAATAGGATCTGTGGAGGATTTTCATCAAGTTGTCCCAATGATTAGTGCAGTGGGAGTAAGTATAAATAGCACGTATGGCTGATTTCCACTCAGAATGGGAGTGGGAGGTGCCCCAGTCCCCTTCCCAGTTAATCATACTAGAAGTTTTAGAGAAACTACTATCTTTTTGTAACAGGGCGTAGAACCAGGCAAGGCCCTTAGGTTTATGATAGGAAGTACTGAGATATTTCCACACCTCTACAGGTAATGTATACGTTGAGCTAGCTTGGGTTAGTTGGAAGTGTTTAATTTGGGTGAAGGGGTATGAATGAGCAGCCTCTGGATCGTCAAGAACCTCCTGGACGGTAGAGAAACCCTTCTCCCTCCAGGGGGCCGTACGAAGGTCCGGGATAAGGTATTCAAGAACTGAGATTTGGGTTACTGGGTGACTAATTTTAGCATTAGAGTCCAGGTGTGGTTGGATGGCGTCCCATGTTGAAAGTTTAGCTTCGACAGATGGCAACCAGGTGTCCTTCATTGGTAGGTTAGTTAATTTTGCTAATAGTAAGGATGGGAGGTCCCTTTTTTGCATAACTAGTTTCTCCATCCGCACCCACAGCTTAGGTGAATCACGCTCAAACCAGGCTTTCATTTGATCCAACAAGGCTGCTCTATAGTAATTACGGAGAACAGGAAGGCCCGCGCCACCCGTATGCCTATGCCTCTGCAAAATTGTAAATGTAATCCTAGGCATTTTCCCCTGCCAGATAAATCTCCTAAACAGTTTATCAACATTGGCAAAGAAAGAGTCAGGGAGAAGTACAGGGATGGTGCGGAAGTAATAGATAATCTTAGGCAATAGAAACATTTTCAGGGCAGTTATTTTTCCCAGCCAGGATAGTTCAAAAGTGGAGATATGTGCCAAGTCAGCTTTGATAACGTCCAAAAGAGAGTCAAAATTAATGCGAAAAGTAGCCGTGGAGGGATAAACCAGCTTAACGCCCAAGTATGCGATACTTGTGGTCATCCACTGAAATTTAAACCTATCTTTAAGTTGAGCTATCTGTTTTTAGGAATATTAACAGGCAATACACAAGACTTAGCGACATTTAACTTGTAATATGACACTGCACCAAATTCACATAAAACCTTTTGCACTTTGTCCAGGGAAGAAGCCGGATTAGTCACAGTCAAGATCACGTCATCCGCGAATAAGCCTATCTTGTGGACCTCATTAGCCACACTAATCCCAGATATGTCTGTGTCAGATCTGATAGCTACAGCAAGGGGCTCCATCATTAGCGTGAAGATTATCAGGGATAGTGGACACCCCTGGCGGGTCCCGTTAGTGATATAGAATTTGTCGGAAATGGCGTTGGACGAGAAAACCCTGGCCAAGGGACACGTGTATAATGCAGAGATGGCTGATAATATAGAGCCTTGAAGTCCAAACCTTTGCAGGGTTGCCCTAAGGTACCCCCAATGCACCCTGTCAAAGGCTTTTTCTGCGTCCAACGCCAAAAATGCTGCAGGGGTTCCTCGGCGTTCTAATAAGTACAGCAAGTTAAATAATCGCCTAGTGCCATCGGGGGCCTGCCTCCCCTTCACAAAGCCGACCTGGTCGGCTTTAACCAAAAATGGAGTGATGGATGCTAATCGATTTGCCAAGATTTTAGCATAGATCTTGAGATCCGTATTTAAAAGCGAAATAGGCCTAAAATTTTGTGGTGAATCCGGCTTCTTACCTGGTTTTGGCAAAGTCACAATGGTAGCTTCTAGCATTTCTTCTGGGAACATCGATGAGGAGGCGACACTGTTGAATAGGGTACATAAATACGGAGTTAGTATATGAGAAAATACTTTATAATATTCTGAGGAGAAACCGTCTACACCCGGTGACTTATTTTTGGGGAGGGCTTTGATAACTTCGCTAACTTCAGCATGTTGAATAGGGGCGTTGAGTGACATCAGTTGGGAGGAGGACAGAGAGGGCAATGTCACAGAGTCGAGAAATGAGTTGATGGACGCGTCAGTGGGTTGTGGAGTGTCTGCATCTAGGTGAAGGTTATAAAGGTCTCTATAGTATTTCATGAAAGCATTGGCTATATGTGTTGGGTGATGGACCAACGTGTTAGAGTGCGGATCTCTAAGGGAGGACAGTTTAGATTGCTGCTGACGTCTTTTGATATATTTGGCCAGGAGCTTCCCTGCTTTATTGCTATGGGCGTAGTACATGGCTTTAATCTTTCTCAAACACTTCTGATGTGACGTAATCAGCATGAGACGGAGCTTATGTCTGCACGCAAATAAGTCAGATTCCGTTGTAGGGGAGGGATTTTGTTTGTGTAGGGTTTCTAACTTTTGGATTTCCCCTAGCAACCCCTGCAGCAGTGCCGCCCTCCTCCTCTTCTCCCTGGCTGCTGTCTGTATCAATAGACCCCTACTGAATGCCTTATGTGAGCACCATAAAGATGCAATCTTAGTATCGGCATTGTCATTAAACTGAAAAAATTCCTGAAGCTGTGCCCCTAGTCTAGCATTTTGGGTAGAGTCAGAGAGAATGTCAACATTATTCCTCCAAAGATAGACTGGAGGGTCAGTGTTCTTGTCCTGAAGAGAGATGGACACCGGTGCATGGTCTGACCAGGTTATCGAGTGAATTTTCACTGAAATAGTTCTTTGCAAGAGAGGCAGGTCAGAGAGCACCAGGTCTATTCTAGAATATGCCCGATGTGGGCACGAGTAATGTGTATAGTCCCTTTCTGAAGAATGGTAGCAACGCCATGTGTCGTACAGATCATGTTCCGCTATAAGTGATCGGAGTTCTATCCTCTTTGTCGACATAGGTTGCGAGCAGTCCATGGACCTGTCAGGGACACAATTAAAGTCCCGACAGAGGAGCAGGGATCCTTGCTTAATTTTCTCCACTCTTTTCAGTAGGGCCGTTAGAAATCTTGGTTGTCTTTTGTTTGGCGCATATAAGTTGACTAGGGTATAGGTAGATTGATTCAGTTCACATATGAGAATTATGTATCTCCCATTAGGGTCGCAAACAACGTTGTGCAGTTTAAATGCAATAGAGTGCTTAACGGCCACCATCACTCCTCTTTTTTTGACAGGAGCCATTGCCTGAAAAATATGCGGGTAGGCTCTATGCGAGCATTTGGGATGTTTAGAGGACTTAAAGTGGGTCTCCTGGATGCAGACCACATCACTTTTAAGCCGCACCATCTCTTTCCACATGGAGCTTCGTTTGAATGGGCTGTTCAAGCCATTGACGTTCATAGATACAATTGACAATGCCATCAGAGCAGAAATAAAGAGCGCTCAGCAAAAGATAGGTAAAACTCAAAATTTGGAGTAGGTACTATCACATTACCTGAAGGAGGCGCTGATGCATTAGAGATACTTGACCAGAAGTCCAACATATTGCAAGGAGGTACCGAATAGTGAGATTTCAGCATGGATGAGTTTGGTTCATAGTGATCCTGTGGCACAATTAGAACAGAAGAAAAAAAAAGGAAAGAAAAAAAAAAGGTAAACCAGTACATAAAAACGTGAAAAGTCTCACAAAGTGCGAAAGACTCCGCAATACTTGTGGGGGGTAAACAGCTCCTCGTGTTCCGCCCCAGCAACTGTCAGAGATGAAGAAATGACCAAGGCAGTTGCCACGGCATATGGCAGATTACTTAGGCAGACAGGTCAGGTTTTACGCCACTCTGGGGACAATCTTGGGAGATTTAGATTTAGATCTCGTACTGAACCACCAGGGTCTTCTGGAAGGAGATCCCACTTTTTGGCCAGGGCCAGGCCATCCTCAAGGTTTGTAATGACATAGGTACGGTTTTCTCTTGTGATGAGCAGCTTAGTTGGGAAGCCCCAAGAGTAGGGAATTGTGTGATTCTGTAGCAATTTAGTCATGGATGACAAATTCTTGCGTGCCTGCATAGTGGGTTTTGACAGGTCGGCGAAAATGGCGATCGCTGAGTAAGGGCCAGGCAGGGGGTGGTTCTTCCTAGAGAACCGCATGAGGTCATCTTTTACATGGAAGAAATGAATGCGAGCGATGACGTCTCTTGGAACTGTATCTAGGAGGAATTTTGGTTTAGGAAGGCGATGTGCTCTATCCACTATCACTTCTTGTTTGGGGGTATCAGGCAGCAATGCGGCGATGAAGGATTGGACATAGAGCCTGAGTTCAGCTGGGGCAATAGATTCTTCCACTCCCCTAAGTTTGATATTGTTCCTTCTGGATCTGTCCTCTAATTCTGTGAGCTTATCCCTGTGAGCTTATCCCTCATCACTTGCATGTCATTCTCAGTGTCATTATGCGCATCCACAAGCTCGTTATGGGCTTCTGAGAACTCCCCCATCTTGTCTTCCACGTGTGAGATTCCTGTGTCAGCATCACTGATAACTCTTGGGTCTGAGTCCACCCTGTGCCCCTTTGGGCATGGGGTGGCTAGTGAATCATAATTCCTGTATTACATGAGATGAGACATTAATAATAATTCATGTTTGCAGGATGTCTTGAGATATCACAAGTTCTTGGTTATTCAATGTGGGAAAACATTCTTTTGAAAGGTGTCAATTGCATCTACTCCTAGACATTTCATTGTCCATTGTGTAAAGGTATTAATTCAGGTCTGCTCCAAGACCTCTTCATTGTGTGATAACACTGTGTGATAGCCTATTGATGCCCAGGTGTTAAGACTCTTCTGCCGGAGACAGTACGTCTGTCTCTAGATGTGGATTGAAGGGCAACTCATTGTGTGATGGTATTTTGTATTTTGAATTCTATTGATAAAGGAATGTGATGTGTCAAGCTCTAATAATTAGCCCCAGTGTATGATTAGGGGGGTGGAGATTGCATTGTCCCTTTGATTACTGTCACATGCTTGTAACTGCATAAAAAGCTGAGAAGAAACCATTAGAGCATTTATACATTTTGAAACCAGAGAGAACAGAGCTTGTGTCTTGTCTTTATTCTGGGAAACGGAATGGATCGTGTATACAGGATTGTGGAGTGTCGGATAAGCTTGTTGTGGGTGGATGGACGGTCATAAACGGTGGTGACCGTTACAGTGGTGGCACAGCAGTGGGATGATTCCATCTTCAGAAGGACGGCTACAAGGGCACAGGACAATGGAGACACAGTATGAACGGCTGAAGCTCTCTACCCTCAAGGACTTACTGGAGAGTCGGGGCAGACCGGCCAGCAATCGTTGAACTTGTTGAAATGGATAGAGCTGAGAGGCCCAGCGTAACAGACAGGACACCCGAGGAAGATTTTTTTGATCGGGCTGTTAAACGTGGACTGGCACAATATGGTCCTAATCCTCCACCGGAGATCATAGACCGGGTTATAGCGGCTGTGGATGCCACCTTGCTACAGCAAAGAAGTGCTGCAGCAGCTGAAGTCACAGCAGCATCAACTAAAGAGCGAGGAGAGGTGCAGTTACCAGTCTTCATGGAAGAGGAATTCAGGAGGAGATTACAAGAGATGCGGATACAGCACAGAGGACCAGTATCAGAGGAGGCCCTGCTGGGATGGTCGGATGTGATTCGATGCCAACTCTGGAAGGAAGCGCTAGCTCTGGAGCAGCAACACCAAGGAAAGGTCCTTCTATCCATCTATGTAAGGTACTGGCCGCAGTATGACGTACAAATGCCATTGTTGGGGGAACAACCAAAGCAGGAGTGGATAGCAGAGTTAAGCAGGCTGATCCAGGCAGAGATGCAGCTGGACGAGAGCTACAGAGCCCTCCGGTGGTATGTAGCCCAAGAGTGCCCGTGGTCAGCGGATGACAGCCCCACGGAAGGCTATGACTATGATGGCCTGGGATTGTTGTATTGGAGGATGTCCAGTGATCCAGACTTCGGGGATGATCGGTAGTGGCGCTTGGAGGACATAATGGAGCACAGAGAGGAAAAATTAAATATCTCGGAAGGGCACTGGTTACAGGAAGATTTGGAATTTCTGGCCATTCAGGAATGGGATTTGGAAATCGCCTACAGACAGCTGCTAGACTCGGCTCAGCAGCAGGGTGGGGCTTCCGTTGCCTGGGACTATGAGGAAATTTCAGAGGACAACTATGAAATCCAGGCTGATGAATCGGCAGTGGAAAATCTGAAGATTGCCATTCCCAGAGCCGAAGCGAATCAGGTGGAGTTCCAGGGAGTCGGGGCAGTTTGCCCCTCTCTCCAGCAACAAGCTGAGGTGGTAAAGCTTTTACACCCAGCTGAATCACTGGCAACAGAGCAGAGGGCCTCTGCTCCCAAATAGCAGGAGAGGGAGTTCCTGTGGTAGTGGATGGGACTGTGGTCTCCACTCACAGCAACCCAGCAGAAGAGCTGGCCACAGAGCAGAGTGTCATGGGCCTCTGCTCCCCACTAACAGAAGAGGGGGTCCCTGTGGTAGTGGATGGGACTGTGGTCTCCACTCACAGCAACCCAGCGGAAGAGCTGGCAACAGAGCAGAGTGCCCCGGGCCTCTGCTCTCCACTAACAGAAGAGGGGGTTCCTGGGGTAGTGGATGGGACTTCAGTCTCCACTGACACAACCCCAGAAAATGGTACGGCACTGGGACAGGAGGATGTCGGCTTTGCTTTGCAAGCACCGGGGGATTTTCACCTAGCACCAGTGGATGGGACTCTAGTCTCCACTGGTATACCCCAGGAATGGGGGGCGGTTGGCCCAGATCCCCAACAGCATGATGAACTGAGCCCAGCCATCCTGTCTTCTCTCCAGCGGCTGAAACGACTCCAGGGAGAAGGGCCAGTCCAGGCCTTTCCCCAGCGGCAGGCGTGTTCTCTAAGAAAGGCAGAGGTTGGCGGGGTGAGTAATGCTCAGTTTGGAGCCATTTATTTGGGGTACAGTATGGATACCAGCATTGGAGGACTGGAACTACTGACTAACTTCGGAGTCAACCCGTTTGGGGTTCCCTCCTGTGTCAGTCTCCCACCGAAAGGGGAGAAATGTAACGGAATGACCCGTGACAACCAGAGACTTTGGAAGGATGGGGGATACTCCTGTGTCAGCGTCACTGATAACTCTTGGGTCTGAGTCCACCCTGTGCCCCTTTGGGCATGGGGTGGCTAGTGAATCATAATTCCTGTAATACATGAGATGGGACATTAATAATAATTCATGTTTGCAGGATGTCTTGAGATATCACAAGTTGTTGGTTATTTAATGTGGGAAAACATTCTTTTGAAAGGTGTCAATTGCATCTACTCCTAGACATTTCAGTGTCCATTGTGTAAAGGTGTTAATTCAGGTCTGCTCCAAGACCTCTTCATTGTGTGATAACACTGTGTGATAGCCTATTGATGCCCAGGTGTTAAGACCCTTCTGCCGGAGACAGTACGTCTGTCTCTAGATGTGGATTGAAGGGCAACTCATTGTGTGATGGTATTTTGTTTGAATTCTATTGATAAAGGAATGTGATGTGTCAAGCTCTAGTAATTAGCCCCAGTGTATGATTAGGGTGGTGGAGATTGCATTGTCCCTTTGATTACTGTCACATGCTTGTAACTGCATAAAAAGCTGAGAAGAAACCATTAGAGCATTCATACATTTTGAAACCAGAGAGAACGGAGCTTGTGTCTCGTCTTTATTCTGGGAAATGGAATGGATCGTGTATACAGGATTGTGGAGTGTCGGATAAGCTTGTCGTGGGTGGATGGAAGGTCGTAAACGGTGGTGACCGTTACAGTCCCTAATGTACATCCATACATAAGCATACTAGGAACAACATGTCTTTGGAGTGTAGGAGAAGATCAGGATTCCCACATGAAGACAAACACACAGGTACAGGATGAACATACAAACTCCAGACAAGTTGTGTTGTGGTTGGGTTTTGAACCAACACCCCTTGTACTATGAGGCAGAAGTGCTAATCACTTAGTCACTGCGCTGCCCAAGTTATATAGGATACCAACTTGGGGACCACCCACTCACAATTTACTGCGGGAAGGCGGCACATACAGGCAAGGCAACATACTGGTACGTTGCTGCCTGTCTCCAGATTTAGGGCCGACACCCACTGTGATTGTACACAGTCATGTCATGGCCGGGACCTGTCGGTCAGCTGTGTCCAATCACAGCCCAGAGCCCTGTGTTGACAATTAACACAAAGATATATTCTTGCAAATCTGAGATAAGACAGACAGAGAGATTATTAGTAAAAAGCAGCACACATTAACACTTGTTAGGCACACGGTTAACCCTTGGATTGCCTTAAATGTTAACCAGCTAGTGTCTTTAGTATGGTGACAGTATACAGTACACTGATCACTATATTAGTGTCACTGGTGAAGTCAGTGGCAGTTAGTCAGTCCCACCCATTGTAAGTTAGAGTCAGATTGCGTACCGCACGTCTCACTGTAAGTTAATGATCACCGCCATTAGTAATATTTAAAAAAATCTATACCATTTCCAGTATATACAGTATTATATATATATATATATATATATATATATATATATATATATATATATATATATTATTGTAACTATACTGTCTGCTCTCATGTAAAGTGCTGCACTGCACTGTTGGCACTATATAATTTCTGTATAAATATATTAATATAAATAAATATTATTAGTCAATTGTTTATTCAATCAAAAATTATTCAATCAATAATAAACGGCTGCAGCCATTTTAATCCAAAATATGTTTGTTTTATTTTTTGTCTTATTTGGGGTTCTATCTGCGGTCCCCTAACAAAATGTGAAATCCACAAATCTGCCTGGTTTTCAAACTGTTCATCATTATTCACTGCTTTCAAATATAAAACAAAACAGGACTACTTACCAAGCATAATGAAATATTTCATGGGAAAAATAGAGTATTTCTGTCCCTTGTGAATTTGTATATGCCATTTTAAATTTTCTCCTTATAACCATTTATGCAAATAGTCAGTAAGAAATGTTTTAAATAAACAGAACAATGTCCAGTTTTTGTTTTAGTCAGCATAATGATATTTACCTAGCTATAAAACAAGCTCAGTGTGATTTGGCCCGAGAAAGAGTGAAATGAGCTTTCTGGGCTAGAGTTTCTATGTAAAATATAATTACCCTGTATATTGAACAACATGTGAATACCCAGCTTAGTGAGCCAGAACAAATTGTGATAAATTATGTTGTTTTACAGATAACTGATGAATACATGGAAATAAAACCTGTTTACTCAAACATATTTTAGTGTGAGAATGCCCTTTTCTATATCAGAAGATTAATATTGAATATTCAATAATCTATTTAGGATAGATGTTATAGCAGGACAAGTTTTATTACCTTAAACAGACTTGTCAGGATAGATATGTGGATAAATATATCCTTACTACTTTCTTAATCACTTATTCGGTACACATGTGCACGTAAGAAGTCAGTATAGCCGATATGTAAATGCTTTTACTGGGTCAGTGACCTGCTAGATAGTGAAGCAAGAATAAGGCACCTTTCAAACAAAGGATCCAATCAGGTCCAACCGTCAGTTTTTTATGCAGACCTGATTGGACAGTCTATTTACCCTTATAGAATTATGCCCATTTATACCTGTCTACTTCTGGCCTGCTAAAAAAAAAAAAAAAAAAATGGCATCCGTCGTTCTCTGTGTAGGTGGATCAGATTGGAGGTAGTGGAATGTAAACAGACGGTAGAGTCTTTTTTTTCCCCTGCTGCCCACAGAGCATGAGAGCGGGCTCTGTCTGTGTCAGCTATGAATAAACAGATGGCTCATCCACCAGGTCTGCTCTCATCGGCAGAGCTGCACCTGATTTTACACTCTCCAGTTTTACTAAATCAACTCCTAAGTGTCCAAGAGATCAAAGTATACTAACGCATCTTCCACAGAATTAGCAAAATGTCTTGTGAGCAGGGCCACTCAGTCTCACCCTGCACATGGGGGACAAGGCCACCATCAGGGGGTACAGACCATACACTTGTAAGGGCCCAAGCATCTGGAGGGGCCAGGCCGACTGGGAGGAATATGAGAAGGCAGGGGTGGGGGCAGAGGAACTCTGTGAATGTTTCTGTATGTTTGTGAGGCCACAACTGCTGCTTTGTGTCATTGAGCTCACATCTAGCTTTTTTCTGCCACCTCTGGCCATTTCCTGCATGTGCACCCCTCGTGTGAGCTGCCTGTACTCAGTGTACTGTATGCTGGACTGCAGCTCCTATCTTTGTCTCAGCCACATGTGGAGACAAGAGCTTGGACTAGGAGGACCACCTTACAAGTAAGTTCTGTACAAGTGAGGGGGATGGCTGTGTGTGTGTACCTGCCTGTGTGTGTCTACATGCCTATGTGTGTATATGTATGTCATTATACACATGTGAAGGGGGCTGAGAGCATACAGGTGTGAGGGGGGCTGAGAGCGTACAGGTTTGAGGGAGGCTGAGAGCATACACATGTGAGGGGGGCTGAGAGCATACAGGTGTGAGGGGGCTGAGAGCATACAGGTGTGAGGGGGGCTGAGAGTGTACAGGGGTGAGGGGGGCTGAGACCATACAGGTGTGAGGGAGGCTGGGAGCATACAGGTGTGTGGGGGGCTGAGAGCTGTAATAGTGAGGGTCCCTGTCACCATGGAGATGCAGCAAAAATGGACACAGAGTCTGCATGTCAGCAGACTGCAGAACTACACAGCATAGTTTTTAAATGGAGAAAACTGCTCTGTCAGTTTTCTCCAGGTTTTGCTAGTTTTGAATGGGGCTGTGTAGTTGGAGATCCTGCAGAGACTTGGGCGGGGTGGGGTCTCCAACCCTGTGTCCAGATCTTACAGACAGCCAGCAGGTTGGGTTCCCAGCTGAACGCTGACAATATAATCAGGGACTGGTCAGAGAGAGGGAGGTGGAAGGTGTGCAGCTGGCTGTTGCTGCAAGACATCCCTGGTGTGTGGGGATCTGTCTGTCTGCCCTGGAGACTACATCCCTGGTGTGGGGGGACTTCGTGTCTGAAGGACTGGGAGGCTGGTGGACCTGAGGTGACTAGCGAGTCCAAGAGGGGCTGAAGGAAGTCCGGAAGTCTGGGAGACAGTGGGCTGGAGAACCTGTTGAGGCCAGGAGTGGGCCAGGTTAGCAGGTACAGCAAGGGTAAGTAAGCCTAGGAGCCAGGAGGCTTGGTATTTTGAGTTCTGTGAACATTACTGGAGAAGAACCCCTGCGTGGGAAATCCTGTATGTGAACTGTTCTTTTTGTTTCCTTCAATAAAAATGGGCTGCCTTGCCCTCAAACATAACGTCTGACTGCTGTGGACTCGCTAAAAAAATGCATTTACCATTGAGTTAAACCCCCAATGTTTACAGAGCGTACAGGTGTGTGGGGGGCTGAGAGCGTACAGGTGTGAGAGGGACTGAGAATGTACAGGGGTGAGGGGGGCTGAGAGCATACAGGTGTGAGGGGGCTGAGAGTGCACAGGTGTAAGGGGGGCTAAGGCACTGAAGGACGTATTGGTGGCAAATATTGGTGGTCAGGCTCAGGGGGCCCAGGCCCAAAGCTGTGTAAGGGGCAATACAATTTCTGATGTGTGGGGGTATCTTTCGCAAATTAACGTACCCATCAATTTAATAAATTCCTTGGACCAGGCAGA
This sequence comes from Rana kukunoris, assembly GCA_029574335.1. NCBI lineage: Eukaryota > Metazoa > Chordata > Amphibia > Anura > Ranidae > Rana > Rana kukunoris. Next base: position 366,226,516 of record CM056051.1, on the reverse strand, counting down.
GGCCAAGTCATGTGCCAAATAAACATAAAACAAAGATATCAACTGTCTTTGGAGACAACCAGATAGTCAGGGACAGTGGATTTACTACTAGAGATGATCTTGACTGTCTTCTGAACTCATCTCTATTTGAACTATCTGTTTGCTCTATTTTCGAATCCAATCAGCCCTGGGCTGGGTCATTCCCAGTAGCACACATAAACAAAGGAATGGGATGCTGGTGATGTCAGGGCCCTTATACAGATCATTTAGTCAATAACACTGTTGTCATCTTCATCCTTTTTTGTGTGCTGCTTAAGATGACCTAGCCCAGGGCTGATTGGACCAGAAAATAGCATGAATTGGATATGTGTATGCATTCCGGGGCTGATTTACTAAAGAAATCAAGAATATTCACAAAAAAAAAAGTCACTTCAATTATCCAATCTTGTCATAATCAAATTCTTGTTTATCGTTTTCATCTGCACATGAATGGATAACTGAAGTCAAGTTTCACTCTTTTTGTGTGTGAACATTCCCAGTTCATTTAGCAATTCAGCCTCCATCCTTCATCAGGTCACATTTGTGTAATGCCTAAATGCATTTGAGGTGTGTAAATTCATTTGACTTTTGCTGAGTAATGGGGGAGGAGGAGCAGGGCTCAAAATTTCAAGTCCTGAGCTACCAGCCAGGCCTCAAGAGTTACTCGCCACCAGTTGCCCCACCTAATTCATACACTGCCCTGCGCCTAATTGCACCTGTAAACACGTCCTCGTAGGTTATCTCATGGAATGACAATGTTTTATGCAGAATCAAGTTACAAAATGTAATATTACCAACAACAACTTTAACAAAACGGGACAGGGCACTGGGGGCAGACCAGAGGGACAGGGCACTGGGGGCAGACCAGAGGGACAGGGCACTAGAACTGGGTCTCTTTCCCATTCTCTTGCTGTCTCCTCTGCAACTCTCATCCATTCTCTCTCTCTCTCTCCCATTCATCTCATCATCAGGAGCCTTTGTGTGCGGCTCCACGCTTGCATGTCTCCACTTCCCCCTTTTATTCAGGCTGGCAGAGAGGAGAGGGGCTGCAGCACAGCGGGAGGGAGTACAATCCAGCGCTGAGAACCACACAACTGAACAGCCATTGACACCATAGCACAGCGCACACTGACACCGCACAGCACACATTGAGACCAGTCTGTTCACAGTGATCAGGCTGAAGTGTTGGACACTTACATAGTGTCCAATCTGCACATTGCCCTTGTGGCCTGCAATATGTGGGACGGACCAAACGGGCCTTACAGGTCCGCATTAATGAACACATAACCAATATCATAAGTGGATTCAGAAACCATTCGGTTTCGAAACACTACCTCCTCAAACACAATAAAGATCCATCAAAGACTTTGTTTGTGGGGATAGATAAATTCAAACCCAATTGGAGGGGGAGTCATCTAGTAAGGACCATTTCAAGAATGGAAATGAGTTGGATATACCGTTTAAAATGCTATACACCATATGGGTTAAACATCGAAACTGACGTTAACGCGTTTATTAATAATGCTTGATATTGTACTGGAACTCAGCGTGGGGTGTGGTCGTATGTACTGCTGACGCCAAGGGAATGAGAGCCTGTTTAAATAGTCTCTGGGTCAGGAGATTGTCTCTCCTGGGCCATTTATACAAAATCATTTTTTCTTTGGGTCTACCAGTTTAACAGTTTCCACACATGTTCAGAATTATTGTATTTGATTACATAAAAATTTTTCTTTCCCCTTCCCCCCCCCCCTCCTTTCCCTAATTTTTCCCTATACCGGGCCCTTCTAATGGTGAGCCCGGTATAATGAACACTAGGCATAATAAATTGTTTGCACTTAGGGAATCACTGTATATTTTTTTTTAAACATTTTCCACACCTTATTTTTAACATTTCCCACACTTGTTTGAGAAAATGTTAGTAATTAAAATTAAAAATTAATACTAAATCCTCTTTTTCGAGGATTATGTTTTTTAATTTTATTAGAGGCTCATTTACAACGAGTCCTCTTAATAAATATTTTTTCTAAGCACCAACACTTCACTAGTATATATTATTTGGTGTTCACATTTGCACAGTAGTGTCTAATCGAAACTACGATGCATGGTCACTTAAATGTGACTATACATAGACTTTCAATCAAAACCCCGAGGGTTTATAATCACATTAATACCAATGTCTAGTTTTCTTGCACTCCTGCTCACTGTAGGTATAATGTTCACCCAAGTTGGGAGACTCTTGGGCTCATATCCCCTTTTATTTTGTATTTTCACTTTTAAAGTTTTCTTCCCTTATATTCCATCAAATACGCTTGATCGGCAGCTATCGATCATTATCAGTATCATATGGTTTAGGTCAGGCCAAGTCATAATTATCAGTCTTGGCTGGCTTCCTTCCGTTGTCCCCTTCCTTTTTTCCAATGCGATGACATCGCTGTATTTCTTTAAAAGATCCACTAGATGTCGCCGCAACGAGGAATAGGTATAGACAATGTGAATGATGTGGTAGGCACTTGCTATCTATTTCCTGTATCTATGGCATCAAAGTAAAGTTTTTTCTGCTTCTTCTTTTTTCCTTTTTTTTCTCCTGTGGGATTACAAGATAAGGACTTTGCCTGCTGTATCCCTTAGGAAATGTCTTTTAAGTTTTTTATATTAGCAACAGTTTTGGATTGGGTCAAGCACTGGCATCTTGCCCCTTTCCAAGATGGCGTCTGCAGCTCTGGATCTACACCTCATGGCGAGGTCCAGGCCTATTTAAATGTTGACTCACCGCGACGCCCTATCCCATTGACAACGTCCTACGACGAAACGCGTCTGGGTAGACGTGCGGTGACGTCATTACGCTCTGGAGGAGGGTCCTTGCTGATCTGTTTGCCGGCCGGCAACTTTGTATTTTATATGCCTGTCTAACTCATCTCCCATGTGAGTATTCTGGTTTTTACTATTTTAAATAAATGTCCCAGCGGGATTACGCTATGTCTGCCTCTATTTATCATTTACATATGATCTAACTGGTGGAGTTGCTGAGTGGAGCCCCGGTGTAAACACTGACTGTTGATTACAGCCATTCCTCTGGTAAGCTGCTTATACTTCTGGTGGTGGGCCACATTGAAAAGCCAAGTTCGAGCACAGTGGTGTTTATTATATGTCCATCCTGATTAAAGACCAGCGGAGATTTGTCTTGGAGCCAACCTACTACTTCTCTCATGTTTGAAGGATTGTTTATCTCCACATGACCGATATATGGACTCTTTTTGATTGTATCGAGTCCGGGTGACAAGGCGCAGCTCTAAATCTTTGTTTTTGTTACATAGAGCACAAGGAGAAGAAAACTGCACAAACTGGAAGGCTGCCTCTCTTATGTCAGGGCAACTTTCAGTGAGCGCTGCACCGGAGTGGTAATTTTCACAATCCTCTACCTCACTCATTACCTTCTGCTCTCCAGCTACATTGGTCAGGGGGAGGGGGGCAGAAAGGTCATACTGTTAGGTCCCACGGCTTAATGAGAATTGTAAGTAGAGTACCTGTGTACTGCTCTGCCTGTGCGCGGCTCACCAGACTACTTTTCCTGAGCATGCACCTTTCCTCTTCGGCCGCCAATCTCATCGGGACTCTAAGTGTAGGCACAGATTGCAGGGAGATTGGTCATGCAGCCCTGTCATCACTCGCCCCCAGCTTAAATCCACTCGCCAAATGCTAGCAGGTGAGTGGAAATTTTGAGGGCTGAGGAGGAGTGTAGGGCAGAGGGATTTTTTATAACCACATTAGCCCTTTAATGATGCCTTCCAATAGTCTAATGAATTAATACAAATGTAATAAATGTAATACATTACAACTTCCCTAAAAAATAAAGAAATGACCCCTGATTCTTTTTATTTTTATTTTACAAATTGTTTTTATTGAGATAAAAAAAAAGGGTTACAGTACAAAACAGTACTAATGGATCTGGAATCAACATCATAAGATAACTGTAAAACATTACAATGACATTGTAACAGATAAACAACTGTTGCTGATACTAATGCAAAAATTGTAAGCTACCGTATTTATCGGCGTATAACACGCACCGGCGTATAACACGCACCCCAATTTTAAGAGGGGAGTTTAGGGAAAAAATGTTTTCCTGACGCCAACATGGCAGCATACTAGTGATAGAGCTCCGCCTCTTGACCACTCCCTCAGGACCAGTGAATAGCATAAATTAAGGCATGGTTAGCCGCCACCCCATTCTTCTTTTTTTCCTCATACCTCACGCACCAGTGAAGAGTAAGCAGTACTATGTCCCCCCTCTGCCTCAGTGCAGTAGCCGTCTGGGTTGAGCCTCTCCCAGTGCGAAGTCCCAGCGCTCAGGCTGCTAAACGCGCTATAGTCTGGGAGCCCCTTCTGTGGGTCTTATTGGGGCCCCTGCAGTGTTTCCTCTTTAGGAACGAAATCTGCTTTTACAATTGATAACTGCAGCGCTTGTGGAATATGGAGGGGCCAGCTATGCTTTATCTCTCTTGGCCCCTTGTGCCATACAGGGTCACCTGTATCTTTTACCTATATCACCCTTTTTTGTCTTTCATTACCTTTCTTATTCACTGCTTCAGCAAAACAAACAGAAGACACTACAGGCTTGTCTTCTAACACAGGTACAGAGATAGGAAAGGTTCAGTCTCTTTAGCCAACAGATTGATATACTGTATAGACAAAGTACATGGCTATAGCGAGAGCTATAGTCTTTGATATGGTTTTGCTCACCCCAGTAGTTGCACAATCCAACACTGGATCCTCTCACACATCATGCTGCTGTCTGTGTCTGTGTCTCTCTCTCTCTCTCTCCATACACACAACTCATCTCTGACATGTTCAGCTCAGCTGACAATCAGGTCTGAAAGGGAAATTCTTACCCTATTCAGTTAACCCCTTCTTAACACGCCCAGACTCACCCTGTGCAGGTAGATATGTCTGTGTGTATGTATGTGTATGTATGTGTATGTATGTATGTGTGTATATATATATGTGTATATATATGTATGTATGTATGTGTATATATATGTATATAATATGTGTGTGTGTGTGTGTGTATAGGTGTATATACAGATGTAGGTGTATGTAGATAAATCAGGAAAGAAAGTGGAATTCTTTCTCATATGTCTACTCCTGCTACTTCTATCGCTTTTCAGCTATCCTTACCTCAGCTGGCCGTCCCATTTCTCCACAGATAAAGACTCAGTTACTGCTCATAATACAAAGACCCTCAACAACTAGGATGGGGACCACCATATAGGTAAGTTTTCAGAAAAGAGTGCCCTCTTGTGCGGATTGCTTTGATTTGCTTCAGCCCCGCATGCCCACGCTCTCAAAAGAGCCAGGCCAAGGAAACGCAGACGTTCTTCAGGGGAGCATAGCCTGGAGGGCGCCCCCACTCAGGAGAAAATTTCCAAGGAAGACGTCTTTGCTCCTCTTCCCCAGAGCCGGTGCCCCAGCAAGAGTCCTGCAGGGCCTATGGCACAGTACCTATGCCCAGGAAGCTGGTGAGTAGACACTGCCTGGAAGAGTATGCAGCTAACAGGTAAAGCCAAATGTCTTTATTATTGATAAGAGTGGCACAAGATTCTGTTTTGAACTCACCTTAATTACCTGAAGCTACTGTTACACTTGTATTGTAAACTGTTGTAGACTGTTGCCATAGGAGACAGCGTTCCTATCAGTGCAGATGTGGCATCTTGCTGGATGTTTTTACTGCGTGGCTGTCATTCTGTAGAAGTCTTAGAGTCTGCCGGGTTGGTGTTGCGGCTTCCTAAGGGTGTCCTGGCCCTAATCCTCTCTCCCAGAGTTCTGTTGAGGAGAGATGGAGTCGCTTTGCAGACTGAGGCCCTGACATATGGTTCAGAGCCCGGATTGTCCTGGTGAATCCTGGACAGGTGGCACACCTTAGGTGTCTGACGCCCATAAAACTACTTTGCACTGCACCCATTATACCTTTATGACCCACTCTATGTGAAGGGATGTCAGCGACTCGTGGTTCTCGTTAGACTGAAGGTGGCCTGGGTCCTTGTTACATATATTACAGATACAGCAGTCTGCTACTCAGGATATGGAGGCTTCACAGGAAGTCCCACATAGTTTCTTTTTAAACCACTGGAAAAGCATCCTGGCACCTTGGTTATGGTTGAGACCCTGTGCTAAGTATTGCTTCCTAGAAACAAAAGTGGGAAAGAATGGAAAGATGTTGGAGAAAAATGCCCATATAAACAGGCTGTCAAAACTGTATACCCTGAACAAGCTAAGGGTCAACCTGCTCCTACATACTGTAGCATCTGCAGGTGCCAGCAGACCAGCAATAACCAGCCCATGTGTTGGGCGAGTCTAATGGGGATGGTTTAATTATCAACCAGCTGCTGCACTTGCAGGACTCTGAGGAGAGTGGCAGGATCTGCATCCCTTTAGGCAGGATTTCCTTTTGAGTATCTTGCCAAAAATGACATTTTTTGTAGCAGTGGGTGCAACAAAAATAAATAAATAAATAAAAGTCTGACTTGTACCTTAGTGCAGACTTCTCTGAAAAAAATCTGTCACACAAGTGCATGCCCAAACTCTAGGGCTCAGTTTCCTTTAGTGTGACATGAGACTGGAAGGTCACATGACAGACCTCTGGGGAAAAATCAATCACACAAGTACATGCCCAGACTCTAGGGCTCAGTTTCCTTTAGTGCGACTTGAGACTGGAAAGTCGCATGACAGGCCATTCCCCATAATTTCCAATAAGTATTGTTTATATCTGTGCAACTTCAAGTGGCATCAACTTCAAAATAGTCCCTGCACTACTTTGGTTCCACTTTGATGCTACTTATACAGGCATTGTTTCCAGTCGCATCAAAATTGCAGCAAATAAATAAATAAATAAATAAATGCAAAAATCGCAGCAAAATCACGCGACTTTGGGGTTGCAATAGTGAAGCCTTGAGGTAAGACCTAGAGGGCACACTTTACGTGTTTCTGGACAGCATATGGTACATGTCCTTGGATGAAGGTATCAGGCACTCATGGTCACTTCAGGAAATTCCCCACTGCTCCTCCAGACCATTTCTCTCCCACGCATATGCCAAGTCCACCACAACAGGTGTGCTGCTACAATGCTTACAATACTACAATACACTTCAGACTCAAGGGATTGCAGGTTTTCTATACAATCCTGTTTGGAGTTTGCAGGGGATGTTGGCTGATGTCCAGTAGCAGATCGGAAGAGGTCAAACCCTTCTGGGTCCTCTTTGAGATCTTTAAGCTGAAGTACATTAAACAGTACAACCACATGGCTGGATGCTGTTGCTGGATTGTCAGGATGCCTATCCTATCCTCACACCTTAGAGGGAAAGCAAAACCCACTGGTTAGTGTACACTGGGGGTGCTCTAGTTCCTCTTATTTCTATCAGAGGAAGTGGTGACAGTCAGGAACAGGATTCTGAGGAAGTATACTTCCGCTTATTTGATGGTTTCTCAGTGCTCATCTGGGCACAACGTCATCATGCATACAGATGATTTCTGGGGTGCATGGGCACCTGCGCAAATTTACATTTCAAGAATTCTACAAGGGAGGAAACAGGATCGAACACCGTTAATAACAGTGTTACTCGTTATAAGTAGCGATCCATCATGATGAAAAGTCCTAGAGCAAGTCTCGGTCCGTTAGGACCTTTACACTGGAGAATTGCTATGAATCATGTCTACAAGACACTCGGGAAGATGCACTGTGAGGGACTTTAGGTCAAGGCAGGCGGAGATTCCCAGCCAAGGAGGGTAATCTTGAACGCGCTGGGGTTCAAGCTGCCCCTTTTATCACTTCAGCCTTACTACAGAGTCAAGGAAGACCAGTCTCCTTGCAGTTGAGCAACAGGGCAGTAGTTGCCTATATTCAGCTCCTGGGTGAAACTCACGGCAATATGCTAGTGAGAGAGGTAAAACCCATAACGCCTGGGATGGAAGATCCCCAGCAAAATTCCAGATGCAGTTTACCTCTCAGCAGATTTTTTGAACAAGTACAAGCTTCCCAGAGCACAACGAGGGTCTAGGTCCCAGGTCTTCTCTGACCTGGTCCACAAGTGGGGCCTACCACAGACAGACCTCCTCGTTTCCCAGAGTAATCGCAAACTTTGGGTATGTCTGACTTTGTTTCCGCAACACAAGGCGCAGGGGGCAGATGCTCTGATCTCTCCATGGGACTGCAATGAGTGAAGGAGTGAGTGAAAAACCTGTATAGCGCTACACCTGTGAACTAAATCACCTCAAGGTGCTTCTTGTATCCATTGTCTTCCTTATCCCTCAGAAGAGGTGGGTCTTAAGTTTCTTCCTGAAGGCCCGATGGTTTTCTCCCATGCGGATGTCCGTTAGCAGAGCGTTCCATAGCCATGGTCCTTGGACATAGTTGTCATAGCCAGTCCTCCATATTGACAGAGCTGTATCCTGGCCTAGGCCAACAAGGCCCAGGCCTAGGGCAGCACTTTGCAGGGGGGCAGCATGAAAAGATTCCCTGCCGGCTTGCGCTACACTGTCACTGAAAATTAGTCTAGCGCCCCCATTAAGCGGCCGCGCTGCTTCTAGTATGCGGACGGCCGGCATTCCACAACTGTGGGGGAGGGGCCGTTTCCAATTTTGACTGTTTTGTCATCCTGGACCACAAACCTTCCTCACTGTGCTATGTTTCTGCTGCACCGTCTACTTAAAGTAGAACTATAGGCAACACTTTTACCATCCCTGTCCCAATGCAAAGATTTCCTTTCAATTCCTGCTCTATGGGCAACTCTGTTACTCTGGTTTCACTACAGAGTGATCTCTACTTTGTTGTGTGCGAGAAGACATTCTACTTACAACATCTAGGCCTAATTCTGGAACAAGTTTGCTTTTCTTGGTAGAGCGAGACATTTATCCTACTGCCCTTTCAGTGCCAGCTGTTCTATACTTCCTCCACGCCTTAACCTATCCTCGCATAGCTCATGAGCGTCGCTTTATCGGCAAAAACACATTTAAATTGGCCATGAATCCTTCAGTTTGTACAACTTTTGAGTTTTTGGAGAGTAGGTCTCCACGGAAAATATATATTGGAGCTGCAGGTTCTCATATCCGTTCAACCGTTCATTCTAACAGAGCAGTGTCCGGTTCAGGCCATCACTTATAAGGCAGTATCAATTGCAAGAACTTTAGGCAGGAGGTTATTGGATATTCAAGCTCTTGGAGCTTCAAAGTAAAAAAATATATAATGTATATTCTTTTCTTTCCAAAAGGAGTAGAGTTGTCCTTGTAGATCATCTTGCCACAAACATGGCAACAGACTGCTATTTAACAGACAGCTGGACATTGCCTAAATTTCCAGAACATCACACAGGAAAGTCTCACAAACTGATAATTTTCATAACTTTAAAGTAGTATCGGTCCACAATTGTCCCTTCCAGGTCATCTAAACCTTTTGTCATTCCAGCTGGGAAGCAAGGGAAAGAAGTTACTGCCTGGACCCTAGCAGGCTCGGTTGTTCATATAGGACTAGGGGTTGCAAGCCTCCGTCAGCGGTGGCGAAGCACTCTACCAGAGCAGTTGAAGCCTCATAGGCAACACATTCAAAATAATCTATGGTGCCCATCTGTAGAGGGTATCGTGGTCTTCCCAACATTCCTACTCAAACTTGACAGAATAGACCCGGGGGTCCTGTCATCAGGGAACTTTGTAGGAAGAACTATTCAGTCCTCTGTCTCATCCTAATTAGAGGATTGGTTGGACAAGTAGATCCCACCCTGTCAGCTAGTTATTTATCACTAGTATGCTGCCATGTTGGCGTCAGGAAAATGGAAAATTGTATCAAATACTTACCGTAATTTTCCTTTCCTGACGCCAAACCATGGCAGCATATGAGCCCACCCATGTGCGTTTCGGTATGTGGCTTGTTACAAAGAATGGGGTGGCGGCTAACCATGCCTTAATTTATGCTATTCACTGGTCCTGAGGGAGTGGTCAAGAGGCGGAGCTCTATCACTAGTATGCTGCCATGGTTTGGCGTCAGGAAAGGAAAATTACGGTAAGTATTTGATACAATTTTCCATTTTCTCAGGACCCTTTACAGTACAGAGCCTCCCCCATCCAGTTCACATCCCACTTCATTATACATCCCCCCATCTAGTACACATCCCCCCTCCATTATACACCCCCTCCATTATACATCCCCCATCCAGTACACAGCCCCCCCATACAGTATACAGCCCCCTCCCCAGTATACATCCCCCCATCCATTATACATTCCCACATCCAGTACACAGCCCCCCATCCATTATACAGCCCCCTTTCCCAGTATACAGCCCTCATCCATCATACATCCCCCATCCATTATACATTCTCCCCTCCCCAGTATATAGCCCCCCATCCATTATACCCCCCCTGCACTCCCAGGAGACCCCCAGTCTCCTGGGACAGTGCTGCCAGCATTCTCTACAGTTAAGTAAGAAAAAAAAAAACACTGTCAGCCCCTACCACACTGCTCCTCCTGTGTCTATTGCAAAACGAAACGAAGCTTGCATTTACCTCAATAGCTCCGTTTTTTTTTCACTGACCTGGGGTCACATGACTGCCCTCCTCTAATGGTCATGTGACTTCTCTCCTCCAATCAAAGCTACACTCAGAGGAGGAGGAGAGAAGCCTGAAAAAAACGGAGCTATAGAAACATTTACAAGCTTCGTTTTACCATTGTAAAACAGACTATCCGCGCCCCCTGCTGGTGAAACATGATATCGGCGTATAGCGCGCAGGCACTGTTTATCCTTTGTTTTCAGAGGAAAAAAGGGCGCGTTATACGCAGATAAATACGGTATTCAAAGTTAAGCGACATAAGGACGACCATTTTTTTCTGCTCCCTATTGTTCGAGGAGCAGATAATACTGTGTAGTGTTTTTATCTCTTTTTCAAAAATAAATTCCAACTAAACAAAAACTCAATACAAAACAAAGTAGAGTATAAATCCATTACATAAAAAACCTGGGAAAACATGATTTGAAAATGCTAAGTGAGATCAGTCGCTATGTTGGTAAATGAACCAAGGGTCCCACTTAGCACTAAAGATAGATGTGGAATCATGCAATGTGTGGAAACATTTTTCTATGATCATTATCTAGCCAATATGGGAGATAACTTGAGAGAATGGTTACCCCTGATTCTAATTGTTGCTGTATTTAACCACTTCAGCCCCAGAAGGATTTACCCCCTTAATGACCAGGCCATTTTTTTAGATACAGCACTGCGTTACTTTAACTGACAATTGCGTGGGCATGCAACGTTGTACCCAAATAAAATTGACATCCCACAATTAGAGCTTTCTTTTGGTGGTATTTAATCACCTCTGCGGGTCTTTATGTTTTTCACTATAAAAAAAAACACAAATTTTGAGGAAAAAAATACAATATTGTTTACTTTCTGCTATAATACAAAACCCAAATATATATATAAAAACAAATTTATTCATCAGTTTAGGCCAATATATTCTTCTACATATTTTTGGTAAAAAAAAAGAAAATAGGAAATGGATTTATGGTATTTTTATTATTGTTATATTTTTTTACTAGTAATGGCAGTGATCAGTGATTTTTAGAAGGACTGCGATATTGTGGCGAACAGATCGGACACCTAACTGACATTTTTTACACTTTTTTGGGAACCAGTGACTTTATTACAGTTATCAGTTATAAAAATATGCACTGACATTGTACCAATGACACTGGCAGGGAAGGGGTTAACATCAGGGATGATCAAGGGGTTAAATGTCATCCCTGTTTGTGTGTTCTAACTGGGACTGGGGAAACACACAGATCCATCTTAACGTTTAGCAGTTGGACAAATCTCAGTATCATCCCCTGACAGAATGGAGATCTGCCTTGTTTACTTTGGCAGATCTGTTCTCTCTCTACAGGAAATGATCGCGGCAGGCGGTGGACATCGAGTCAGCCAGACCCACTGGCCAATCGGAGCGCGCAAAAGCCAGCGAAAGCTAGTGCACGAATCGCCGTACCACAGTACATCTGCGGCAGGTCGTTGGCAAGTTGTTAATTAGGCTACAGATTTTTTATTAACGTAGAACTACACTCAAGTTATATCCAGTGATGCGGTCTCCTAAAGCTCCCTGTGGCCTTCGTCATCTTCAGCCAGATTGACTTCCGGGTACCGATCTTCAGACATTTTCTTTTGCCCTGCTGCGATGATGTCACTCCTGCTTATGCATGGACATTTATTTATCTTGGCATTGCCAAAATTGGTACACTGAGCTGCGTGTAAACAAGAAAGTAATGTGGGATTTTTAAAGGGGCAATTGAGCTATGTGTGTGCAGCACGGTGAACATGCAAGTAAGCAACTTTAATGCAGGAGAGACATAGGGGTTGATTTACTAAAGGCAATTAGACTGTGCACCTTTCCAGATCTTAGTAAATGAGGTAAAGATGCACTTTACAAAGAATACCCAATCACATGCAAGGAAAAAAATGAAGAAAAAAAATAGCTTGCTCATGATTGGATGATGGAAGTCAGCAGAGCTCTCTCTCATTTACTAAGCTTTGCCACAACTGTACTTGCAACCCCATAGCATGTCTCCTCCAGGAGCGGACTGACCATTGAGGAACTCGGGCACTGCCTGAGGGCCCCATGCCACTAGGGGGCCCCATCAGGGTTGCCAGGCTGATTAAAACCAGGGACAGTATGTAAAAATCTGTGTTTTTTTTACATCTGTCCCTGATATGTCCAAAACCTACATGCTTTTGATGTGAAAATCCAGAGATTTTAGCTGCCCCACCTCTGTACTGCTACCTGGCTTGGTGGCCATCTGTAAGCCTGGGGGCCCCATAATCTTCTATTGCCCGGGGGGCCCATGAGTTGTCAGTCCACCCCTGGTCTCCTCTGTGTAAAATCCCGCCTGTTTGCAAATGTATTTTTCTTGGTTAAAGTTCCATTTTAAAGACACCCAGTAGTCTTTAACCACTTCAATACTGGCCCATTGACAATTGACATCCAGAAATGGGATCTCCCATCCTAAGTGGACGTCAATTGACGGCCTGGGCTTTACAGGTGAATATCTAAATGATGCCTGCAGCCAGAGGCATCATCCAGATATCCTCTTCTTCAGCCGGCGATTCTGCACGACATAAGAATGATCATAGTGGCGGTTCCACCGCTTGATCGTTCTTGCAGGCCGCGGGAGGGGACACCCCCCCCCCTCCCGCCGCCATCTGGTGCTTCTCCGAGCTCTCCCGTGCCTTCGGGGGCCCGGAGAACGAATCGTCTGGCGTTGGCAGGAAGCATAGAGATGACTGGTGACCAGATGGTCACCAGTCATCTCTATGACCGTCGGAGGACCCGGGTGCGATGTGATGACATCACGCCCGGGTCCCCGTAAGTAAACAAAGCCGCGGTTGCGGCTGTAAGCAACCATTCATGAGATCAGTGAATTTTTTTTCACCGATCTCATGGTTTCCAGCCTGGAGGAGAGATGTGAGGTCTTATTGACCCCGCATCTCTCCTTAAAGAGGACCTGTCACACACATTTCCTATTACAAGGGATGTTTACATTCCTTGTAATAGGAATAAAAGTGGAAAAAAAATGAAAAAAAGTGTAAAAATAAATAAAAAATAAGTAAAAAGATAAATAAAAGATAAAAAAAAAAACGCCCCTGTCCCCGACAGCTCGCGTGCAGAAGCGAACGCACACGTAAGTCCCGCTGACATATGTAAACGCCGTTTAAACCACATAAGTGAGGTATCGCCACGTGCGTTAGAGTGCCAGCAACGAATCTAGCACTAGATCTCCTCTGTAAATCTAAACTGGTAACCTGTAAAAAAAAAAAGCGTTGCCTATGGAGATTTTTAAGTACTAAAGTTTGGCGCCATTCCATGAGTGTGCGCATAATTAAAGCGTGACATGTTGGGTATCTATTTACTCGGTGTAACATAATCCTTCACATAAAACAAAAAAATTGGGCTAACTTTACTGTTTTGTTATTTTTTTAATTCATGAAACAATTTTTTTTGAAAAATGATTGCGTAAATACCGTGCAAGATAAAACGTTGAAATGACCGTCGTTTTATTCCCTAGGGTGTCTGCTAAAAAAACATATATAATGTTTGAGGGTACTGCGTAATTTTCTAGCAAAAGAATGATGATTATTACATGTAGGAAAGAAGTGTCAGAATAGGCCCGGTATGGAGGTGGTATAAAAGCCTGGTATTGAAGTGGTTAAGAACAGCTTACAACTCAATTGAACTTTTGAAAAAAAATAAAATACAAAGATTAGAATATATTAATCAGCAATGTTTCTTATACCTAATCAAAGAAAAAACATCAGAATTTCCACTTATTTTTTTTTTTTTTAATCGGACAATAGTGAAAGAATCCTACACTGGACTCAGGCTAAATACACTATTCCAAGCTTATCCAAACACTGAGGGCCAGAGAAAAAAAAAATGCTTAGAAGCCATATATTTCATTTTTGCCAAAAACTTTATAGCCTACCATCTACAGACAATTCATATAAAATAGATAAACTTCTTAATTAAATTCCTTTGCCCTTAATAACACAAAATTCTCTCCAGTCATTCGGGGATGATATAGACGGAAATTGTTCAAACAATAAAAAGATTAAAACTTAGTACAGCCCCTGGATCAAACGTTATGTCTACAGTCTGCTACAAAAAGTTTAAAAACTCTGTAATTCCAGCTGTACGTTTATTTCAGGCTCCGTTTCCACAAAGTCATGCGACTTTGGGCACATAAAGTTGCCTGACAAGTCACAGCCCATTGATTATAATGACACCCATTCCAATCTATACGACTTAAAGTTGCAGAGTTTTTGAAAATGTCCCTGCACTACTTTGATGCAACATTTGATGCAACTTTGGCCCAGAGACTGTGAAGTTGGATCAAAGCTGCACTTAAAGTTCCATCAAAGTCACACTTTAAATCACACGACTTTAGGGTCGCAAAAGTGGAAACATAGCCTAAATTAGCATTAACGGCAAAACATCAACAATTTTACAAATAAGGCCTGATGTACTAAAGCTTATGTGTATCAAAGTACATTAATGGAACATTAATATGAAGCATCAAACATGTTCATGTTTGTGTGCTATAGCAACTCTATGATGTGAATGAGCTCTCAAAGTAAAAAAGCCAGACTGCATGCTGTGCTGGGGGCTATTACAGCGTGCATGCACAAATTAGGCCCCAGGACAAAGTCAATTGTGACGAAACGGCGTAGGGTAGCCGCGTGCTGACGTCATCACTACATACAGAGTCCCAGAGTAGACGGGCTGTGTTAGCCGGCCGGCTACATACTTTCACATGCAAATTTTTATCTACTTATTGTAAGTGCGATATTTTTTACATTAAATTGTTTTACTGGATTACGCTATGTTGGCCTTCTTTCCTTCCTCACCTTGGCTATAATCACTATTGATCATCTGTGAGCGGTGGGAGATTGATCGAATACCGGATAAAGGATATCCTGCTACATTGACCCCTGGTCTGGGTAGAAAGCCACACGCCAACAGAAGATCTCTGGTTGGGATCTTCCCTTTCGGTAAGAGGCAGTTTGTTTGGAAGGTGGAGGATTTCCTTTCTATCTTGTCACTGTTCTGTGGTTCCCTTTGATTTGATGTCACCATTTCATTTGAAGGAGAGCAGTGTAGCTACCAAACCACCATCTAATGCGTTTTTTCCTTGAAAATAGGAGATTGATTTGCTCACCTTTTTTCACTGGGACTCATTTGAATGTGTTAACGGATAGGGCAACTCATCCGTCTTAATGATTTTAACATATTTATAGCACAACGATCATTATTATGTATGCAAGTTTATTTTTTGTTTGAATTATCATGTTATTTGCATGGCTTATTTTACGTATATTGGTCCAATTTGTGTGTGTCTCACATTTAAAGCTGAAGCTTTTTTTTTTTCTGTCTATCCACTTTACAGCGCAGTATCACCACACTTTTACACATAGCATGCACAAATATATCCGCACTGTCAAAATCCAATTTGCATATATTATTTAATAAGCTGGTAGTGGGAAAATAATTTTTGGTGCTGGACACATTACGTTTTTTAATTGTTATTTATTGTCAAGTAAAATATTGACACCTTGTTGTGCATTCTTTAGTGCACCTGGGACCGCACAGCCATTATAAACGTTCCAACCTGCACCTTACTTCGCCTGCATACAATGTGCATTAATCACATATTTTCATGATGTCATTTGTTGCCCTGTATGCACAGACTTAAAAAGAGTAAATCTTCACATTCTGGTGACAGCAGTTCCAGTTTCTGTTCAAATATGTGTCATGGCATTACACAAGGTAATGCATGACCTCTTTCTGTAGTCTAAACCAGTGCATGCTTTTATTCTGCCCTTGGGGCACTATTTCACCCACTGATACCAACAATGGGGCATAATTACCCCCACTGACACTATTGAAGGGGCACAATTCCTTGAAATTACACCAATGGGGGCTCTATTCTTCCCACTGACACCAAAGATTGGGCATTGATTTTACCCACTGACAATGAGTTCTTTTCTACTCCCAATGGCCACAGTCTGGCCCCCTTAAAATCGGTAGGACTGTAAGCTGGCCCTTTGTTTAGAAAGTTTGGAGACCCCTGGTCTAAACCATCCATTAAAGTGTATCTATGGTAAAAATGTAAAATCATATGTAACAGTATCACATAGGAGCTGCTATAGTTAACTAGTTTTTCCCCAATAGTGTAGAGCCCATTCACCTAAGCCAATTTGGTCCGGCTCCAATAAACAGTCTAGGGTTTTTTCTTGGGATTGGGGAATCGGATGCTCAAAAATTCTCATTAACTGTAAGCAGAGGACACTCTTCTACTTGTGACTATAGCATAGTGTAAACCCTCACAGCTGGGGACTATGAGGAAGTCTCTTTACATGTTGGTTACCCTGCACAGCTAAATGGAACCAGTACAGATTTTTTTTTTTAATTGTTTATTTATACATTTTTAAAGTCATACAAAAGAGAATGCACATGAATCATCAACAGTTTGAAGGAATGCAGGTATACAATGTCTTAATGAACTACTATGCTTATACATTTGCACAGATTAAAAAATGGTGATGTGGATATACAAGTATCCTAAGTGTAATAAAGATTCAATCCCATCGAAGAAAGGTAGAAATAACAAACACATAGTAAAATAGGCAAGGCACAATGGTAGAGATCTAGGTAAATTTGGGACAATCACTCGTCCCAATCTCACAGAGATCCTAAGACCCAAGGAAACATAAACGTAAATAAACATAAACATATTGTAAACCTAACTTTGTTCGTTTCCTTCAGATCCATACACTGAATCATCCCATGCTGACCATGTTTCAGAAAATTTCTGTTCTGTACCCTCCACCGTAGCCGTCAATTGCTCCATTCTGCGTATATCAGCTACGGTAGTGAGTAGTTGTGAAATTGTTGGTGGTGAGGTAGACAGCCACAGTCTAGGAATGACCCTTTTGGCAGCCAATAAAATAAAGAACACCAGCCGGCGCAGGGCCTTAGAAATACCCGGATAGGGGAGACCTAACATACAGTGCATGGGGGTTAAGGAGACAGGAATACCGACCACTCTTTCCAACAACACCTGTATTCGTAGCCAAAATTGGTGAACAGGGGGACATTCCCAAAATATGTGGAAATGAGTACCCACCGCACCATTACATCTCCAGCACTGTTTTGAGACTGTGTGATTGCGGGCGTGTAAAATATCTGGGGTCCTATACCAATGCATCAGGACTTTGTACGCGGTTTCCTTATGGGACACACATCGAGAGATCTTGGAAGTGTGCTTCCATATGCTCTCCCAATCCAACAAAGAGATGTTATGCTGTAAGATCTGAGACCACTTTTTCATGTAGAGGTGGGTATTCACTGCCATAGGAACTGCCTCCTGCAATATTTTGTAGATGGTAGAGATCATTTGGGGCTCGTGAGGGCCTCTAGCGCATAAGGCCTCAAAGTCAGTTGGCTTCTCTAAAGTCAAAGTGGGGGATCTGGAGGAGAAAAAATGTCTAATCTGTAGGTATGAATGGAAGAGTTTTTGGGGAACCTGATGTTTTTTTTTGCAACTCAGGGAAGGTCAGTAAGCGTCGAGTCACTGGATTAACAAAGTGTCGTATTTGGAAAAGTCCTGCCTGAGTCCACGGCAACATACGGTCATAGGAGAGGCTATCTGGTATATCTGGGTTAAATAAGACGTTCAAGAGTGGTGGGTTCGGGGAAGACAAAGAAAAGCGCTCAGAGCAGCGTTTCCAAATAAACAACGTGAACAACATGGGAGCCAAACAGATTTTGCGCAGTTGGGGCATATGAAGAGCAGTGGAAGGCCAGAGCATATAGCAAGGGTGGACCGGGGATGTGACACTCATTTCTAGTTCCGCCCACCTATTTGGTGCATTCCTGGAGGTCCATGAGGCAAGAGCTCTCAAATGTGACGCATAGTAGTATTTAATGAAGTCTGGGCCTCCTAAACCCCGCCTGTCCCTCCGGGCCAAGACCACCGACCCTGCCAACCTGTGGGAGGCGTTATTCCAGACAAAGCAGAGACTCCTCCTTTGGAGGGATCTCAGCTGTGTCAATGGGACCGCTACCGGCAGTGTTTCAAACAAGTATAACAATTTCGGAAGTATAGACATTTTAAGAACATTAATTCTCCCCAACAGGGACAGGGGGAGGGCGGTCCAGTGAGTCAACAAACGGTTGATTTCCGCAAACAGGGGAGGGAAGTTGGCCCGGTATAGAGTATCATAAGAAGCAGTAAGCTGAACCCCTAGATATTTAAGTGACTGAGAACACCAATGATAGTTGTACCTCTTTTGGAGGGAGGACAGGAGAGAGAAAGGAATATTTATGGGCAATGCTTCCGTTTTAGCAGCGTTAATTTTAAAACCTGAGAGGCAACAAAAGGTTGTTAACACCGTATGTAGGTGAGGTAAGGAGGAGTGTGGGTGAGTGAGGGTGAGAAGAACTTCATCTGCGAATAGGGACAATTTATATTCTGTGTGTCTAAGATGAACACCCCTAATGTCCGAACAATCCCGTATAACCGCAGCCAGGGGTTCCAAACTAAGAATGAAGAGCAGCGGCGATAGGGGACAGCCATGTCTTGTGCCATTACTAAGGGAGAAAGAACTGGATAAATGTGAGGAAAGTTGTACTTGTGATGTGGGCTTCGAGTACAAGGCTTGGAGAGCCCGGATAAAAGGGCCTGAGAAGCCGTAACGACTAAGTATTGCGAACATGTACGGCCAACTAAGTCGGTCGAACGCTTTTTGGGCGTCTAAACTAAGAATCAAAGCAGGATTTTGTGTTTTAGTAAGTAGATCTATAAGATCGATTGTGCGACGCGTGTTGTCACCTGCATGTCTCATGGGGACGAAACCTACCTGGTCTCTGTGGATTAAAACTGGTAGCAGTAAGGATAACCTGTTTGCTAAAATCTTGGTGAAAATTTTATAGTCCGAGTTTAATAGGGCGATGGGGCGATAGTTATCGGGAAGGGATGCGTCTTTACCTGGTTTAGGGATGACGGTCACATAAGCGTGTAAAAACGAAGAGTGCGGTATATTGCCCTGAAGTAGCGAGGTGAACAGGGCTAATAAATGTGGAGTTAGGGTCGGTAAGAACGTCTTGTAGTAAGAATAAGGGAGGCCGTCCGGGCCGGGGGCTTTATGTGAGGGGAGGTGTTTTATTACTTCAGTTAATTCTTCTACAGAAATAGATTGATTTAATGAGGAGCGTTGGTCCGGTGTTAGTCTGGGAAGGTGTATAGAGGACAAGAAGGTATCTAGTCTGTCGTGTGAGAACTGTGTCTGCGGGTCTGTGCTCAAGCAGTTATAAAGTTTACTATAATAGTCTCCAAAAACTCCGGACATGGTCTGAGGACAATGGGTAGGTGTACCATCCGCCTGTACTATATGGTCAGGGATGGTTAGAAAAGGGCGGGGTTTTAGCTTGTGGACAAGCATCCTATGAGGTTTGTCTGCATACTCATAAAACCTCTGCTTAGACCATAACATTGACTTTGAGATTTTGTTTGCATCTACAGACTTAATGCGGTTACGTATAGCAATCACCTTTCGCAAGCGACCCACCGTAGGAGAGGTAAGCAACTGTGTCTCTGCCGTCTGCAGCTGGGCCACAAGCTCCAACCTGAGCTTAACAGAGTCGCGTTTCAGGCGAGAACCAGCCGAGATGCACTCCCCCCTAAAAAATGCCTTATGGGCTTCCCATAAAGTAGAAGTATCAGGGACTGAGCCAACATTTAAATGAAAGAACTCCTCCAAGTTCTGAAGAAGCCTATCCTTGGTTTTGGCATGCCGCAAAAGAGATTCGTTAAGCCTCCAATGACACGTCTTAGGTGATGCAGCTTGGAGCTCCAAACCCAAGGAAATGGGGGCATGATCAGACCACGTTATAGGATCTATTTCCGAAAAAACTATGTTGGGCAGTAGAGGGGCAGAAACCAGGAAGTGGTCTAGACGGGAGTATAGTTTATGTGGGGGGGAGAAAAAAGTGTATTGACGTTGAGTAGGATGCTTCACTCTCCATGTATCAAAAAGATTATGGGAGCGAATTAATTTGCGAAAGGAGGTGGACAATTTTAAGACCCGAAGAGATGGGGTCTGGTGAAACAAAGCACGTCTATCTCTGCTGGGAGACATGAACATATTGAAATCCCCCCCTACGATCATGAAAGGCTGAGAAAAGGAATGCAGCCGATCAAGAACTCCAGTGAGGAAACCAATCTGCCCTGTGTTGGGTGCATAAACATTAGCTAAGGTGAAGGAGGTATTCTGGCAAGTACAGTTCAGGAGGACATATCGACCCCGGGGGTCCAGAGTTGAAGCTAGAACCCGTATAGGGCACAAACGTTTAATTAGTATAGCCACTCCGGCTTTCCCAGACGGATCCGAGGCCATATAAACTATGGGAAACATTCTAGATGCAAATTTAAACGAACTCCCTGGGCGGAAATGCGTCTCCTGAACCATTATCACATCAGCTCCAGAGGACTTGAATTCCTTCAAGGCCAACCAGCGCTTACGCAAGGAATTCAAGCCCTTAACATTACAAGAAAATATCTTTAAAGCCATATTATATCCATGGGGAGGTATGCAAACAACATCTTAACATAGCTCATGGGTAGGAGGTGGTCTACTCCAATAAAATCTGGTAGAAACACGAACATATCAGCAATTCCGAGCAATAAGACATTTTGTGACGAGTACATTACCTGCAGCAACATGTAGGAACACCAGGTCAAAAAAGGACCTGACAAAAAATTTAAAGGTTTAACAAAAACAAAGTGTAAAGATAGTAAAAAAAGGCAAAAAACTAAAAAAATAACAAAAAGTATGATTTGAAAGCCTGAAGGGAAATTGACCTTCAGGAGGCCAAGGCGGGACACCTTGGACATGTAGAGGAACATGACGGACAGCAGCAACGACGAGCTCTGGCCGGCTCCTGTAGAGGGTGATCATTCTCGGACAGTCAACAAATAACATCTCAAACTGTGGGAACGGTAGTCTTCCAATGTGTGTGGCAAAGTGGATCGGAATTAGTAACGGAACTGAACGGACCCCTCAGAAAAACGAAGTAGGAGATGTAAATCAAGGGTGTCTCTGGGATTCAGGTGGGGGGTCTAGGCACATTGGAGCGTAGCGGTGTGGAGAAAGCCTTCTGTTGTCGTCGACGGACTGGGAATGTCCAGGGATGGGTATAGCAGCCCCACAGATCCACCAGGGCTCAGTTATGTGGAGGATGGCAGTGGATTATCCCTCGGGTCAGCGGAGCTCTGCAGCAGCACGTCCACCCTGGTAAACATCCAGACACGCCCCCAGGCAAAGTTTATTAAAACCAAGGGTTGCTGGAAGGAAATGTGCCCCAGTACAGTTTTTGGGGTGTCAATAAGGGCCCTGTTTCACAAATTCCCAGGACAGCTGCCTCCTTCCAATTTCTTTCGGACATGCTCCAGAGCCAATATCCTGGTAAAGAAATCCTGCATCCAGTTTTGGATTAGTCCCAGGTTTCAGCCCTGCCACATCTTACCCCAAAAAAACAGGTGCTAGCAACTCCCAAAAGCTCTCATACCATCTTCTCATGGTTTTGGGCTATTTTTACCTCTTAGACCACCTCTCTAGGGATTGGCCAGGGCAAGGAAAATATTCAGGCCATCTATTTAAATTTCCTGCCCTAAGCTCTGGAAGCTTCTCCCAAATGCAGGATGAAACAATCAAACTCCTTGTCTATGAAACCATGAGCAGACCAGAGCAGAATTTTCCAGATAGGTTCAAAGATCAGGTATGCTATTCAAGTATACATCTTATGTGATTCTGCAATGCAACTTAAGTTTAATTGTAATTGTGTTTTTACTTTTTTAAACAATAAATCATAAGATTTTACACTATCGGAGCCTCCATGTCTTTTACATGCCATGCTATCTGCTTACGGGTCTGAATATCCATGAAGTGATCTGATCAGTGGTGAAGCAGGTTCAAGGCGCTTTGAACACAGGCTGTGTCATTTATACGCTTTCCCTGAACATTGGACATTCGACCGTTCGACAAATTACAAACTTTATGGGCCGTTCGCACCAAATTCGAGTGGCACGGCAATACAATTGCTGGTATTCTCATACAAATACAGGCAGGGACCTGCAGTATTTAGATTTAGTGTCCTTTGCACAGTGTGCACCTAAAGCTTACCTAAATACAATTACTGGTGTTCTCATACAAATACAGGCAGGCAATGGCGACCCTAGGGGGGGCCAGAGGGGGCCCTGACCCCCCAACAATATGCTGTGCCCCACCATGCATTTTTTTGTATTTTGCTCGGGCCGCCGCTGGAGTAACAGTCTCTCCTGAGAGGGGGAGCAGCCCCTAGTCAGCTCTGCTGGGCATTCCTCCCCCTCCCACTGCTCGCTGACACTGCATAATGCGAGCGCTCACACAACCACAGCAGTCTGATCTGCTCCTTCCCCTGCATCCTCATTGGCACGGAGAAGAAAGAGTTGCAGAAACAACTCCATTAGCACTGTGGGGGAGGGGGGGGGGCAAGCCTTCATCTCAGTTACTGAAAAAACAGACTGATTTCTCCCATCCCTAGGACAGGAGGACAGGAGAACCAGCCTGTAAATTGTGAGAGTGGTGACTGCAAGCTGAGCCGAGTGTCAGTCTATGACACTCTTTTACAGCCCAGCGAGTCCAGCCACCCCCCTCAGTCTCCTCACATACAAGCAGGGAGGAAATCCTCTTTTCAGTCCCGCCCACACTATCCCAGTGTGCTGTATCTGAAGAGAGGGGATGTGTGGGCGGGAAATATGAAAATCAGCAGCATTCCTGGTTGTGTGTGAATGATGCCTGAGATTCTAGAATGGACCGTGGGTAAGTGTGTGCACTGCAGACTGCAATACACTGTAATCACTGAACTGCATTATCTCCATCCCTTCTCTCCCCCATCTGTCTCCCTCCCCCTCTCCTGTTCTTTCAAGACAGTCACAATTTACTTTCACTTTCAGTTAGGCAACTTGCATGATTTCCCCATCAACACAATCAGTGCTGACAGGGGGATATCCCTCCTGCCCAGCAATTATATTCTTTTGACAAACAGTGATTATTACTAGTGGCTATACAGCAACCATTAGTGATAATCATAAGAGAATCTGCTCATTAATGGTTCAAATCTCAGCCAGTTCCTGCTGAACCAGCTGAGATTTAAACTGTCTATGGCTGGTCTTAGCTCTTAGGCAGCCCATACATTGATCACTTTTTTTCATTCAATTATTAAGTTGAATGAAAAAAAAAAAAAGAAGAAATGATCCAATTTCCCTATCTACACATTCTAGGTTGATGGGGGAATCCTCCCAGTGTGGACCAGTGCTGAAACAACCAGAGTTGCTGTCCTGTCCTGGCTATTCACAGTGCTGGTCCCTGTCTCCATGGCATTGGAACCCAGTGCTGGTTACTCTATGGGGCTGAAGTACTGGAGGGCCAGCACAATTGGTTGTTAGAGATGGGCTAGGCATGTTCATAATTCTATATGCCAGAGCCTGCCAGGAAGCCCACACTGCACAGCGCCAATCACAGGCAGTGAGACATTTCCCGGTCCGCAGCTGCACAGATCAGGAATGTCTCAGTGGCTGTGATTAGCACTGTGGAGTGTCGGCTTCCTGTTTATTAGATCTGACTAGGAGCATCACCTGGATCACATCCCGATCAGCATGTCAACAGAGAAGGTTATACAGCATTGCTGCTGCTAGGTGACCAGCTGGGGGCTCGGCTCTCTATAACCAATAGTGCCAGCCTTCATGCATCCATGTGCTGGGGGAGAGGTTTAGGGGAATGCTGGAGGAGTATTTAAACTAGACTTGAGGGGGGAGGGTGAACGTGAATTACATCGGGCACACAGGTCAGTTAGGGGTCAGACATTAATGGAGAGTGGAATGGGGATAGATGGAGGTGGGGTTATGGCAGGTGACAAGAAAGTTCCCATGTTGCAAACAGCCATTGGAAATTATAGTGCCATTTGCACTACTAAAAATTATATGAATCATATGAAAAACGCCAGCGAAAAATGTATCAATACATTTAAGTGTTTGTTCACCAATGCCAGAAGCCTTCCAAGCAAAACAGGTGAGTTGGAAGCTCTGGTGCATGAGGAGAGCTATGATGTAATCGGTATTGCTGAAACTTGGCTTCAATCCTCACATGACTGGGCTATTAAAATTCCTGGCTATGCTCTCTTTCGGAAAGACAGGGTAAAAAGGAAAGGTGGAGGGGTCTGTCTCTATGTGAGAAGTGACCTCAAAGCAAGCGTGAAAGAGGACCTGGTTGATGGAGAGTGTGATGAAGTTGAAGCATTATGGGTGGAACTGCATACAGATGTGCGTAGTTCAAAGCTAATCATTGGAGTTTGTTATAGACCACCCAATGTTAATGAGGAGGTGGAGACTCAGCTCCTTGCACAGATGGAAAGGGCTGCAAGGGCAGGGACGGTGATAATAATGGGGGATTTTAACTACCCAGAAATTGACTGGAATAATGGAATTTCTGGGACAGTTAAAGGACAAAAATTTAAAAACCTATTGCAGGACAATTTTATGGTCCAGTTTATTGAGGCCCCAACTAGGAATGATGCTCTGTTGGACCTGGTAATCTCAAACCATGCAGAGCTCATTACTAATGTTCAGATAAAGGAACACCTGGGTAGCAGTGATCATAACATGATTTCGTTTAATGTAAACTATAAGCAAGAAATACATACAGGAAAGATAAAAACACTTAATTTCAAGAGAGCAAATTTTCAAAGCATGAGGACTGCTCTCCAGGGCTTGGACTGGGAGGGAATATTGGCACCGATGAACACAGAACAGAAATGGGAATTCTTCAAAAAGACTCTTTGGAACCTCACTGCAAAGTATATTCCCTTGGGCAATAAGTTTAAAAGGCTACAGATAAAACCTATGTGGCTCACGGTTAAAGTTAAAAAAGCTATAAACAATAAGAAAATAGCTTTTAAAAAATATAAAAATGAAGGAACACTAGTGTCGTTTAAATGTTACAAAGAATATAATAGAATATGTAAAAAGGAAATCAAGGATGCAAAAATTCAAAATGAATGACAGATTGCAAAAGATAGTAGGACAAACCCCAAAAAATTCTTTAAATATATTAATAGTAAAAAGGTCAAGTCTGAGCATGTAGGCCCTTTACAAAATAATCTAGAGTGGGTGACTGAGGACATAGAGAAGGCAAATTTATTAAATGCTTTCTTCAGCTCTGTGTATACAATGGAGAATGGGGGAGCTCATGTCGATATAGGGGGTGGGAGTGACACAGCCCCAAATCCACAATGGCTCAAAAGTGATATGGTCCAGAAATATTTAGACAGAATAAAGGTGGATAAAGCACCTGGACCAGATGGCATCCACCCACGGATCCTAAAAGAATTGAGCTCTGAAATTTCAAAGCCACTGTATCTAATATTTAGGGACTCATTAATGACAGGAATAGTACCACTGGATTGGCATAAAGCCAATGTGGTGCCCATATTTAAAAAGGGAACAAAGTCTTTACCTAGTAACTATAGACCTGTTAGTTTAACTTCTATAGTTGGAAAGATACTGGAACGTTTAATAAAAGACCACATGGATGAGTTCTTGCTGGAAACAAACTATTTAAGCAGCAGACAGCATGGATTCATGAAGGACAGAAGTTGTCAGACAAACCTGATTTCCTTTTATGAAGAGGTAAGTAAAACCCTGGACAGAGGCGTGGCAGTGGACGTGGTATACTTGGATTTTGCAAAAGCGTTCGATACAGTTCCCCACACACGGCTCATGTGTAAGGTAAGGTCTACAGGATTAGATATATCAGTTTGTAAATGGATAGAAAACTGGCTGAAAGACAGAATTCAGAGAGTTGTGGTTAATGATTCTTACTCTGAATGGTCCAAGGTTATCAGGGGTGTACCCCAAGGTTCAGTGTTGGGTCCCTTACTTTTCAATATATTTATAAATGATATTGGGTCTGAGATCAAAAGTAACATTTCTGTTTTTGCAGATGACACCAAGCTATGCAGTGGAATAATGTCCTTACAGGATGTCTCCAATTTACAAGCCGACCTCAATGCTCTGTCTAATTGGGCGACTAAGTGGCAGATGAGGTTTAATCTTGATAAATGTAAAGTTATGCACTTGGGGGCTAAGAATATTCATGCATCATACATGCTAGGGGGAGTACAACTGGGGGGATCTGTAGTGGAGAAGGATCTGGGTGTTTTAGTTGATCATAAGCTCAATAATGGCATGCAATGCCAAGCTGCGGTTTCCAAAGCGAGCAAAGTCCTTTCTTGTATTAAGAGAGGTATGGACTCCAGAGATAGAGATATCATTTTGCCCCTGTACAAATCATTAGTAAGACCTCATCTGGAATATGCAGTCCAGTTTTGGGCACCAGTTCTCAAAAAGGATATCGGAGAACTGGAGAAAGTGCAGAGAAGGGCAACCAAACTGATAAGAGGCATGGAGGAGCTCAGCTATGAGGAAAGATTAGAGGAACTGAATTTATTCACTCTTGAGAAGAGGAGAATAAGGGGGGATATGATCAACATGTACAAATACATAAGAGGTCCATATAGTGAACTTGGTGTTGAGTTATTCACTTTAAGGTCAACACTGAGGACAAGGGGGCACTCTTTACGTCTGGAGGAAAAGAGATTTCACCTCCAAATACGGAAAGGTTTCTTCACAGTAAGAGCTGTGAAAATGTGGAACAGACTCCCTCCAGAGGTGGTTCTGGCCAGCTCAGTAGATTGCTTTAAGAGAGGCCTGGATTCTTTCCTAAATGCACATAATATAACTGAGTACTAAGTTTTGTAGGTAAAGTTGATCCGGGGTAAATCCGATTGCCTTTCGGGGGATCAGGAAGGAATTTTTTCCCCTCCGGTAGCAAATTGGATCATCGCTCTGCTGGGGTTTTTTGCCTTCCTCTGGATCAACTGTGGGTATGGAGTTGGGTGTATGGGAGGATGTACTGTGTTTTACTTTGTTTTATTTTTTTTATTTTTTATGGTTGAACTGGATGGACTTGTGTCTTTTTTCAACCTGACTAACTATGTAACTATGTAACTATAATGTCTCCAGCACTAATAGACTGCTGCCACTGCCAAGGAGACAGGTGCCAGACCAGCGCTGTCAATAGCAGGGACAGGACAGCTGGGGAACCCCACAGTGGCAGAACACCAGGGCCGGTGGCAAGACAACCTTTGCAACCCTGAGAGTTCTCCCATTGCTTTGGACCCTTATATTTTCTTGGTGTGCTGGTCACATATATCTCTTGTTTTCTGCCACCCTGGGGGGCCCCAGTATAGTAGGAAGGGAGATCACTGCAGAACATGTGAAAGGGCCTGTTGTGGGATCGTAGTAAAGGGCCCCAGGATATATATTGTGACAGGGTACACGATTGTATGTACACCAGTGAGAGACTGAAAAAGTCAGCGTTCCCTGCCCTGGAAGGGGTTAAGCCTGGCCAACAGGTAAAACCTCCTAATCTTCCCCTATTAATTAACACTCACCTGGTAAGAAGGTGAAAAGTGAGAGCTCAGTGTGAGAGGTAGGCTGAGCTGGACGGACATTTTGGAAACTGTCTGCATTGAAGGAACAAGGTCTGTCACAAATTTGTTTATTTGGACTGTTATTCTGTTTGTTTTATACTGGAGGCT